>VYZM01019335.1:0-15331 GCA_013398915.1 Dromas ardeola
ATGCCCAAGATGGCCTCCAGCTGGCATATCCTCCACCAGTCCTTCTCTGTTTACAAACAGCAGATCCAGCAGGGCTCCTTCCCTAGTTGGCCCACTCACCAGCTGTGTCAGGAAGTCATCCCCAAGATACTCCAGGAACCTCCTAGACTGTTCCCTCTGTTACTAATCTATGTTTCTTTTCTCTCGCTTTAAAATTATTTTATAAGGTCACAATTTCAAAAATTCAGACTAGAATGAAAGACAACTGTGGGAAACCATAATGAAATAGCAGGGTACATGCTAAGTGATCTTTTGGGTGTTTTCAGTATCTGATTCCAGAACCTAGCTTATAATAATAAGGCTAAACAACTATGTTTGGGTACAGCATAAAAAGGAAGATTAGTACAAGGAAAACTATCAAGAACAGGTATGTCACTTAACTGTGGTAAGTTAATGTTCTCATCTCAAATCCATTATTTTTTTTTACAAGGTGGATTAATGACTGCCAGGGAGGGAAAAATCAGTTCATTTTGCTGCTGAAGTAGGGATATTTCCTCTAGTAGTCTCTGACAGTAAACAGTCAATGCATAAACCATAAGTATGCCTGACAGCTTGTAAATCTAGTTGGTTTTATTGTCTCCTCCTTTCTTTGTGTCATCTGTTACCCCAGTTGTCATTATTTTCTCTTCCTTTTCCTACTAGCTTCCTTTTTTCAGAGCCCCCTCTACTCTCTGTTCTTTTATATATATACTTTCTTAAGAATTCCTTTCTATCCACCCTAAGCTTGTGGATCTGTGGAGTTGCTAGACAGCATTTATTGCTGGCTGCATTGTTTTAGTCTTTTGCTTTCATTTTTATCCTCATCAGCTGTGAGTAAAGGCAGAAGACTTTCTGTATTCTATTTGCTGGTATATAGCGTAAACAGATTTCAGGCTACAAGAGTGTAACCAAACACAGCAGTAAGTGGCTGAAAGAAAAGGATGTTGATTTACTTTCTGCTCCTATTTCACCAAGAGCAAGGATTTTTATTTTTGTTATTTTTTGTTTATCAGTTCCTGAGATCTTGACGTGTTTTGCAGAGTTTTGTTTTTTATGTCTTCAGGGCTTTTAAACTCAAAGTAATTAATTTTCAAATACCTACATGAGTTAATTCTTGAGTTACTCTGGTTAGTTAATTCTTGTTAGTTAACTCTTGCTGTATTTCTACAGAACTGTAAAATTATGTAACTAAAATGCTTGCAATTCTTCTGTTGATATATATGCATTTGATATGAGAAAGAAGTTCAAGACTTAAGTCCCGAACTTTTCTCTGGAAATATATCTCTTTGAAAATGCTGAATAGTTCTTTTGAAATAACAGTATGTGCTTGCTGGGCTTTTTAGAAGTTTATAAAGAATGGTAAAATTTGCTTTAAAAGTAAAATTTATATGCTATGAGCTTTCTAGAATAAACATAACTAATTGGGGGCATACACTGAGAAACACTAATTCCAAGGAGACAGGAACTAATTACATTCTCCAAAATGTCATATTAATGATTAGAGGAGATTTTTGGCTGAAAAGAACAAAGGCAGAAGTTATTAGAAAGCGAGCTCTTCATACCTTAATTTATGGTTCTAAACCTAAAAATAATCTTCTAAGTCCCACTCATTTGAACAGAACAACTTACATCATTGATATTGAAGCTAATACTAAGAAAATTGTTCATTTGCATTTCATGTAGAGCAGCCAATCCTGCATTCCTTAGGCAACTGTTGACCAAAGGGTGGTATCAGTTAGACCAAGGATAATGCCAAAACTGGAGTAATTTCCTTTTTGTGAAAGAGGTAAATAAATATCCCACTGTAAAATGTCATTCCACCCTATGATTTTTGTCAACTTACAGCTGATTTAAGCAGCTCCTACAATCTTAGTTTGTTTCTTGCCGCTCCCTGAGCCTCTCCCAATTGCAGTTTGCTCTCTTTAGTTGTCCTCATCAGTCATTTTTAAGACCCTCCTCTCAAATAAGTAAGTGAAAAAGCAAAAAAGAACTCTATATTTCGAGGTTTTTCGCTTCAACACAGAAAATCTGTATATAAACTTGTAAAGAGGCCACACAAACAGCTCAGCGTAATCACAGGTGAGGGAGCAAGTGTTCAAGGGTGAAGAAGGGCAGTAATCCTTTAAAATGTTTTTGCAATCAGAAATTATCATAGGAATCAGATAATTTTCTTTGACTCTTTGTGCATAACTTAAAATTACAGCCAAGCAGCCTTTACTGGGGTTTTACTTTGTTTTGTTTCCTGTCAGTTTTCACATTAATACAGGAAAATGTATCCATGTGGTATCTATTTCAGCATTATTTACTATAACTAATCCCAAGTGTGCAATACTTCCAGCTAATGAGCAATATAGATTAAAGGCAGATGTTTGCTGTAACCATGAAGTTGGCATTCATCTCATAGCAACATGTTTAATCTGTGCTGTATGTTTACTTCTTGCTATGTTGGTTGTCAAGTAGCTGTAGTTCTCTTCTGTTGTAGTTTAAATAAGAGGCCTCCATCTTGTGCCCTTCAGACATACAGAAAATGGAAACTGGTAGTGTTCATCAGTGTTTCGTTTATGAGCAGTGAACACAAGGAGGTCTGCTTGTCCAGAAGCTAGTTGAGGTTGCAAATCAGCAGGAATTTGATTTTTGGACAAAACCATGATACTTGTAAAACTGGGGAAGAGATCTGCCAAGTTTAACTTCAGAACCAGTCGAGCTCTTCCATTGCAACACTTGCACAGCACAAATTCCAACCCATCTCTCTGCTGTTTTAACTCAGGTGTGATGTCGAGCATGTGCCAGTCTTCTATGGCAAATTGGGAAGTGGGTATATGCATCTCTACTTGGAATAAATAGGTACTGAGTCAGTTGTCTTGTTGTCTCTACTATTCGTATGAGATAGTTTGGTGCTATGATCTTCACGCAGAGATTAGCTCTATGCAATGTTGGACGCTTAGATGTTGGATCCGTGTTGTGCAAGCATAAGATGGGGGTGTGTGGGAACCCCAAACAAACAAGATAAAAGAAAGGACTAACAAAAGAATGGTCAATATTTAATGATATCTAATAGAAGAATAGGGAGTAAAATAAATAAGAATAAATCAATTTATGCTCATTTAAAAAAAGTGGGCAGCAACAAACTATAGGGAAAAACCCCATAACTGTTCTCAGATGAACAATTAGCAAAACTAAGATATTAAATAAACAAAAGAAAAACAACTTCTATGGAAGTCGTTGACACAAAAGGAATGATTCAGAATTATTTTAAGTTTTAGAAAGAAGCAAAGAGAGAAATGATTAGAGAAAAATACTCTAGGAACAAATATTAAGAAAATACACTGTTAGGGAAGTTAATTTTATCTGCTGACATTGGTGAGTATGATTGTATTGCCCTGGCAGACATCCTTTGCCTCATTAAGCTAGAGAAAAGAGACTGCAGTGGGATGGTAGAAGGTTTTCCCAGGGGCATTATTGCTTTGTATTGTTAATATCCGCCATATACTAATGTAAAATTACTTGCCATATTGGTACATTAGTTTTTCCTGAATATCAAAAGCTTTGCTATTCTCAATGTCAAAAACTGAAAGGCTCTGAAAGAATGTCTTCCTTCAGGGTGAACTAAGGAGCTTACAATACAACAGGAAGAGAAATTGTAAGTTTAGGAAGATTAGCTAAGGTTCTTCATGTTCTCTTTGGCACAACATGAAAAATGACATTTGGAAGAATATTTTTAAGTAGGGAGGGATGAGTCTTTCCACTTACCAGAAGTGGAAAGGTTTACTGGTACTAGAGACCTTATGGTGAATGGAAAAGGAGGTTCTAGATGATTCATGGAAGGATTAAGAAGATGGGAAGAAGAGCAGAGTGTTCTTCACCTGTAGGGAGTATGTAAGAAATTTTAGGGTAAAATGGGCAATTAGAGGAAAAAGTTCATGTAGTAACATGTTTGGAGGATCGTTATGAATAAAGCATGGCTGGGTTATCATCACATAAGAAGTTGCTGGTTCATGCAAGATGCGGCAATAGCAACATATAGATTTATTTGTAGACTGCTGGAAATATGAGAACATATTTGCCCACAGTTCCCTTATTTAGTAGTAGGACTATAGCTTCAGAGCTGACATTTTTCAAGAGCAGAGATAAAAATTAGGAAAGATTCAACAGTAAATGAAAAATATTATACCTTTAGGACTGTGGTCTCCTGTTGCATCCATCTCAATTGGTGGGGACACCCCTGGGGGGTTCCCTCCTGTTACTAAAACTTGAACCGTCAGAGTGTGGAGGAAAGAGACTCACCTGAAGCCACACAACTGCTACATCCCATCCAAAAATTAGGGGAGAAAACACAGCAGTGAGTACAAAGTAGAAAGTGGAACAAATGTATTAAGTAAGAAAAACAATCTGGCATTTCTTTGGGGAAATGGGAAGACAATATTGAAGTTGAAAAAGAGCAATTTAGAAAAACTATTTTAAATGCCAAATTTCAGTCATCTTTGTGTATTTCATGTATGATCTCTATGAAAACTTCACACTGACTTCGAGATTGCTAAGAAGTATGCACAACTGACAAAGAGCATGCATGATTCTTGTAAAAAATATTTGTATTTAGAAAGTATTGTCACCATCTTAACTCAGTGTTAGTTGTAGTTTTCCTTTTTCCCACACTAATTTTGAAGGGGATCCTGATTATCAGGTGGAGAATAAAGGAAGGGAAACATAGTTCTGAATTGTTCATTGTGTTTCCACACCTATGACATGCCTTAGAAATTTTAAGTGACAGGCAAGAAAGCAGATCAGATGGGCATTTTGTTTTGATGTTTTCTTTAGTAACTTTATTTCCAATTTTGTAATTGAGACTATCTTTTTTTTGGTAGAACAAATATGATGTTTCTTTCTTGTTTATTGATGTGGATAGGACGGGCTATCCAGACATGAAGGGAGAAAATTTGACTTTGTTTGATTTTGATAATGGCATTAGTAATGACTAATCAGTCATTAGTCTTCTGTAATGATAATGTATTTCTCCAATCACCTGTTTCTTCCTAGTTAATACCTAACAAGTAAATTTATCCTCATATCCACTCTGTGGGATGTGCTGGGGGGGGTGACAGCCCCACTGGTGTCCCCATGTTCCACCCCCCTGCCCCGTGGGTGTCACTCACCACTTCTTCCCTCTGCCCTCCTGCTGCAGGACCCTGTAGCCGAACTGGCTCTTGGCTGGCCTGTGGAAGAGCCACGGGTGCCTCAACTCGACATTGAAGCCCATGCACAGCCCTGGTTGGGTGGGGACAGCGAGTCCTGAGGGAGGGGACACCCCTGGACCCAGGCATCCTGCGGGCCCCCATCCTACACTCATCCATAGGGATGGGGCCACTGCGGTGCAACCCCCAAACCACCAAGGCCCCGTACAAAGACCCCCAAAACATGATTTTTTGGGTGCCGCTGGGAGCAGCCATCTCCCACCCAGTGGGGAATTAAAATGGGTGTGTGAGGTTAAGGACATGGGGATGGATGCGACCCGCGATGGTGGCCACAGCCCCGTAATTAGGCAGGGTGATGCCCCCACAGTGGGTTTTGTGCAGTGTGTGATGGGTGGGAGAATGAAGAGGCTGGCTGGGGAGTTGTGGCATGGCCCTGGCACCCATGGGTGCTTGGGGTGCCCATCACCCGCCAGGGGGGAAACCTGTGGGGAAAGGAGGGGAACGTGGCCGGAGGATGGTGGGTGCCTTGGGGGGGCTGGCTGCAGCAGTGTCCCCCGTCCTGGTGGGGTATGGAGGGGAGAGGTCCTGGGTGCTGAGCACCCCGTGTGTGGCTCCAAGCACCCCAAATGCAGCACCAAGCACCCTGTGTATAGCACCCAGCACCTTGTCTGCAGCACTGAGCAACCCCACATACAGCACCACACATCCCATGTACAGCACCAAGCATCCTACATACAGCACCCAGCACCCCACATACAGCACCAGGCACCCTGTGTCCTTATGTAAAGGGAGGCTGCAAGGTCGAGCACCCAGAAACATGAATACCTGTTGTCTTTGGTATGGTTATAATATACTGCTGTGTTTTGCCCAGCAACGTGTTGCATTAGTGTAGTTCTGTGAACTGTTTGCTCTTTATTCAATGGATAAGCACCCATGTCTTTTTTTGAGAGTAATATAATAATAACATCAACCATCACAAATTAGAACAGTTATTACTTTCAAAGGGATGCTTAGGCTCCATTTTGAGATGTGCTGAATGTTAAATAGTCACTAGGGGGATGTAGGAGTTCTGCATAGAGTTAGGGTTCATCTTGAACACGTTTTTATCACAGTAAATGCTGCTTCATCAAAAGCAATTTTTGAACTTTCAGGTAAAGTGCTGTACTCCATGTAATTATATATAAACTTAAATGCACTCTCTATGGCATTTCTTTTGAAAGGTCATCTGGGCTTTTTGCCTGACCAGCTTCAAGTTAGTTTTAAGCAATAGCTATTTCAGACATAGTCCCACATATGGTCCAAATTCTGGGAAATGTTTACTTCTTTAACTTATCATTCTTTGTTTTCATGAAAGACATCTGAAGATCATTGTCACAAACAGAACTTTAACAGCAATGCTAACTACATCCGGTAAGGGGAAGCCAGTTTTTAACCTCAATTTGTGGCAGATGGACAGCACTGACCAAGGGATTGCCTTGTCTGTAACTAAAGGGAGATCTATGGGACTGTTGAAGGCATAGGCATGAAAGACCACAGTTTAGTTTTGTAAGAGTTACAATTCCAAGACTGACAATATATTTACTTGAGAGAGTTCAGTATGATATCAGTCATAGGTGGATTTTTAGACGTGTTTTAATATTTTCCAGATTGTACAGGTTCCTTGTCCTTGTTACTTTATTTTATATAATAGACTATTACCTTTTAGACAAGAATTGAATTCTACCTGCAACATCAAAGTCCACTTACAAGCTGTCTACAGGCTGAGCTGTTTTTCATCCTAAAGCGTAAAAAAGAAGGATTACTATGAAAGGACAAACCCACTAATAACGACGTGAGATATCTACCAAGAAAATGGAAAAAAAAAAAGACTGATTTAGAAACGTTTGGCAGAGTATAACAGGAAAGTCTCATGGTCTGGTAGCTATGGAAATGTGTGAACTTGTGTCCAGTGAAAGCACTTAAACATTATGAATGTGTTCATAAATCACATATATCAATTGTCAACTAAGAAATAATTCTATAGTTCACTTCTCACTCCTGTTAATTCAAAAAGAATACCTAAGAAGCTTGGAGGAAAACATGGAAGTTAATTCAAATATCTGAACAAGTCTATTCAAAGTCTCTATTTGCAGATGCCAACTCAGGAGTTCATTTTCAATTAAAAGGTGGTGTTCTGTTCTCTGTGCTTGAAGGTACCTGTTTATACCAGCTCTGAAGAAGTCCGCACCAGAATCTGGTATCCATCAATCCTAAACTCCAAAGTGACACTCACTCTTATTATTTTACCTAAAAAGATAAATTAATTGTCTGAATTTACTGAGGATTCTTACTCTTAGATGGAACAGCCACTGGAAGAGATTAATGACACTTTCTGCTTTCCAGACATGTATATTCCAGGACAGAGGACATACATAAAAATATTTACAGTGTTGAATTTCTGTAAAAAAACCACCATTTTTTCTATGAAAAATGAGTAAGCAAGAAATGTGTCATGATTTTGGTAGTATTAATAACCCATGATAGAGACAAGTGGTTTTAAAAATTATAGTATAGCTGACTACAAGGGAAGAGAGTTCATTTCTTCAGAACACAAATAATGTAGATAATTAATTACACTTCAGACTTTCAACTACACTGTAGTTGTAATTGGATGTTTATTTCCTCTCCCACAAATCACAGATACATATTGTATAACATGGCTTTATTTCTTTTCCATATTAGGTTCTTTGTTCCAATAGTAACCCTGTGCTATCTTCAGCTTTTATATCCTTCCTCTAGCCTTCTACCAGTATTACCGATTCTTTTCTCTTTTGTAACTTTTCAGTTTTACATTAAATGTGGAAAATAATCCAAGGGGTTTTAACATGCCTATTAAACGCATGCATCACTTATATTGTCTTAGAGATACAAATCACAGTCTTGGTGAGATGTATCTAATGTAAATAAATAAAACTCATCCTTAACTGCACATGCATCTACAGCCAATCTTGCATAAAGTAGAATGAAGTATTACATAAGCAAAGGAAAAGAAGCAAAGGAAAATAGACACATGCATGTAAAATATTGATTTGGTTTTGATTAAAGGCCTTAAATAATTCTTGGCATTTGTGAGGCCTTGCCTACGCTATTTTACTAAATAGCTTTGAAGATTTTAGTTTCCAGTTTACCTGTTGATAGATGCTGTAGTGTTTATGTCAAGGGACTAGAGATTCTTCCAGAGCTCAGTCTCCTTCCTAACATTTCATCTAAGAGAAGCCCTAAAAGCAAAGGCTTTAAACAGATTTTTTTTTTTCTATTTAGAGATTCTATTACTGTATAAATATTTTATTAATGTATTACAATATTACTCTCAATGAAATCCACAGGAAAAATCCTTGTGAGTTCAATGAGAGCTGACTTGAAGTTTTACTTTGGTTTAGGGCACCTTTGAGTACAATTTTTTTACATTGTTTTCAAATTCTAGACAGTTTTAAAAACTTATGTCCATGTGTAGTCTAGGATAGAGTAATGATTTCTTCTATTCTTTCTGTCTTAACTAACAGCATGGTTAGTTTTTAGGCTGTCTTATTGTTCTAGGTTTTTGTCATGGAGTGAGCGACCTAGATGGTTTCAAATAATTTCAGAAGTAGACATTCAGCCACACTTCAAAGGATAACTGACTCAGAAAAAAAAAAAGCAATTATATTAACCACTTTGCACTCTTGTTCTCTGCAAAGACTACTACATATTAGCCTTTTGTTTTTAATGAAAATTCTCTATTTCTTCTTCCTTTTCTCAAAACTTTAGAATGAAATGCCCAAAGTCTGTTCCTTTCTCTTGGCTTTGTAGATGCACGGTATATAATCAGCATGAGTCTGTGAGAAGTTCTGCATGAAAAATTGCTTTTTCTACTTTGGAAATATTTTGTAATGCTGGCTACAGTACCTTTAATGTTACATATTTACACAAAAAGCTTCAGGGATACAGAGACTTGGGCGCCCCTTTGGGATGGAAATTCTATGAGGGATGGCATAGAGGACCTTCCTCTTTAGATATATTGGTAGTTGATACTGATCTCATGCTCAGGTTTACAATGATCAACAGTAAATCAGTCGCCTCCACCACCCCCCATACTTGAGCATTGTCAACACCCTGTTTTTCTCATCTGTCTGATGCTATTTTCCTCAGGCCCTGAATAGAGTTTAACACCACAATAATTAAGACACCTGGATAAAATTGAATAGCCTATGACACCTACCAAATCAAAGTAATGTAATAGTACTTTCTGCACTTACGTTTTTACAATGATGAAAAAACCTCAATAACAATATAATAATGAGGAAAAACAGTATCAAATATACAGCAAGAATACTTTCATAACTGGGAACATAGGAGGAACACAAGAAGTACTGGGATAGAGTGCACCCTCAGCACCCCTCACAAAGCTGGGAGGGGTGGCTGACGCACTGGAAGGCTGTGCCGCCATACAGAGAGACCTGGACAGGCTGGAGAGTTGGGCGGAGAGAAACCTTATGAAATTCAATAAGGGCAAGTGTAGGGTGCTGCACCTAGGGAGGAATAACCCCATGCACCAGTACAGGTTGGGGGCTGACCTGCTGGAGAGCAGCTCGGTGGAAAGAGACCTGGGAGTCTTGGTGGACAACAGGATGACCATAAGCCAGCAATGTGCCCTTGTGGCCAAGAAGGCCAATGGCATCCTGGGGTGCATCAGGAATAGTGTGGCCAGCAGGTCAAGGGAGGTCATCCTCCCTGTCTACTCTGCCTTGGTGAGGCTGCATCTGCAGTACTGTGTCCAGTGCTGGGCTCCCCAGCTCAAGATGGACTGGGAACTGCTGGAGAGGGTGCAGCATAGGGCTACCAAGATGNAAGAAAGGCTGAGGGATTTGGTCTATTTAGTCTGGAAAAAAGAAGACTGAGGGGGGAATCTTATCAATGCTTACCCACCACTTAAAGGGTGGGTGTCAGGAGGATGGGGCCAGGCTCTTTTCAGTGGTGCCCAGCAACAGGAGAAGAGTAATGGGTACAAACTTGAGTGTAGGAAGTTCCATCTCAACATGAGGAGGAACTTCTTTACTTTGAGGGTGGCAGAGCACTAGAACAGGCTGCCCAGTGAGGTGGTGGAGTCTCCATCTCTGGAGACATTCAAAACCCGCCTGGACGCGTTCCTGTGCAACCTGCTCTAGGTGACCCTGCTTTGGCAGGGGGGTTGGACTAGATGATCTCCAAAGGTCTCTTCCAACCCCTACCATTCTGTGATTCTGTGATTTTGAGTCAATAACCCTTCACATCTTTGAAACACGACTGCATTCCCAGTTAATCAAGCTAGAAAAGATACCATTTTTTTCATGTTCTTCCCTCTCTCCCAACCCCCTCTATATCAGATCTTCTAATATATACAATACTTTGTCATGTGTTCTCAGTAAATCCTGTCTCAAAAGAGTTTTTGGTTTACTGTCAAAAAAAAGTGAAAATTCAGGAAATATGATGCTATATACTTGCCTTCAAGAGACCAACATCTGCTCTGATGATCTGACGAACAGTTACCTTGTTTCCTGGTTTGTTAAGTTTATAGAAGATAAGGCAACTAATAGTCTGGGTATCCACGCCCTCTTGGCCTTTGCCATCCCTGATATGCAAACTGATCATACTGCTAATGATTCTAATGATCCTTACCTTGATTGAAATACAGAGCTTTTTCTTTACATCCTCCTAAGATCATTAAGATCAATGTGGGGATGTGATTTTTGTTTACAACGTGGCAATTTACAGTTCTCTGGCAAAGTAAGGAAAACTTAAAATAGGGACACACACCACCATGACAATATTAAAAGGCCTAGAAGTTAAATATGAAATCAGGAGCGAAATTTTCTCTGGCATTTTTTCTTCAGAAGAAGGACTGAAGGGGGATTGCTTTGGTTTCTTATTTAACATCCTTGCAGAGTAATGGTAGGTAGTTTTTGGTCTATGTGAGAGGTGAGACAGTGCTCAGTAGGGAGGTGAAACTTCTCAGGTTCTGTAATTGGTGCAATCCTTTGATCTTTATTCCTTCTAGTAACTACTTTCTGGTAAATCAGACCAAGTGATTAATATTTACTCTTTGATCTTGGCATAGCTCCAGATCTAAATGCATACTGATTCCATTGCTTTTGCTCATCCTCTATCATCTCCACTCAGTCTTCACCATCTGTTTACATGACTGACATTTACAATCTCATGAGAACAATAAAACCAATCAATTCCTGTAAGGAGCCAAGATGCAAGCCTGTCTTTATGAACGCGATTTTTGTTCTCTCTTGAGTATACTCTTTTCATTCCTTGAGTGCCTGGTTCTTTGCTCAACTTTTCCACTACACTCAAGAATGACGGCCCCACTAACAACTTGACTTTATCCACTTCAGGTTTTGGGGGACCTAGACTACAGAGAAAGTCACTTTTTGCTCCTAGCCTTTTGCTCCTGAATCACACCAATTAACAATTAAGATGAAGAGGTACTAATGATAGAGTTCATATATTTTTCTCTACTTTTCCTCTCGAATGCTGTTCTCAATCCATCCCTAGGTTGCCACTGTTGATGGAAAAGTATTACAGTAAAGAAATAAATCACATTTTCTTCTATTCCCTTCAAATAATATGCATCAATTTAAGTAAAAAATAGGTTTGCTCTACATTCCTTTTATTTAAGCATTGCAATACAGATTATGTCAAAAACATATCTCAGAAGAAATATGAAGCTTCCTATGTACTGAGTATTTTTTCTTGTGTTATAAAGTCTCACTTTTTTTAAGAAAAAAATTTGCATGCAGAAAGGATTTTGAAAAATGTGCTTTCCTGAGGTAATACGTTCTATACTTATATTTTTATTGCATTTAAAATGGTATAACTTGATTTTGGACAAAATCTACCCTGACTTCATCAAACACACTTTACTTCAGAAGAAAATGGTAACTAAAAAAATACCCCTGCATCATCATTTATTCTTAACTTTCTCTGGTGAAGAATCTGCTGTGGTACCACAAAAGTATTTTAAAGTGTCTTTAATTTTACTTGGTTTCTGAATCACTGTTGAAAAACTGAAGATAACATTTATTTCAATAGCCAAAATGTTTTCTGTTTGTCTAGCGTGTGCTCTGCTTTGCTGTTGTAACTGAGCTACCCACATTTATTAGAGCTTTAGTAAAATTCTACTGAGGCTTAGTTTTGGGAAACATAAAACATGTAAGGGAGTCCATAACTTTACAAATAAATATAAAAATTTTGAATAGGTAGATTAAAACTCTGATACTCTATTTAGTAACCAGACTGCAGGTGAGCTTGTCTAATCAAAATAAAAGCAGTGCAGTTACTGAACAAGTTTGAGTACTTGTTTATGACATATAACAAAGGCCAACTGTGGATGGATGTTATGAAATGTCAAATACATAAAGATGCTTCCTGACACTGACATATACTGCCTAAGAAAGCAGTTACAAGAGCTGCCTCATTGCTTGAAAAACCAATCACACAAACATGAAAAACAGGTAATCAAAGTCTAAATGTTTAACACAATTAACAGTTCAAACTCATGATAAGACTAGATTACTCTTGTGTTTTTATTTCTGAGAAATCACTAAACCCCGAGGTTTTTGGTAGCAATTTACTTTTATTTTTCCTCCATGATTGCATAGAATTTAGAGATTATCTCTCTTCATATCCTTCCTTGTCACTGTTTTTGACAGGCACAAATGGCTAAGGAGAAGCATGCAATGCAGTTGTCAGCTCCAACAAGGTGCTGTGGAATTGTGTACGGGAATAGCTGTCAGTAACAACACCACCATAAAAAAAAAAAAAGTTTATTTGTGTATTGACCAGTCATGGATCAGCTGTTAATGAAATGGGAATTTTTTGCTCAAATTCATTAGATATTCCTTCAACTGTCTTAACAGTGCAATAAAGACAGGTTTATTAGGGTATGGGGTTTGGTGTTTTGGTTCCCACCACCCCACCCCACCCCAAAAAATGTTTAAGATTTATTTTCTGGATGCTGAAAACAATGTGTTGGTACCGAGAATATAATTCCTGTACAACTTCCCCAAAAGTGTTTTCCGTTTCCCTTCTGTCTCAGAATTTCACTTTATTTTTTGGAATTCAGCTGGTATGATTCTACCATAGTCACAACTTTCCACACAATGGTCATAGAATCATAGAATGTGTTGGGTTGTAACGGACCTTTAAAGGTCATCTAGTCCAACCGCCCTGCGATAAGCAGGGACATCTTTAACTAGATCAGGTGATTCTTTGCAACTGCTTCATAGCCTGTTAGTTTGATAGGAAAAATTACAAGTAACTCTGAAACCATGTAAGAAGTTAGCATTTGTTTCCTTTGTGGGAGAGAATGAACTGATGGAAAATTTCAGAAGCCTTATAATGATCTCTAGAGCAGACAAATTTACTACTAATTTGCTTTGGTTTTGTGTACATATTTTGGAGGGGTTTAGTTTAGTACTGAACAGAATAGGCAGCCACACTAATTACCTTTTTACATAATTCACATCTATGCATGTAATTATCTAGGGCTTACTGATTTAAAAAGCTGCCTGCTCTTGACTTCTGCCCTTCGTGTTTTTTTCTATCATGATCCTTCCACTCTCAACTGTAAATTACCACCCTGAACTGCTTTCCATCTTGCCTTTAAAAAAAGAAAACACCCACTGCAGACAAAACGCCTTTGCTTTGATTTCAGTGACATGTTTTGTTCTGCTCTCTAAATGGCCATTCTCGAGGTTTGTCTATTGATTAATGAAAAATAAAAGGCATCTTTTACTGTGCTGTGAAAAAAATCAAGCAGAGTAATGACAGATGAGTTTCCTGCCTTTCCAAAGACACTACATGCTCCTTACTGGCAGTATCATGGCAGATGGCCACCAGCAATAAAAGAAATATGGCAGACATGAATTCCTAGCCTTTCTACAGGAAATATGTTGTCTCTAACCTGGGTTTCCCATGGCTGTCATAAAAATATATTGATGTACACTGTTCCAGTGTTTCTAAAACACATTGTAATTGCCAGTGTATGCCACATATAGTATCTTCAAAGTCAGGACGATGTTACATATCCATATCCTACCATACTACTTCTGTTCTCCTTTTCCTTCTCTGGAGATATTCAAAACCCACCTGGACGCATTCCTGTCCAGCCTGCTCGAGGTGACCCTGCTCTGGCAGGGGGGTTGGACTAGATGATCCCCAAAGGTCCCTTCCAACCCCCACCATTCCGTGATTCCATTCGTCATTGTAGATTTACCCAAGACCTGTGGATGTGTCTCCAT
The DNA here is from genome assembly GCA_013398915.1 of Dromas ardeola. Lineage (NCBI taxonomy): Eukaryota > Metazoa > Chordata > Aves > Charadriiformes > Dromadidae > Dromas > Dromas ardeola. The sequence goes on from VYZM01019335.1 coordinate 14,513, forward strand.
TAACTTTTTTTCCTCAAACAATGCTTCAGGAATGCTGAGCTACTAACTTGCATTCCCCACTTTCTCAGCTACTGCCTACTCTTCATAATTTTTTTCCCTCTCCCATTTCTTTGCTTCAACCAGACTTTCCTCTAGGCAGAGCTTAATCAGAATAAGCTATGATGCCAGGTGAGGTTTGCACACCCTTGAGTTTAGAGCACTGCCCCAAGACGCCTGCTCCCCTCTGCTTGGAGACGGCGCTCACCAAATGTGAGCTCAGCTGCATGGGCCTTTAGCCGACGGACACCCATGCTTCCAGTCGCCCCCTTACTCCCCATCCTCGAGGAGATGTGAGGCTGAACCAGCGCTTGGCCTCCCTGGACCGGCCTCGGGGCAGTGGCACATCCCAGACCCCACGTTGTTCTCCCGGCGCCTGCCGCTCCACGGAGGCCTGGGCCTGACTCAGCTCGTACAGCCGCGGGGCGCGGCGGGGTGGCTGCGGCCGGGACCCAAGTCGGGGCAGCCCCTACTGGGCATGAACGCTGCAGCCAGCGATGGCGTCACCGAAGGCCACACTGTGACTTCACGGCTACGCCTCCCACAGCGCCTGTGGTGCCGCCCGCCGCCAGAGACCCCCGGGGCCGGGTCGTCCCAACGGCCGACCGCGAGGACGCCCCCTGCTGAGCGCGGAGGGGCGAGCCCCTTCCGCCACCGCGGGGCGCCGGTGCCAGCGGCGCCGCCTCCTTCTCCCCTCCCTTCCTCCCTGCCGGCCGGCGGCGGGAGGCAGGGGGAGCCCGGGAGCAGCGGCGGCGGCCCGGCCCGGCGGGCGGCGAGCCTGGC
>VYZM01019337.1:0-22794 GCA_013398915.1 Dromas ardeola
GTGCTGTATTACACAACATTGGAATTTGTTTGCAGTACTACAAGAGGCTGAACAAAAGCTTACATAATCGGCCACGTCATAGTCTGTGTTATGAATTTTCATGGAGTAGCGATCCATGTCTTTCTACCACCAGACCTTTTTTTCCCCCTCCTTGAGGGCTTTAATGAAAGTTGTTATATATGAGTTGTGTTGCTAACTTTTTTTTTTTTGGGGGGGGGGGGGGAAGGTAATTAAAAAATCNGGGGGAAGTAACAGTATTGAACACTGCCTTGGTTCTTCTATGCTTGCTGTAGAAGTATGCTAATGTTCCAGAAAATGAATTCATTTACTGTCCATTTCCAAATGTGAAAGCAAAGAAGTTGCTGCTTCTTTGTGATGTCTAAATGGTGCGTTACTCTGGGAAAATGTACCTTCCCTCTTTCTAAGGAGTTCAGATATTCATCATTAAGTGTGCATAACTACTAGAAAAGAGTATTTTTTTTCTAGTGGATTATGTCTAGTGAAATGACTTAGCTTTTCATAGGTTTAGGAGGTTCATGTATAGTACAGATTGATTTTTGATTTTTTAAAGAAATCGAAGAGGCCAGATCTTGATTTTACGCCTGCCCAGTGTATGCATTTTATGCATGGCAGTAAATCTGCAGAATATGCAGTAAGACTAAGGAAGCTAAGCTCCTAAGGTATCCGACAATATCCCTCTTCTGTTTGGAACTCCTCTGCAAGTCCTGTGCATACTCTAATACTGCTTTCATGTGCCTCTTCACTGAGCTCTTTACTTCTCTTCTACGCTGCTGTATGACTGTCACTGGAGGAAATAAGGTTTTGTAATTCAGGTAGTGATTTAATTGATAATCATATCATTCCTTTCATGACTCCTTGATCTAAACTTCAGAATTCACCTTTATCAAATCTGCTCTTCTCAACTTCTGGTTCTGTAGTTCCAAGTCCATAACTAATAAGCATTGTACTAAATTGAAATAGAGTAAAGGGATTAAAGAAGGGAAAAAAGTGAGATGCTAATACTAAATAACTAACTTAAATCTTCCCCTTTTCTTCCTTTGGAAAGGCATAAAGATGACAAACTTATTAAATGTAGCCAGTATGATGGCCTTGTGGAACTTGCAACGATCTGTGCACTCTGTAATGATTCCTCTTTGGATTACAATGAAGTAAGTACATATCCTGGAACAGAGGAGAGTGTGAGAATAAGGATAAATGTTTGTTCTCATCTGTCTATGTAATATCTTTCAGTGGTAAATCCCCTTCTAGTCAAGGGGGAGAGTATGCAGGTCCTCTTATTTGTTGAACACTGAGGAAAACTAAAGTCAGGCAGCAAGTGTAATCCGGAACTTGACGATCTCTTGTTGTGTAGAATGTGCTGCTACTTTCTTGCTTTGCCTCATCTCCTTAAGGTTGCTGCATCTCATAATGATGTAAATGATTGGTGATTAAGTACTGACATCCTTCTCTGCTGGTCTTGAGAGTAAAGGCTTGACATTGCCTACAAATCACTCTTCAAAGTTGCTTTTTTTAAAAATAGTTTTGTTTGTTTCATAAGCCATAGTAAGATTTGTTAAGATTTTTTTCCATTGTGAAACTTGAACTTTTGTTTCTGGTAAGTTCCAGGTGAGGTTTAAAGTAATCTCCTGTGTTTTTTGTTTGCTTTGTGTTAACAAAAGGCTAAGGGAGTATATGAAAAAGTTGGTGAAGCCACAGAAACGGCGCTTACCTGTCTGGTTGAAAAGATGAATGTATTTGACACAGACTTGAAAGGACTTTCTAGAATTGAACGTGCAAACGCTTGCAACTCGGTCAGTACTCTTTTATCTGTAATTCACTGGGGAGGGAGTTTTGTAGCATGTATTATCTAAATGCATTTTTATGTGTTGTTTTTTTCATAAGGTGATAAAACAACTCATGAAGAAAGAATTCACTCTGGAGTTCTCAAGAGACAGAAAGTCTATGTCTGTCTACTGTACACCGAACAAACCAAGCCGCACATCCATGAGCAAGATGTTTGTTAAGGTCAGTTCCTCACTTGAGAAAGCGTAGTCATGGAATGGCTGCAAAGGTGGCACAATACTACAAAACTATGGCATAACTAATTGCAGCTTGAAGATGAAGGAAGAACTTCGTAATTTGAGCAAATGTTATAATGGAAAGGGTTTTATTAAGCTAATTTTTTTTTCCCCCTCTACAGGGTGCTCCTGAAGGTGTAATTGACAGGTGTACGCATGTGCGTGTTGGAAATGCTAAAATACCATTAACCTCAGGAATTAAGCAGAAAATAATGTCTGTCATTAGAGAATGGGGAACTGGTAGAGATACATTGCGTTGCTTGGCTCTGGCGACCCTTGACAATCCACCCAGAAAAGAGGAAATGAATCTGGAGGACTCCTCAAATTTCATTAACTATGAGGTAAGTTTAGTAAAATGCCCTTTTAACGTTTCTCCCTCTCCCAAACTGGAGAACTGTGACTCCTTTGTTTGATTCTTCCTTGAGGACGTTAGATCTGAGAATTTTCTTTTCTGGGTATTTTTGGTGTCAGACACAATAGTTATCCACATGTGTGGAGGGAATACTCAGTTTAAGAAGAGACTGTATGTCTCTGAAGAAACTTAAGGGATAAAACTTGGACCATTCTGTGGTTTATGATACCTGTCACTCCTGCCTCATTACCCCAGCTTATTTGGGGTTTAAAAGAAAAACACTGTGTGTGTGTTCTTGGTGGCTGTTATACATGCTGCTGCTTGGATAAAAGCATAAAAAAACCCAACCAAACAAACAAAACCCCATTAGTTAAACATCCACCTGAAAAATGTATTATTTTATGCATGTATATAAGGTCCTCAGGATCGTAACAGCTTAAACTGTTTTCAGAGACTGACTCTGAAAAATATTCCAGAAATTGCATTGTGGTTTCGGCTGTAATGATTTTCAGTTTGACATTGCTCAACTGCAAGACCTCTTTAGGGATTCTGTGATGAAACATACCTGCCATTTTGTGCTGCGAGGGTCAAGTTCAGTTCCCTTCCTCCATACTGTCAGCTGCAAAAGCTCTGTCCATGATTAAAATCTTAACTACACTGTAATTTTCCAACGAAATCTGTATCTAGGATTTAGCGGGAGGGAAATGACAACAGTTGCATTAAGTTTTTGGCTTGTGCGCTGAGCTCCTGGCAGTGATGACGAAAAAGAAAGACTTGACTGCTTGCAGGTTGAATTTACAAGGCTGACAACTAGAGCACATTTTAACTAATAAAATGAGTGCATTTGAAGCAAAATATGTTTGGAAAGGTAGGATCCCATTTCAGAGTGTGGTCATGCTCTGGGAATTAACTGTGTCCTCCCATATGCTCATCATGTAGATGGTAACATGTAGCACTGTGATTCCACGAGCATTAAAAATTCTCATTTACCTCCTCTTGTTAGTGTGCATGTAGATTTGTGACCGTTCAGTTCTTCTCTAGGTGTCTGAATTCAGTGTCAGAGCTAAAGTGCTCTGAAGACTTAACATGGTGAAACAGGTAACCCTTTCAGGAAGAAAAAAAAGCAATGAGATAAGAGCAAGCATATCATGCATAATACGCTGGTTCTGGCCAAATGACAGGATGACGTAGGCCTTGGTGTCTTAATTGCTCAATGAAGAACTACAGAATGTTGTGGACAGGAGTGAAAACAAATGTCACTGCACTGAGACGTATTTAGCATGCAACCATAATGATTGTTTTGGTAATGTCAGATGAGAAGTCTACAGGATCTTGCACTTAAACTTGGTGCTGTCTTGTTTCAGACCAACTTGACCTTCGTTGGCTGTGTGGGTATGCTGGATCCCCCAAGAATTGAAGTAGCTTCATCTATAAAGCTGTGCAAACAAGCTGGTATTAGAGTTATTATGATTACTGGTGATAATAAAGGCACAGCAGTAGCTATTTGCCGTCGCATCGGTATCTTTGTGGAAGATGAAGATGTTTCTACAAAAGCATTTACTGGTCGTGAATTTGATGAACTCTCACTTGCTGCCCAAAGAGATGCTTGCCACCATGCCCGTTGCTTTGCTCGTGTAGAGCCTTCCCACAAATCTAAAATTGTTGAGTTTCTTCAGTCTTTTGATGAGATTACAGCTATGGTGAGTAATTGAACTTTTACTTGGTTTGAAAGGCAGACACTGTGTTTAAACCCAAGTTATGCCTTGTCAGACTAATGCCTCATTCTGGAAAACATTTTTTTTTCATGTTTCCCTGAGCTGAAAGCCTCAGAATAGTTCTGCAGTGAAGTGATTTTTAAAGATGCAAAACCACACCCTTTCTGGTCCTATATGTAAGTGCCTACCTCTTTTTTTTTCTTTTTTTTTCCAACTTTAAATTCTTGGTTTAGACTGGTGATGGTGTCAATGACGCTCCTGCATTGAAGAAAGCAGAAATTGGAATTGCTATGGGTTCTGGTACTGCAGTGGCTAAAACTGCTTCTGAAATGGTTTTAGCAGATGATAATTTCTCAACTATTGTAGCTGCTGTGGAAGAAGGACGTGCAATTTATAACAACATGAAACAGTTCATCCGTTACTTGATCTCCTCCAATGTTGGAGAAGTTGTTTGGTAGGTTTAAAATGTTTTTGTGGTTTTTTTTTCTTTGCACTAGAATAGTGATGATGGAGTCTTTTTTGTTAGTTATTTACTTCCAGTATTTCTCACTAAAACCAGAGAGACAGATTCTTCAGGTGATTGATCATCGTGATTGTGTGGAAGTCTGCATGGTTCTAGCCTAGTCTTTACTGGAGAATTTTAGCATACCACAAAGATTCGCATTGTATATAACTTTCTAGCTCAGTAGGTGGTTAAATGCTTTACAATTATTTCTATGACTGGAATAATTCTCTAGAATAGGAAAATAAAAACCTTAATCAAACATTACAAGATCTGGTATTTCAGATAACTTAGCCAAAAATATAACTTAGATACTTGTTTAACCTCAAGTTACAGAGGAATGTGTCTTCTGTGTCTTTGGAAGGAATGGTGACCCAATGCCACAGGATGCATTTCTGGTAACAGAATGTAAATACTGACCTCCTTAACAGTTGCTTATATCAAAGCATACTTTCTCCCAGAGTGGAATGTAACATAGCAATTGTCTTGCCTTGTTTCGTGTAAATCTAAAGCTGTCTTTCATATGGCTCTTGCTGCAGCCCCTGTTTCTGTTCTATTTATTCACACAGGCTTGGCGCCATGAAAGCTACATGCTCATTAAATTTTTGCAGGGGCTAGCGGTAATCTAGCTAAATGAAGCTTAGTCATTTGAGCTAAAATGCTATTATGTCTGCAGAAGTGTTAGTGTCTTTTAGAAAGTGGCTTGCAAGCCTTTGTGCATATATGTATGTATTTACCTATACAGATGAGTAGACTGGGGAAAAAATAAGGCTAAAACAGAAATTCTTCAGTTCCTGCAGTTACTAGGAGAAAGATAATGCTTCAGAACTCATATGCCAGTGGTTAGAAGTGTTTGCTCTTGGATATGTTTTTAGTTTTCTGAACGTGAGTATTCAGCTTGTGATATTAAATGGATAACTCAGTATGAGAGAACTTAGGCTTAAGTTTTAAAATGATTTACTTACATGCACAAGAATAAGCTTATAATTGGTGGGTTTTTTTAATAGTATCTTCTTGACTGCCGCCCTGGGTTTTCCTGAAGCTCTAATTCCTGTCCAGCTGTTATGGGTAAACCTTGTGACGGATGGTCTCCCTGCTACTGCTCTGGGCTTTAATCCTCCTGATCTTGATATCATGAATAAGCCACCACGCAACCCTAAAGAGCCACTGATCAGTGGATGGCTCTTCTTCCGTTACCTAGCTATTGGATGTAAGTAGTAATAGTTGTTTATTTTTTTTTTTAAAGTAAACTTAGGCAGGTTGATTTATTTTTCTTGAGGTCCACTTGAAAGTAGTTTGTCTAATCTCCTTGAGTGCTGAAATATTGAAAGCTAGCAATAAATGTTCTGTGGAACTGGTATTCTTCCTTTATTTTGTTTTGAGATTCAGTCTGCGTTTTGCATGTTTGCAGGCAGTGCTGTGATAGGAACAGTGCAGTTGTGGGTGGTTTTTGGTGGGGTTTTTTTTTATTTCTGTTGGTAGCAACTGAGGCACCAGAAGCCCTAGTTGCATAACATTAGCGTGACATTCACCGCTCCATCAGAATCTTTTGATTTTAACAACTAGGAAACCGTTAGAAATTTTATATACTGCCGTACTGGATTAGACCTTCAAAATTGTCTGGTGGTGGATGGTATTACAGTCCTTAGAAGAGAAAAGCCCTTCAAGAACAGGTGAATTTAGGGCTGAGCCTGACCTCTGTTCTCAAGAAGCCACCTACTTGCCTTTTCCCGTTTGACTCATTCCAGGCTGAAATACTTTCAGCTCAAAGCATTGAGATGGCAGATTTTAGCTTGTCTATGCAATAACTGTCAGTTTTAGGAAGATGAGCATGTTGTGGGATTGGGACTGAAGAACCAAGACCAGCAATTAGTGAATACGCACCTGCTTTAGCTGTTGAGGTCACACGTAGAACTACTACTAAATCGGAGAATGACAACTGTCATGTGTCTAACCTACCATTTTTGTGCTTATGTAGAACACAGCAGGCTTGCTGGCACAGCTGTAATCGGGGAAAATAAAAGAGTGGCCATTTGTGAAATCAGTGGACAGAGATTTAAACCTTAAATTATAGCTATAGTACTGTAAAGCTAGAATAAGTATCTGCTTGGATACTTAATGCACACTGTCTTCATGCCAAAAGTTGTGACCTTAATTTTCTTAACTGACTTCATAGATACTAAAATAAATGTCAGTATTAGTTAATGTAAGTACAGACACATTGGGTTCTGAGAGGTAAAAAGAAAAATTGCGGGTTGATTACTCCAAGTGATATTCTTGTTTGCCTTAAGTTCTAGCTGTCAGCTTCCATAAGCAGGTATTAGTACAGTATTTAATGGTTATTTAAGTTACAAGCGGTAGAGCGGACTTCTTGCACAGGAGGTAGATGAATTACAATCTGGTTTTTTTACAGTACTGGCAGTCTTGAGGTAGAAGTTCAAATGTGGCAAGTGAGATCTTCTCTTGCATGCGGTTCAAAACACTGAAAAAAAGCACTTTGTTTTCTTTAAGGTTATGTTGGTGCTGCCACAGTGGGTGCTGCTGCTTGGTGGTTTATCGCTGCTGATGGTGGTCCAAGAGTTACCTTTTATCAGCTGGTATTTGCTCAGTTTACTATCTTTGGGGGGAGAGGGGAGGTATATGCTGCTTTCATACTTGTTATTTGAAATGACTGTATAAAAACAGTAGGTTACAGAAACTTACGTAACGAGATGTTTTCAGACTTGTTACTGTAAAACTTGATCGCGATTAGTCTTAATACTAAAGCTCAGAGGTGGGATACCTGAGCTTCGAAACAGTTTGAAGGACTAATTGTTGTCTTGTAAGTAAAAGACTAGCAGGGGATTTTTCTAAAGCTGACAAAAGTTTAAAACCAGTGCTTATAGGAGTCATGTAAGAAAGCTTTCTTTTCGTAATACTCACTGCGTATTTCATAATTGCCTATCTTACATTTTAAAAGCTGTGGAAGTGAGTTCATGTTGTTCTGTTCTAGAGCCATTTTCTGCAGTGCAAAGAGGACAATCCAGACTTCTTTGGTGTCGACTGTGGGGTTTTTGAGTCTCCATATCCAATGACAATGGCTCTTTCTGTGCTTGTCACCATAGAGATGTGCAATGCTCTCAACAGGTTCGTATGACCAAATAGGAAAGCAGAGCTTCTGTGTAGCTTATCCAAAATCCTACCTTTTATGCAATTTGTTTCTCAGTGTATAGACAGCTCAACTAATGAAGAATGAGTCATATTTCCTTTCTGAATCCTGGTAGTGCAAACAAAATTACTCTCTTAGGTAACACTTGAGATCTCTTACCATAAGGTATATTTTTAAGTCTGCCAATTCACTCTGGTATTTTACTAAGCACGAGCAACTGAAATATTTTCCATTATTTCTAATCTAAGCTTAATCAATCAGATTATCCCTCCTATGTTGGTATAAAGTGATATCAAGGAGAACTAAAATAAGAATGCTGAAGATATGGAAAATAGTTTTTCCTGCCCTAAGGGAGTGTGGGTTTAGCCAATTAATATTAGATTATAAATGGAAACTGCTAAATAGCACAATGTCAAGGGTATTTTTCTTCAAATAGCTTAGAGGTCAGTTAATTTAAAAACAAATAAACTTTAAATACAAGTGTACTGCCATAGTCCTACATAGTAAGATACTGCTCTACATCTGATGCTCTGGATCTCAGCTGCTGCTACAGCGTAGCCTAAATGCAGATTGAGTCAGAAGAGCAGAATTAAAGAACAAGCATTAAGAAGGTGCATGTACTCGACCCTCTGTATAGCCAGTCTAAGTGAACTTGAGAAGAAGTGGGTGCATTAGGTCCCCAGGAATACAATGCACTGAGGAGGATTCTGCCTTACGCTGCCACGGCCATCTTTCCCTTACCCCTCCTGTGGAGAGGATGTCGGGGTCTTAGTAAAAAAGTAGGCGAGATCAGGACTGAGCAGAACACACAAAAGCTTTCAAAAATAAATGTGAGCTGAACTGAGGCTGCTTTGCTAAGCAGACTTCTGAGGTAGCTTAAAGTTGCAACACAAATATATGTATGTTGCATACCAATATATGCAAACCATATATTGGTATCTTTCTGTCCTTCCTTACTCAGATAATTGTAACTTGCCATGCTGCTTTTCTTCCCAGCTAATCTTCTGATTTACTGAATTTCCTACTGGTGTCTTACGTACACATATGTACCATGTTTCTGTTGCAGTCTATCAGAAAACCAGTCCTTGATGAGGATGCCCCCGTGGGAGAATATCTGGCTGGTGGGCGCTATTTGCTTGTCCATGTCACTCCACTTCCTTATCCTTTATGTGGAACCGCTGCCAGTAAGTGATGTATCTTACACCCATCCCTGAGCTTGGAGGTAGAGCCAAAACTTGTCTGGAGCTTAAGGCAAGGGATGGAGGGGGAGAAAAGATGTAATGCTTGGCTTTTCTTTCAGATTATCTTCCAGATCACACCTTTGAATGTGACGCAATGGCTGATGGTATTGAAAATCTCACTACCTGTCATTCTGCTGGATGAAACACTTAAATATGTGGCCCGTAACTACCTGGAACCTGGTAAAGATAGTGTGCGGCCTGCCACCAAACCATGTTCTTTGTCAGCATGCACCGAAGGAGTTTCCTGGCCGTTTGTGTTCATTACTATGCCCTTGGTTATCTGGCTTTACAGCACAGACACTAACTTTAGTGATATGTTCTGGTCTTGACTGACATGGTGACAAGTTTTACATTCAAAGAAAAAGTTTAACTTAATTTTTTTATTGTTTAGAGCAACTGTCTATTTCTGCTGAATTTTCACATGAACATATTTGCCGGTGATGGAGGTTTCATAATCTAGATCTTGGTTTTTTGCTTTTTCTGACTTCAGTGGGGGCAATATATTCCTCTTTTATACACAGTTAAAGTGTCCATTGACATGTACAGAGAACTAACACTATTTTATGCAAATATTTTTTTGTAGATGAAAAGCATGTACAGTGTTCTGTTCAATAGTCTATTCATCATGTAAAAAAAAAAAGTAAATTTTTTTTGAGCCAGCGGACACTATCAAACTAAATTGGCAGCAGATTTTAGGGAATGAATGTGTGTCGTCTAAAACTAAAAAAGCATGTAACTGTTTGTCTTCTGCATGATCATCCAAACTTAATTTGTCATAAAGTCAGGTTTTATTCATGAGCAGAACTTTCTGCACTGGGTAGAGAGTACTGCTACCTCGGTCAGGATTTCTTCTCGGTTGTCCCCTATTCCTATTCCCTTGCTCTTGGTTCTTGACTGTCCTTGTTTACACCAGTTTCTGTATGAGGAATGCCTAATCTTGCTCGTGCAGAAAATACCATTCCAGGTGCGGCCTGCTGGGGTTCTTCCATACTCTCCACACACATAGGGTTGTGGTTTTTTTTTAAGATTATTTATTTAAGTGTCTATTGTATTTTATTGTTAACAGACCTTATTTTGCCAGTTGCCCATTATGCAGGGATAGGGAGGCCTACTTCTGTCTACTTAAATCTAAACCAAGCCTTTTTAACAAAAGCAATCTGTTTTAATTCAAAAGAGGGTTTAAGTTGGGTTTTAATACCTTATTTACGTGTGTCAGATCTCTTTTTCTTTCTTTTTCTTCCCCCACCCCNCCAAGATGAAAACTTGTAACGAGACCTGAAAAAATAACTTGCACTGCATAGCTAGAAATCGGATTTCCTACACTTAGGGCACTAATGATCAGTTGTATACATGGAGTTACTCTGCTGGCCTGTTGTTAGCCTGACTTGAAGTAACAAGCTCGTGTGTGTTTTTTGTAAAATCTGTAAATAGCACATGACCAAATTGAACATATTGTATAGAACTATTTTTATTTTAATGTGGCACTAACCACCTTCATTATTACGGTAAATGTTAAAGCATGTTTTCAAATTCAGTCCTGTATCAACAACGTGTAAGTCATTAACAGTCCTAACTGTGGTGTTTTTCTCCAATGCCTTCCAACTTTCATCGACTAAAGTGAGTATTTCTCTTCCATTTCACCATGCCAGTGGTGACTTGCTGTAAAATAGCATATGCTGTATACATGTTGAAGAATAAATAGTAACTTCCTTCATTCCCATGCTGTGTTTTGTCAAACTCTGCTGTGCTACATTATTATCACCACTTTAGACTCTTGTTTTGTGGTCTGAAGCTCAAATTACTGATTCCAAAGGTAAAGCACTTGCTTTTGGTTTAGTGTATTTTAGGGTCTTGTTTTATAGCACCCAGGAGCCTTAGTGCCCCAAGATCTTACAGCTTTTGGTCTTAAGTTTGAGATAAAATTGGAGAAATCTGTAACTTAAGACGCTGACAGCTGTTCACATGAATGTTTAGTGTCCCAAACACTCTGGTACTTGTGGTCAGGTGCTGGTTTACTCCAAAGCTTTTTTCCTGCTCTGAAATAGAGGATGTCCCTCTGAGCTGACCACCCTTCCCTAGGCTCTGCTATCCGCAGTGCTTGAAGCGCTGGCGCTCCTCTTTGCAAAAACGGCTTGTTGTTTCCAGTGACTGGAAACACTTTTTAGAGCGGTCAAACGAAGAGACAAAAGAACTGTCTCAGCTTAACAGGATAGTCTTTGAAAATTGTACCAGGATCATGATGTCTCTGGAGAGTAACAAGTGCTGTGGTACCTTGTGCTGGCTCAGTCCTCTTTAATAACCAAATTCAGACAGCTTTCTGATTCCTCACAGAGGAAAATGATAGTTAAAAAGCTGTGTTCTGTTGGTGCCAGCTGGAATCCAGTGAGCACAGATAATTCTCTAGGTTTCAAGCTTTCAAATATAGATGCTAACCCCCAAATACACAGACCCTATCCGCAGTTCCACTGCGTTGTGAATACTCACTCTATGTAAAGACTTTGACTTGTTTAAGTTGATGCTGAAGTGACTCAGGTAGGGGGGCTGGACCTGATGATGTAGTGGGTGTGTTGCTGATCTGTAAGCATTTAAATCCCGTTGAATGCCCTCTTTAGTGTGGAAGAACCTGTCTTTGCCAAACTAAGGTTTTGCATACCACAAACCCAGTGGCCAGCACCAGCCATTTGTGCTGTCGGTAATAAATGAGCAATGTGAGACTTGTCCCTCTTTCTTGAAACAGGAAATAGGTAATTGAGATCAAAATATGTACAATTATGTTGTTTGTTGGAAACAAATACTAGCAAGTTAGTTCTGTGTGCTCCTAACATAATGGACAAACTTTTTTCTGGGGCAGGAATGCCACTGAATCTTTGAACATCGGTTCTGTGTGAACCTCCAAAGCACCATGTTGGTGGGCTTTTTTAAACCATGTATTTGACTGTCACCATGAATGACACCACTTCGTGTCCCATTCCTCTCCATGATGCTAAATAATCCTGCTGTACACTCCCTTTTTACCTGTCTCTAAGAAGCTGAAGGGGAAAATGACTGTTGATAAGTAGAATTCAGTCTTCAACAACTTCTTTGTTGGATCTCTGTCTCTGTTGAAGATGAATCTCACTGCTTGTGTCACGGATTTCAATGCTGACATCTGAGAGCTCATTCATATCAGGTGTCTCGGGACACTCACATTTAGGGCCTTCTTGTGTTCCTTGGAGTTTGCCTTTGAAAGCTGGATGACTGGCAGGTAAATGGAGTGGCGTTCATCCCTGCAGGCTCTTGAGGTTACAGGAACAGTCAGGTTTTGTAAGGTGCTCCTAAAGAGCTCAAGGAATCTTAATATACCCCATTTGTCTTTTATTTCTCCCAGTCTTGCTGTCCAAATTTTCCTGTAGAAATGGAGCAATAGGGTTCCCTATGATCAGTGCGTACTTATCTCGGGTTCAATGGCAGCTGTTGCTATGCTTCTGCTGCTTCCGTTTCCCGAGTGTTGCCGCTACATGGTAAATACCAGCCTTGTGTGGTCTGCGCTGGCCAAATGTTAAGACCTAGCATGAGGTTCCTCCCAGGCAGTGAAGCACCCTGCCCTGAACGCACTGTCTGCTGCGCGCTCCCATGTCATCTTGGAGCTGGGGCTCTGCTCTGAACCCTTCTCCAGCTGGGTAGGTTGTGGGAGGTTGCTGGAGCGCGCTCGGGTGTTAGAATAGCTGATGGCTTGGGTTCTCAATTACAGAAACGATAGACGTACAGGGCAAGGTTAGTAATGCGCTGCAAGAAAAAACGTTAACTAAAATTATTATCTTCAACTGTGTAGATCCTGCCATTCTTTAGCTATCAGCACTTTCATCTGGGGAGGCCAAGAAGAGAGGACTTCTCAATTCAGAATAGATTTACTTGCCAACATCTCAAAGTTGAAACTCTTGCTTAATTTCTTTGTTCCCTACGTATTTCCTCTCCAACTTCTTCACTGTACTAGGGTCATCTGGGGATAGAAATAGGTAACTCCTATTTTAATGTGTTAGCCCTGTGAATATATAAATGGAAGCACTTATTTAAGCAGAAATAACTCAAAGTTACCCAGGCTTTATCTCCCACTGCATTTTTAGAAAATAACTTTATACTTTTTGTATCCCTTTGCTCTCATCTCACTGAGCATTTTCATCTCCGCTGTTTTCTGGATTCCTTGGTGTCCTCGCATATCGCTAGTGATTTTCTAGTGTGAGAGGTGTGTAAGGCTAGTATCAGTTGTGGCACTGGCCCAGGTTGCCCAGAGAAGCTGTGGCTGCCCCATCCCTGGAGATGTCCAAGGCCAGGTTGGCTGGGCTCTGAGCAGCCTGGGCTGGTGGGAGGTGTCCCTGCCCAGGGCGGGGGGTGGGACTGGGTGATCTTTAAGGTTCCTTCCAACCCAAACCACTCTGAGACTCTGATGCTACTCTACGCTAGGAACAGCGGGAAGGATAACAGCTTATCCCAGGAAACCAGTGGGGTTTGGTATGAGAGCGGCTCCTCCTGAAATTCAGCGTTCTCTAGCCTGGTCTAAATCACAGCAAAGAGAAGGGTCAGGCAGCTGCAGCCAGACATTGTAGACAGGAGCTTTTGGCTTTGTAGTGCCTCGGGCCCTCTCTGCCTTCAAATGGGAGTGATTCAGAGTGCCGTTTGTGAGCTACACAAGGAGCTGCTCCTTTTTTTGCTGGCATCCAAGCAATGAAAATAGTTCATACTTGGTTTCCCAAAGTAGTATTGCTAATAAATAAGTATGAAAGAGGCTGCAGAAAAGAAAAAAAATATAGCGATCTGTCAGAATGCTACGAGGCTTATCTTTGTAGGGAGGCCATTTTGGAGAAAGGCTAATGGTTAGAAAATGAGTTTTTAATCTGATGATAAAATGCAGTACAGCAGTCCTCTGTCACCCTTCCAAGAACACAGCTGATGCACAGAACGTACATGGTAAACAGCTTAAAGATGGTTGAATTTGCTGAGATGAAGGGAGGTAAAACTGATACAAAGTTGTCTGTCTCTTGCACCTGTCTTGTTTACTTCTTTGCACTTCTAACCATTAACTGTTTCCCTAATCTCTGCTAATTACATCCTTAATTACATTACTATGCATTTTCAAATCTTAGCAGGAGAGCCTAAATTTTATAGTGTTGAAGCAGTGTTTTGAAGAGCCACCATCAAGTCCTAGGGACTCAGAGTACACTGTTCTTCTCTCCTAGACGCAAGGCTAACCTTACGCTGTATTGTAGGGGTAAAGTACAGCAGTAGCTTTATTACGTTGTACTCTACCCTTTGCCTACGCATTAATCTGCAGAGTTTAATGACTTCAAAGCTTTCCTACTGCTTCCCAGAATAAGCTGCCTAACTTGGAAAAGGGACATTGTTAGGTCACTTGGGGGCCAAACTTGCAATGGTTAGAAAAACACCCTGAAAGTTCTGCAAAACTTGAGCTCAGACGCTGTAGCGTGGAACTTGAAAGTAAAAATTACAAGTCAGTGAGACTTGTCTGTTGCCACTAGCCAGGCAGAGAAAGGCAAAAGCTATCTAATCTAAACACGTCTTAATTCTCTTTCACTGCAGTCTTCTCTAGAAGCGCTGGCTTTGCTGATAAAGGGAGCTCTGCTGCACTCAGAAGAGCTGAGCAGTGATCCCGAGGATTCCAGGCTTTAGGAACAAAAAAGTAACCTGAGAGTGTCCCTTCAATAACAGAGCAGCCAGTTGTCGAACTTAACATTCTTTCTTCTGTCACTGTTGATCTTAGTCTTGCTTGTATAATGGTACTCAGCATTCATCCTTTCATTAACTGATGCCTTTTCTTTCTTTCCTTTTCAGCAATACTGGAGTAATCGCTTCCTAAACAATTTTGCAGAAATGTAAGGTTGTTTTGTTGCGTGCATGTGTTTTTAGCAACACATCTACCAAAACTTCTGCATGTATCATGTGTAAAGATTCTTTGCTTTCCCTAAAACAAAACTCATTGTGTTCTCTGTGGAAGAAATGTGTGGTACCATTAGGACTTCATTATACAGATGTACAAACGTGCAATATAGCTTACCGAATTGGGAACTCTCTCCAGAGAAGTCTGGTTTCTGTGCTGCATGGAGAAGAGTTTGTTTATCCTTGAACAAGAATCGCGGAGCTGTCAGCCAATTTTCCATATTTCTGTATGTAAAATGTCAGTTTATAAAATGTACAATATCAAAATAATGCATGCCTTCGGTTGTAGACAAACCTTTCCCTGTATTGTATCATCCAAACGTACTACTCTCTAACAGCTTATGTACAATGCTACCCTATTTATAAAATTCATTGACAAGATTACAGATGAATGTTAGACCGTAAGCCTCCGGTTCATAACTTCGGATTTTTTTTATCATGTGTGCAAATCAACCTGTTTTGCACTGTGATGTAACTTATTTAAATCTAAGGCAGTAAGACAGATGTTGGTGCAATACAAAATAATTGTGATGCATTTATCTAAAAAGCAACAACCGACGTAGCCAGTTACCACAACTGCATGTGTGACCTTTAGAAGTTGTAAATAAGATCGATCGTCTATTTACATGCTGACAGTAAGAAGCATCACACCTAGTTTCATTTGTATCAGGTAAATAAATTTATTCTACAATACATACTTTGCGTGTTATTTTATGCACTTTGTTTTCTGCAGGTACATGCGTACATACTTCAGCGCTCTCTTATATTAATGCCAGGATGGCACTTACTAGCACCAACACCATTGCAGTCTTTCCTCCTAGAACTATGCAGATGCCAGCTGCTCCTCCGGCAGTATTGACCTCCTCGCTGGTGTGATTTCCTCTGTCCAGGGGCTTTTGTGTGTGTTTAAGGGACACTGTCAAGTACTTTGATCACTCAATTTTTTTAAAATGCTCCATTGTTTGTAAAATCCCTCTGAGAAACTTAAAATAAACATTTCTTTCCCAACTACTTTTTTTTTTTTTTTTGTCCTTTTCTATTTTCTAAATTGCCCCAGGCTGAAGTAGCTGCTGGTCTCGTCCCCGTTCCACAGGAAGGTTAACCAGATGTGTAGTAGCCCCCTGGGAGTGCTGTGCTCAGTTATTCCACGGCCTGTACTTACACCACGGGCTATTCTGCCACGAGCCCCCAGGGCCAGAGTCGGTGTTAAGCGTTAGGCAGGGCTAAAGCACTCTGAGGGTAAAAGCTGGATTTTCCAAGTGTCCTGTAATGCCCTGCTCCAAAACCCATAAACTAAGTTTTGTTTGGAGTAAGAGGAGGGGGAGCCGCTCTAAATACCCAACTTCAGCAATGTGTTTTTGAATTAAGTGTAATGCCTCTTAACCTCCAGCCCCCCGATACCGGCAGGCTGCTGGCAAACCGCGTTATCCAAATGAGGTGCCATGTCTGAGACCCTTCAAACACAACAGCCTGAGGTTTAAAAATACTAGGGCTGAATTCCATTGTTCAGCTGAGCTCGAAGGCGGTGGAGGATGCATTAATACGTGGGGCTGAGCTGCTGGTGGCTGCTTCCTACTATGGTAGTGTTGTTCTCGCCAAGCCCAGCTCTGCTCCCCGCCGCTGGGCTGAGGCTGTCAGGACCCAGTTCAGCACTCGCTGTTATCTGCGACTGCAGCTCTTCCCGACCTCTTATTTATAGCCCGTCTTCAGCAGGCACCAACGCCACTGTCACCAGCAGCCCTTCCCGCTGGCTGCACCAGAAGGCGCGTTAGCGCTTCACACAGACACCTGAGCTCAGTGACTGAACTCATTTGTCCAGAACAGAGTGGAAGAAACTGCCCCGTTAGCGCCTCTTCCCTTGTCGTGACCTCTAGCCTTGCTTTAATTAGGAAGCAAGGAGAGGAGAAACCAGGCTCACTGCTGAGGTCCGGTTTCTCAGACCTGCGCCCTCGCGTGTTGGGACAGCAACTCCCGCTGCCCAGCTGATCTGCGTCCCCTTTTCTTCAACTTGCAGAAACACATGTCACCAGCGCTGGTCCCAAATGTAGAGACCAGTGATGGTGGTAAGAAGTCATTATTCAGAACACAGCTCTTGCTCCGTCGGCATTGCTGCCACGGCGAGTTACGTTCCGCGGCTGGTTTCAGCATCTCTGCAGCCAGAGAGCAGCTCGCTGGTGAGCAAACCGAGACCAAACTCTTCACTTATTTTTAAACTTTTTTTTTTTTTTGTTTAATTATGAACTGCAAGATTAACTCGTAACTAGCCATCCAAACGGACTGCAAGCGGCGCTGTGGAGAACAGCCATATGAAGAAAATGTGACGCTTAGTGGGTTGCTAGGTACTTGGGTGCAGGAGTGGAGTATGTGGTAAGAGATGCTGAGATAAACAGCTTCATCTTCCCCCTCTTCCTCCTCTCACTGCAAATCCCTGGCTCTAAAGCATTGCATGGATGAGACCACACTGACATCCACGGAGGAAGAAAACAGTTCCCCCTAGCTCAAGTTATTAGGCATTGGAGAGGTATTATATCAAACTCTAAAACCAGAGGACAGAAGCGAGCCTGATTTTTACATTGAGGTGAATTTGTGTGTGATTGGAGCTCACATCCAGCCGCAGGAGAGTGGACGAGAAGGGAGAAAAGCCTCCGGGGAAGGAGATGGCGAATTGGCTTTGCAACCTCAGCACGGAAAAAGCCCCAGGACTACAGAAGAGCAAGCAGCAATCCCCCCTCTGCTCAGGCGGCAGAGCTCTGAGCACCCGAAGCAAACTTCTAAAATATTTCATCCCAACAATTTAACTCCGTGGAAGTGCAGAGAAGCCTTCAGCCATGAGTTTAGCAGGCTCAGGCTGTTTGCCTAATCAGGTCAAGCCCCTGTCATTTGTTACATAGAGACAGTGGGAACTGAATCGATAAGGATTATTCCCTCGTAACTGAATCGATAAGGGTTATCCCCTTCCCCCTCCTGGAGCAGCTGGCGGGGAACATGCAGTGTGATGGGAACACCTGGACACTTCCATTCCAATTAGTGTTCTCGGGGCAGTGCCAGCTTGCACAGAAGCCAGACACAGGATTTTGCTGACATCACCAACGTTAAGAGGTTAAAATTCACCAGTCTGGCTCTTCAGGCATGGCGAAGGAAAGGACTTTATGGCTGATTTTACATGTGTAGGTTCAGGAGCCCAAGGAAAGCAGCTGAGAGGCAGGGAGCTTTCAGCACATGGCCCTCGGCCCGAAAGGACTGTCCATGTCCCTGCAGATTTGGTGACTGAGCAGTGGTCTGCCTCCAAAAACCACTTGGTGTGTCCCATTCAGCCCCTCTTTTAGTCAGAAAGGAGACCACAATTAACCAAAATAAAGTTCAGAAACAACAACAAACGCCCAAAACCCGTAAGGCCAGGCTGCTACAAACCCCCTGCTATTTATGCAGGTGGCAGAGTCAGTTTTTCCTACAGAGGCAGGCGAGGAACACTGCTTTGCTGCTGGGCTAAGATAACATCAGCGGACAACAAAAATCGAGCTGCAACCAGCTCACGCCTTCGTAACCAAGTCACGCAGCTCCAGCGCACCCTGATTGCAAAACACCGAGCGTTTTGGTCTTGCGCTTGCTGCTGCCCCACGTGCAGCGTGGCAGGACAGCCCAGGCTGAGGTCTTGACTTAAAAGAAGTTTCTCTTGTCACTGCCCGTTGCTTTGACTTAAGCACGAATGTGGACCTTCAGTTTAGGTACAAGACTGACCTGCAGCAGGCAAACCACGGGCACAAAAGCTCCCACCACCCCTTAACTCATCAAAGGTATGTCCTTTCCCTTCCTGGAAGAACAACCTCACTGTCCACAGCCGGGCTGACTCGGGGCTGCCATGCCAACAGCGATTCGTGGTGGAGCTCTTCAGCTTTCCAGGGATTCCTGCCAAATACTCATCATCTCACCGTGCTGCAACCAGCAATTCCAGTCCTGTTTCGCAGTGGCCGCTTTGCTGTGAACACAGTTTACCTCTGGCTATAAGTTACGGGTACCAAAATCCTGTACCATTATAAAATCTAAGCCTCTGGTTTGTGGGCACTGTCAGCTTCTCGGGACACCCCGCCGAGGGGCTCTATACCGCTAGTGAACTGAGAGCATGAGAATCCCAGGCACAGCCATCCCCCCATGCTCACAAACCAGCCGTCAGGTGCAGGAAACTTCAGCCTCAGCCAGAGAGTATGGACTCACGATGGGCTGCTTTCCAAACCCCACACTGCTCCTGCTCACAGCTCCCAAACCCCTCCTAGATAAAAAAAAAAAACAAAAACACACACAGAAGGAAATCGCTATAGCATCGACTCAATCTCCACTTTGTCAAACGAGGCACACAAACCACAGGTGGCCTCTCAGAAACCAAGGCCAAGTTTCCAAAGCACCCAGAACCTGCTTTAACAAGTCCTCCGCCTCCCAGAGTTACAGAACCTCCCCGAGCAGCACCGCCGACATTTCTACCCACATCCCAGCATTGTGTCAACCAGATTCCGCAATAAAACAGCAAAAAGCTGTACGTGGCATGCCAAAACGAGCCTGAGGAATTGAATGCACGCGCTGCACAGCACCAGATCTACATCAGCACCTGTAACTAAACCAGAGCAAGGCTGGTGTTGCCGGTGGCTGGCTACCGCAGCGGGGGACCAGGCACTCCTTCCCTTAGTTTGGGTTGAAGGACAGAGTGAATAAAAGTGTTGGAAGTGAAATTCAAGCACCCAAAATTGAAGTCTGGAATTCCTTTCTCAAGTTGATGCTGGCCGTGGAGCACACAGACTTCCCAGGCTACGCCTCTCTTCCTCTTGGAAATTACTCTTAACTCCTGAAGTTGCTTTTCTGTGTCTACTCAGAGCTGCAATGGCAGGACCAGCTCAGCATTTAGCTCTTCCTGACACCTTAATCAAGTTCCACGTGCTCACTAGGGAGGCCTCTACCTAAAACAGAAGGGCTTTTATCCAACAGATGTGCTTTGAAAGACTAACAACATCCAGCCTTTCACAAAAGGGAGCTGCTGACGCTCTGATCTTAAAGCCTAATGGGATTAAGAGCTCCCCTCACCAGCTGCACGGCAGGCGTTGGGCTTTGAAGTTCATCACCAAGACACTTGCATCTCAGTGCAAGCCCCGCTGGCAGCGTCCCACCAAGCTACTCGCTGCTTCTTTTACCCATTGCTAACAGGCGATCCTCTCTGAGCTGCCACTGGGACTAGACTGGCCTAGTTAGGAACGGGCTTTCCCCTCCCCTTGGGGCTGGGGAGAGGAACAGCCGAGTCCTGCTCACGACAGGCACCGCTGCCCTTGGTGCCATGGCTGCACACCCAGCAGCCTGGTTTCCTACCTAGGGAATCCCTGGAGCAAGTTGTAAACGTCTCTACACCTATTTAAGGCCAGATGATGGATGTTCTTCCTTACACCGTGTAAAGCCTCTGTATTTACATCATGGATGGTAAATCATAGCACAAAAGGAAATGAAACCCATCTGTTTCCTAATCACCCTTTTCAGACAACTGAGGCAGCAGAAATCAAAGCACAGCATAGGAAGGGTTAAATCCCTTTTGCAAAAACTCAAATATTTCCAGGGCTGGAGCGTTACTGGGTGGAAGGTCCTTAAAACTTCTCAGAGCCCAGTATTTCCACAAGGGGCACAAACACTTGACCGAGTCCTCCAGCCTTATCGAATTGGCCAGGTTTCAGCGTGACATTATCCTCTGCAGAACAGACACCAACAGGTTAGCTGGAGCCATCACCTCCTTTCCTACCTATTAAAAGCCACCCTGGTGAGCTGAGGAAAGGCTAAAGCCTGTCTTTCTACCCTCTTCCTCCTCTTGTACAGCCAGCAGCAACGCCGGAATCCAGCAGCTCCCCAGGCCAGCTAGAACTCAGGCTAATACAAGAATTACTGCGTTTTTTCAGAGTAGTGCCAAACTTCCCCTGCATTAGTTAAACAGATCCCTGTATTCTAGGCCACGTGGGACGACCAGACTGATGGAGACAATTCAATCCATACGAACATTGCCCCCGTCTTGCTTTTACTATGGACCTCAGGAGGAAAACCAGAAACCGAGGTTACGGCGTCGTCCCACTCTGGCACTGACTAACCAGGACCCCTCAGGTTTCACAAGGTGAAAAAGCTGCTCGGTCACAGATTGCAGCTTTTTACTGACTTCCGGACAGACAACCGTTAATCTCAAGAACCATATGGACGGCAGCTTACACACAGCAGTCTGAGGAAGATGTGTATCCACAGATTGCTGTTCTCGCTCCTCTGATGTCATCACGCTTAAGTTTCCTGGAAAACTATTTAGTATTCCAAGAGGATGAAGCCAAGTTACCAGCTTCAGCTCATCAAACCATACTGCACGTCAAGGAATAACACGATATATTATACAGTAAACGTTAGGAAAAAAGCAGGAACAGCAAAAATTCAAGGAATTTTTAAATAGGTGAATAGTTCAGGGAAAGAGCTGGCATCCTAACAGACTTTATAGCAAAGCACGGGGCAACGCGCTGTCTCTCCAGCACAGGAACAGGCCCTTTTGTGCTTCCAGGTCAACCCCGCTTCTTGGATCAACTGCCAATGTAACTAACTCACTTCTGGCAAGTGCTAAAACTCTCCCGGCCTAGGGAGCCCAACGGGAGATGTTCCAAATCACCGAGCCCCCCGTTAGCTAAGCAGCGTGCTGCTGCTGCTGCTGCCCGACCAGCCACTTCGATGCAATTGGACTTTTTGTCCTCTGTAAATATTTAAGACATTTATATCAAGTCCAAGTCTCGGGACGTGGGATTTTTTTTCTCCCCTTTGTCCTCTAGACAAGGCTCTGGAAAGCACAGCTGAAAAAAAGATAGCTGAAGTGTCCACAGGCAAAAGTTCCGAACGCAAGGTCAGTGTTGCCTGCCACGCCACGCGCTGGTCAAACACAGCACGGGCAGGACACGGCACAGGGCAGGCAGCTCAGTAGACGGCATCTGCTGTCCTTTAAGAAATAGTACTGTGAACAGCCAAATGTAGAAAATTCAGTCATTTTTAAAATTCGTAAGTCAGGAACTGAACTGCTCTTGTTAGAGCCCCAAACCATCGCTCTATTTGTAGGCATCGGTGTCTTGGCAGCATGATAAAGAGAAAAAACCAAAAGGAAACCGATCCCCAAACTTATGAAGTCCTTGGCCTCTCCGGGGAAGCTGTTTGAAATGGAGCCTTTTACAGTGTAAACATCTGTCTGTGACCCACCGCAGCAGAGGCTTCCCCGGCACATTCCATACCCAGCATTACACAACCGTTACGGTTCACAAATAAGCGCAAGGCTCAAGACAGTAAGAGAAAACATAGATTATTCTTCCTGCTTTGTTGTCAACAGTGACAGAAACAGACTAGCCAAATGGCTTTACTTCATATATAAATTGCTACATTGAAGCTCCCCAGATGAACACTTTACTTTTCCCTGAGCTGTTTTTGCACCAGAATCACTTTTTTTTTTTTTTTTTTACCCAAATACCCAGCCCTAGGCATCTCCCTGCCTCCTTGGCCAGCTTCCAAATGACATCTTAGCCAGCCTGCCAGTTCTAGGAACGCAGCAGGACTTACAGCAGTAGCCCCATTCTCCCCCTTTCCAGGCCAGCGTTCCTCCTGCCCTGTTACCCTTCCCTCCGCGATCCCGTCACTGGACCCATACAAATACGTTAATTATCACCAAAGCTTTAGGCCAGGACTCCAGCAATTCAACAACAGCTTTATAGTTCTTCCCCTCTCCCTCCTTAAACCAACCAACCTTTTACAGGGCTACAAAGGGATCAGATAAAGGATTTAAAAAAAAAAAAA
>VYZM01019337.1:22811-41955 GCA_013398915.1 Dromas ardeola
AAAAAAAAAAAAAGGAAATAAAAGCAGCAAAAAGGCTTACAGAGTTAAAAAGAGGGATGGGAGAGGATTGGGAATGTTTTTGAGGTAGTTTCAGGCATCCGCTCACAGGATTACTTTTCAAACTGTCACCCTGGAGCACAGGAACATAACGGGACGCGGAATCATTCTTTAGGCCCACACTGAATCCTTTCGATGAAGGAACTACAGCAAAATCAACTGCAACGTACTTGAGTTTCGCTGGGTACTGCATAAAATTCTATCAATTTACTGCTGGGCAGCACTGAATACACATTACCCAGAATATGCTACTTTAAACCCTGCCAAAGGCTATTTAGTTTGAAATCATAGGTTTATGCTGAGTTTAAGCCCAGGTAAGGCCCTTCCATTTAAGACCGCTGGAGACTACAGCAATTTAGACCTGTTTTTTAAGAGATACTTGGTTATGGTATATTTGTGTAACTTGAAATTACAATGGCAGACGCAGCCTTTGAGATTTCCTTACAGCTGAGATCTAAGTGAGGAAATAAGGTTTGCTGAGTAAAAAATACTCCCTGCTTCTGCCCTGGATGGATCAGTTTCCACATCACTGAGCTCCTGAAAAGCAAGGAGGGAAGAATCGCCACACAAAACCAGGCCTAATGAGGAAGACAGTTATTGAAAGCAAGAAAAAAAAGCCAGTCCTAGTTAATAAAAAAAAAAATCTCTGTAATCAGCAGCAACAGAAAAGGGAAAAGCACCTCAGTTAGACAGAAAACATTTATATTGGCCAGCAGTTCTCAGTCCCTGCTATTAGCTCTGCTTCACAATCCTTAAATTCTGGAAATCAGAAGTAGAAATATTGCCAATATTTCAGGTGTTACCAGCACATTACTTTAATGTGCCAGAATTACTTTAATGTGCTGGTAACTTAGCTAATTTTACTTAGATAATTCCTAGCCACACCATGAACGCCTTTTAGACTCTGGTAAATCAAGTCTTTTAGCCCTTATCCAAGTCTACGCAAGGTTTGAAGAAATTCTGCCCCTTTGCATCACTTCTGTGTCTTTCCTATCACAAAGTAGGAAGGAATAATGACATTTGTCATTTCAAGTCAAGGATTTCAAGCGAACACGGGCACTCCATCCTTACCCAGCCCCAGAGACGAGCACTTGCTGATGTGCCAGCGCTGTGCGATGCAACGGGGCGGCAACGGCTTTCTGGCCTCACCTACCCATTGCTTCGCCGCGGGCAGCTTACATCACGGGTCTGACACAGGCTGAACTGCAGGTTTTGGCTTTTTCATCTTTTCTTCTAGGGTGCACAGCACACGATTAAGGGATGGAATGAGGTCAGCTGCTTATTATGGGCTGTTACATTCCCTGAACTAGAATACCAGTAACTGAATACGAGAGTACAAGATCTCTGCAGAACCAGAGATCACATTCTAAAATTAGACCGCTAATGAAGGCTCATTAATAGGCAAGAAGAATCCCTCTAGAATTCTGAAGCTAGTGCTAAATTTATCTTTATCATCTCAAACGCACTCCACACCTATGGCATCTTAAAGTTCCTTACTCTGTTCAACTATTAGCAAAGATTATACCCCCGCTATGTAACCCAAATACATGAGGTACTTACAGAGGTGTTACTTGCAGGATCTGACTGAACTTTTCACTGTCAATAAGGAGCCACGTTCTCAGAAAAACAAAGCAGCGAGGACACAACTCTATTTTGACAGCTACCTTAAGGCGTTCTTAAGTGTACCTGGAGTCGTTTGCTAAAGCCGCATGTAGCACACTGATATTTTCTTCACAACACACTCATCTTGAAGTAGTTTTAGTTTCCCATCTGTTCTAAAAGGAGAGATTATCAGGTTATCTACAAACATACTACAGAATGGTTTTAGTAAAACTGTGGTTTTCTGATTTCCTGTTTTATGTTAAATGTTTCAGAGAAATGTGTAAGGCCAGTGGTTTCCATCTGCGATTAATGACCTGTTTAAAGGAACCATTAGAATAAAATGGCTGAGCAGCTCACAAAATATATATCACATACCTCTTATACTTCTCTTACCAAAATTAAATGGGTCCTTTCTTTAGTTTAATAACATCAAGAGCTTCATTCTTTCATCCACAATAGAGGTTTAGAATACAACTAGAAAGCTAATGAAGCTACCCAACTTTCAGCTGCAGAATACAATCTGATGAATGCGCAAGTGTGAGGAGAAAACAAAGCAGGATTCTTTAAAAAAAAAAAAAAAGAGATACTTTGAATTTGCGACTACATGCATATTTCTTTCTGTTATGAAGGACGTGCAATGAGCTGAAATCTATTCACTGCATCACACAGTAATGGTATAAACAGATTCTTCATAAAAGAACAGGATCAGGCCTCTCATCCACCAGAATGCCATTAACAAAATGTTTGCTCTAATGGAAATACAGCCATTTGGTGTATTTGCTTAATGAAAGAGCAGTAACAGCTTCTGCCAATTCCATCACCAAGACAGCAGCACATGCTTTTCTGTTCTTCCCATACAGTCTTCAAAGAACCAAAACTCAATTTGATGTTTTGGAAAGTCTGAAGCCCACAAAATTCCAGAGAGAACAGATACCCAGCTGTTGTCTTTTTTGAAATGGATAAACTATTAGACGACTCCTTTGTAAGATGTGACATACCGAAATATTTCCAAAATAGGGCTATAATAGAAGTAATCTGCCTATTCTTTTTGTTGTGCATTTTTCTAGTTGATATAACACACAGCACAGAGGGAGAGATATTTTACGCTTACCTGCGTTATACACCTACAGCTAAGGGGAATCCTGTTTTCCATGCCATGTGTTTCTATCAAATAGCCATTTTCCCTTCAACTGATAATCAAAACTATTGTTTAGCTTTGTAGAAAAAGTCTGTGTGCTGTGCTGTGTGCTCCAGCATACTTGTGGTAACAGAATAAATACAAAAGGAATTAAATTGCCAATATAAAGATAAAAATACATGTTTTAGTAAAGAATAAGGAAGCCAGAACTGTAAGAAAAGTAAGAGCAAGTAGTAATTCCTCCTCCCACACACCAAGCCCGCAGAACTGAAACGGTTTCTAGATTACACAAAGCAGCTCAGCCTTCAAATGCTGATGTTGAGAAGTTGTACATGAAGCAATGCAACTTTGCTTCAAACGGTGAGGGGAAAAACTAATTCAAGTATTACCTGACGAAAACATGGAGTATATAAACCTGGCAAAACCAAGACAGTATGTGTATCTGCATAATTTAACATTTCTACAGCAATGTAAGTGAAGAGGGATGAATTCTTTTTATATCATTTTAAATGTCAGTGCTGTATACAGAATGTGAAATGCTTTGACTCACCGCTGTAAAACCCTTTAGTAACGTACTGAAATAAAACTAAACTGCATTTAAAAATAAATGTTCACGTACAGACTTTAAGTGATTACACGGTTTAGTAAGGATTGGGGAAATGACTGTAATTCTCCAACACTGGCTCAATTCTGTACACATAGAAATCAGTCAGCTACAAGTGCCCTGTAAGTCAAAGTTGCCTAGTGTACCAAACTTCTCCTTTACAGCAGGTGTAATGCCTTATAAAAAGACTAATTCAACAAATCCAGCAAGAGAAAAGTTCTGTTTTCAGCCACACCCGAGCAACTCCTCCAGACTTCAACAGGAGCGCGAGCCCAAACGGCAGCACACAAACAAGAGAGTAAGACCTTTTCCACAAAGGAGTACAAACCACTGTATTTACAAATCAATCAAGCACACTTAGCCCTGAACAGAATTTAGACATTGCTTTCATCATAAACAACAGGCTTATTACCCAGTTCAGATTCTAATGCTTTTAGTTTTAGGAGGAATTTTTTTGAAATGAGAGTTGCAAATAACCTCCAATACAATTAGTCCCTTACACTTAATAAATAAGAGTCATGAAGAATCTTCATGGTATTGAGATGCATAGAACTATTAAATGGTTTCAGAGTCTATTTACGGGGAAAAAAAAAAAGAAAAAAAAAAAAAAAGAGTCCTTTGTTACTGCAAAAATCCGAGTTTCTGTTCTTCAAAGAAGAATGGCCCTAGTGGTATGTTCAAGTGCCAAAACAAGCAGCAGGATGAGAGGCCATTACTGCATGCCAAACCACTGTTCTTGATCTGCCCACTGAGCTGCTTCACTGTCACTGCCTTCCAAGTCCCCCTCTTCTCCACTTCCCTCCATGTCATCCACATCATCTTCCTGGGTTGCATCAGTTGGACTTTCCTCTTTTTCCATTTTCTGCATTCCCTCTAGTGACTTCTGATCATTTGGATCCAAACTGAGGAAAGGAAAAAAAGAAAGCATTGTCCTAAAACTTTTTTTTTTTCCTTATACTTGTGACATTAACGTAAAAAAAAATAAATTTCTTTTAAAGAACATCTCATTTTGTTGTCTGCACTTCCTGTTTTAACATCATCAAGAAGTTCAATTTAGTAGATGATGCAACTTCACCTCAGGCTGACCGTAACACTGAGTATTAAACCTTTATAAAAAACAATTTGATCCCCAAGAATGTGCTTATCTAAACATCACACTATTCCAGACAGCAGTAACTATAAAGTAACATGAAAGCAGTAAAAACTTAAATGACTATGACTAAATATATTATACGCAAAGAAAAAACAGCCGACCCATTAACACTATGTAAGTTTATGGTGGACATGATGTGCTAAATTTAAGGTAAATTTAACTTTTTGAAATCAAAACATGGAACACTTAACATGGTAACACCCTAAAATAACATTTAGGTTATGTTAAATTGAATCACACTATTAAAATTTACTTAATAGCTCACCTATACCTTCTAATCTAAAGGAATAGATCTTAAGGTGCTTGACTACATAATAATTAATAACTATAAATAAATCCATGCCTTAATCCTTTCATTAGTCAAGGAATTGCATGCCTAGTGACATGCTTAGCAGCAACGCAAGTACCTAAATTTTGCACTTCTCAGTTCAAAGCCTTATGACCAACTAATTCATTAACATCATTTGTATGTTTCTGTCTGTTTTAAGGGACAATGATATAAGGCTACCGCTGATGCACATCCCAATCAATTATTGGCTCAACTTTTCACTTAGTTAGGTTGATTACGGGTTCTTATAAATATAGTGCAATCTCAGAGTCTCTGCCTTACCTTAGGGCAATACTGTACTGGTCCATCGCTTCCTGATACTCATTGACAGCTACAAGAAAGTCTCCCAGTATTCGGTGCAGAACACAGTCGCTCTGATTAGCCAGTGCATTCCTCAGCAAAGCAATTCCATCTTCATACTTCTGTTCTCTACCTGTTTATATGCAAAACTACAGTTTTAATTAATAGTTTAGATAAATCTATAAAAAGTCAGAGTGTAGACAAAGAGCCATCATAACACAAGGCTATTTCTTCCTTCAGAACTGCCAGCATGGGGGATAGCAGTGATACACTTTTTGCAATATGAACTCTAAACAATGGCTTCTTATTGCAGTAACTGCTACACTCACGATTACACATACTTTGAAGTCAAAACAGTTTGTTTGCAATTGTTTTAAGTGCTGGTATAATATCAGTTGCTAGATGCAACTAATTCCCGTGATTTCTCCTTCAGGATAGAACTGATAAATCCCTGGGCTGTAACATCACGGTTCCATTCTTCACGTTGATGAGGCTGCAGAACACTCTTCCATGTAAAACAGCATGCTTTAAATAAGTTGACATTGGAAAAAAAAATGGAACTTACTAAGAAGCTCTGCTTTCTTTACCACAGCTTTAATGTAATCGGGTCTTTGCGTTAGCGCTTTGTCCAATAATGTTTTTGCTTTTTCCTGCGTGACCGGGTCTTCGAGACAGACCGTTGCTAACAGGGTTAGTGTCTGTGCATTTGCTCCCAGAGTTTTATACACATTATTTGCCATAACCATAGCTTCACGGATACTGCTGGATGCTAGGTAACATTCAATGAGACCTGACGATATAAAAAGGAAAACGTTTCAGTTTTTGAGTCAGCACTACAGGCACTTGCGCCTCAATTATTTGCACTTAGTAGCACTCGGACTCCAAACAACTGACACTGTAATAAGCAAATACAAATTGCAATTGAGAAAGTGAGTCTATAGCCAACATTTTTTTTTAAATATAAAGAAACTTGCAGATAAGGAAACTTGGACACAAATACAAAAATGGCACAGAGTTCTACACAGAATTGGAGACAAACGCAGGAGACAGAACACTGTCTCCCAGGACCAACATCTGTCAAAAGACTAAGTTGTGACAGATGACACATTTCTTCCTTACTTGCAGGAGAAGCAAAACTATTCAAGCAAATGTGAAATTGCATTACAGTACTTCCAAACGCATGCCTTTCACTTTAGCAGGGAACCTACAGCACTGTGCCCACCACAAAGCACAGGATATGGAACTGGAGGAGCCAGGAGAATCAGATTTGCAGTCTCCATTTTGAACAAATGAAAAAGTAAACAAAACAAAACAAAACAAAACAAACAAAAAAAAAAAAAAAACAAAACAAAATTTCACCACTGAGTATTACAGCATAATCAGTTTGGTTTTACTTAACCAACAATTCCATAGAGGACAGACAAATACCAGCAAAAAGATTTGAGAACCAGGAAATCCTAAGAAAATAGACCCTAGAATGCATCACCATATTACAAACTGGCACAAGGTTTAATACCTCTCATACAATTCTTTTATGTGTTTTCACAAGCCTACGTTTCAACACACCCATTCTACAGATAATTGACTTAATCACTTTTATTTGTGGGCAGGTATTTAAAAAAAAAGGCCTAAAACTAAGTACACCTAATCTGAGATTTTTGTCCGGTTCCAGTATTGAGATACTAACACATCACTTGGACTCTTCACAACTCACTATTTACCTGAAGCTGCTGTTGAGATCAACAAGATTTAAATAGATATGACAAAAGCATGACAAAACAAAGCTCCCAGTGCAACTAACCATACAGTTAACAACATCACCCAAAAGTGATATGCTCAAAACACCCAAGTCTGTTCATATCCAGATTAAACAAAAAAAACCAAACAAACATAGAGCCCTGTTTGAAAATCATTCTTATGAATACATGCATTTTCTAGTATCTCTCATCTGACTGCTTCTACCAGAGTCTTACATGTTTTCAGGTAACAATAATTTATTTAGAGAAAGTCCGCAGGAGAAAAGAACTACTGTCTATTTCCTTGCCTAATCATCATCATCATGACACCAACTTTCACACCAAACCAATACTCCATATGTGAGTAGCTTCACTTCACTCACCTTCATAGCAATCCAGCCTACAAGGTGCAAGACGTATTGCTTCACGGAAGTGTATAATTGCTTCCTGTACTCGGCCCATATTCCTAAGAGCAGCTCCTTTCAGCAGGAGAGCTTGAACACTGTTACTATTAAGCTGGATAGCTTTGGCTCCTAAATATAAGGCACGAGAGTATCGTTTACTGTAGAAACTATGACACCTATGGAAAGACAAGAACGATTGTAAACATGTACTGCCTGTGGTGCCTGTGCACATTCACAGAGGTTTAAAAGCAGAAAGAATGAAAAAAAAGAAATAAAACGCAGGCAACTATTGAGCTTCCCACATTTGAAGTTAAGAATATGTGTTCAAGAAAAAACACTCTTCAGGAGTTTAAAAAAGAAAAAAGGAGTATGAATATTCACTGTTACGGCTATTTAATATATCATTGTTAATGCACAGGTGCAGTAATTCAAATAGGTTTAAACATAGAGAAAATAACCAAAATAAGTATTAATGAATAGCTAATTTGTTACCCCAAGAACAGAACAGATAGGCTAGAAAAGCACCTTCTGAAGAAAAAAGCTGAATCCATGGTATCAACTGTAATCCACTGCATGCAGCAAATCAAGAGTTGAGGTAAGAAAGGAAATAAAACAACTTACCCAGACACTACCCAGGGTTCTGCATGTTGATCAGAAATATTGAAGAGACGGCAGCCCAAGTTCTCCACATCCTCTAGTCGACCTTCACGTGCCAATAAATAACCATATACATCCATTCCTAAAGCGAAACGTTTGAAGATCAATCATCAAGAAACGGAAAGCTCATTCACAACAAGAAAAAGCAAAAACCCAAACAGCTACATTAAACTGTGCAACAAGCAGTAACTCTTCAAGATACACAGCTTCTGAATGTAAATTCTGACTTGAAAGTCAGGTACAACAATATACAATACTCCACTGCATGCTTGATTGCATGTAGCTGCCACTTTAATGTTACTGATCAGATCATTACACTAGGTAAACCTTCTTTTAGGATTTACTCACCTTTTATTAGGTAAGGATCCAGCATTTGCGCTTGTTCAAATTTTAGAATAGAGTTTTTATTGTCTCCGGCTCTGAAATACAGGTCTGCTAAGCTCCCCAGTAAGTCCACATTATCCCTCAGCAATGACTTTTTCTCTAAAGAACTTTAAGAGAAAAAAAAAATCCTGTTAATTGTATAATTCTATTTTTAATATAGCTATATAATCAAATAATATATTAATATTTAAATATCATGCTCTTTTAACTCTTACCAAATGGTATTTATTGCTCTTGTGTTATCTCCAGTATGCACAAAAGCATATGCCTTGATCCACACCGAAAGCCAATCCAAGTTAGGAATACTCTGAATTACGTTGATTGTCATAGAGGCCACTTCCGCACCTTTCACCGACAGCGAGAGCAAGCCTATTCAGGATGGTATATACATCAACTTCAGCCACCAGAAACTGCTTTTAATACAAATTAATTGTCTGAAGACCAGAAACTCCATCCCTTGACAAGCATAAACAAGCAGCTTGTTACAATGCTTTTTATAATTTGCATAATGTAGGCATATTACATGCAAACGTAAGACAGTTACCTAGTCCCAAGCATAATTCAAATTATAATATGGTTTAATACTGAAATAGTAACAGTGTGCAGACACCTACCTAGTATGGCATCAAGTGCTAAAGGGCACTGTCTCAATACTTCTTTGTAGCTCGTAACAGATGAGCGCTCTTGACCCGCTTTCTTGTATAGATTTGCCAACATCATATTGATCTACAAGCAACAGAAACGTTGGTAGAGTCAAGCATGAGAAAGGAGAAAGCCTCACTAAGAAAGATCACAACTTTGTCTTCAAGCACATCTGCCTCTCTCCCTCCTGTTCTCGGCAGAAGATAAAATTACCTGCTCTTCCTTTGAGATCACCATAACCTATCACGTATTATAAAATTAAAATTGTTTCTTCTTTCTGAGTCTTACATTCTTTTCTATTTGCACAGTCATCTTGAAATCTCAGTGTTTTGCAAATACGAAGTCAAAAGATGGGCATTTATATATGACAAGGACCTGTATATCCATTACATTAGCCTTCTTTGTGTGATCTCTCCATACCAATGGAAGTCTTTGAGAGAATTAACTTAGGAAGGCAGAGAAAATTTCCATTTATTTTCTGAATGAAGCCATGATTGATGAAAGAACAGAAATTATTTGAGCTCTACACAAGTAGCTGGTTTCTGCTACAATACTTTATTTTATTAGTGTGTTTAGGTAAAAAGTTTGCTTTTCTCAATCTTTTCTTATTTTTCTGTTAGGTAAGTTGGTCTTTAAACAGAACACTTTGAGCTTACTAGAGTCTAAGCCAGGTACACTGTTAGCACAATACAGGAATACTGTTAATATGAAACATAGTTGATTGACCTGGTGTGTTAATCTTTTAAGCCCTTACGACATAACAAAGCCAGCAAGCAAAGGCTCAATATATCTGGCACTGCAGACCACAACGGGATCTAAATATTTAACATTATCTAAACTGTTATTAAAAATGATGAAAATATTTTAAAAGATGGAGCACTGGCATTCCTTCTACTTGACGAAGTCTTCAGCCTTTCAAGGATCTTACATTGCTCAAACTATACAGTAAGACATCAGGTGCCATTCCTTACACATTCTGGGTTCAGGAATGTATTAGAACACTTGCTCAATTTGAGCAATCACAATTTAGCAAGTTACATTGACTGGCTAATAGTGAAAACACCACAGAACAGTCAGCCTTGCGAGACAACTAGGCTACAAGTCTCTCCTTCAGCTCTAGCGGGTGACAGTGTGCCTTTCCTGTTCAGTGATACACGGCTCTTCCACAGAGACTAGGCCTCCGCTTTGTGGTTATAGCCAGGCAAAGTACACTAATTTAAACAATTGCTTTGGCTCTCACATTTACATGTTTGACTCAGAACTGCAGGAAATTATTCAGTCAGGTGTCTGGCAATTGTTTACTAACTTGCAGTAACTGTTTGCAATCATAAATTTTACTCCTGGTAAAGGAATAAAATGCTTTTGTTGAGACCAGCCACTATTCTTTGTCCTGTGAAAAGTGTTCATGATAACACACAAAGAAGAACTATCGAATGGATGATACAGATTCCAAGCCTTATGTATGGATATACAAATACCTTACAAACTTTTAGAATTAAAAAAAAAAAAATTAAAAAAAACACAGTGTTTCTTCATCCTTGTACACAAACAAAATTCTGTACCTTCTGTATGCCGTACTTAAGAGTTAACAAGGTAATTCACACAAATTAATAAAGATGCACACAAACATTTAACTCTTTTCACTTTTAATTCTTTCTAACAGAGGGAATACAAAATTTGTCTGATTTTAAAGAAAAGAGACCAAATAAACTAAGCTAATTTAAATATTAGGAAGTGTTTCCAAACAACATTTAACTAACACGAAAGCAAATACCAAGACACAATGCCATTATACCTATAGACTACGTTCTTTTTAACCACATACTGGCCTAAAGATTCAAGATACGCTGACCACAGATTTGTGACAAAAGTCTGCCAGAACCAACCTTGGGGGTCCTCTGTCTGGAAGGAATCCCATCAAGAATAGCAATGGCATCTTTATCTTGCTTCAGCATTGTATAACATTCAGCCATTTTATATTTCACTTCAATTTCAGATGGTAAACACTGAAATAAAAAACAAACTTTAAAGTACAATGCTTTTAGTCACTTAACTTTTCAGTCAAGTAAAAAATTTGAATAAGGTTTTCTAAGTAAATGCTTACACTATGTTGAAAAAATCTAGTGCAAGAAAGTTCACAATACAACCTACTGCTAGCTCATATTGCTCCTGTCTCCAAACGAAAAGCATGAACTACACATATAAAAAAAAATCTCATGTTCAAGACCATATTGTTTTGCATAAGTAAATGCTTACACTATGTTGAAAAAATCTAGTGCAAGAAAGTTCACAATACAACCTACTGCTAGCTCATATTGCTCCTGTCTCCAAACGAAAAGCATGAACTACACATATAAAAAAAAATCTCATGTTCAAGACCATATTGTTTTGCATTACGCCACACTGGTACTTTCAAAATGAAGTAGCCTTAAATGTCACATCTATTTGACATGATAAATCCACAATCTAATGACGTAATATTGAGTCAGCAACATTAACTGAGAAGAACACGATCATTTTACACAGCACATTAGTCAATTTTTAAATACCTGGCTTTGGGGAGTTGATGCAGCATTCCCAGTAGAAGGTCTTACTTTTGAAGTTTTACTTAGTGCTTTTTTCTGCTGCAAAGCCATCGTATACTTACTTACAGCATTTCTATATTCTTTATCATGGAAGAGAGAGTCTGCATGATATACAAGAAGCTGGTATTTCTGAGATGGTGAAAACAGTTCCCTAGAAGAAAGGTAAACAGAAAGGCTGAGATCAACTAACTGCAGATCCTTAGGGATCCAAAGTACTTGTAGCTTTGGTTTGTCTGGCTTTAACTTCCAACAGTTGCGCTTCTTTACTACATTGGAAAGGCCCTTGAGCAAAGGGTACTATCTCCTCACAAAGGTATTATCTTGCCGATTTCTTTTATCTGAATACAAACAAACCATAGCCATTCCTGACACCTCATCAGTAACAACAGCTTGACCGTTGTTTTCATAGCGGAGCAGCCCCGATCCTCCTCATGTTGTCAACGTCCACTAAAGCCTGAACGGACTCAAGCTTACAAGGAAACTTAGCTCCTTGTACCGCTATCCTGGTCCTAATCCA
This sequence comes from Dromas ardeola, assembly GCA_013398915.1. Classification (NCBI taxonomy): domain Eukaryota; kingdom Metazoa; phylum Chordata; class Aves; order Charadriiformes; family Dromadidae; genus Dromas; species Dromas ardeola. The sequence continues at coordinate 34,919 of VYZM01019337.1, forward strand.
CATGTTCATATGTTTTACAACCCTGCTTTATAACACTTCCACTATGTTTCCAGAGGCGTTGAAGAGTTAAGAGTTTCAGAATGGAATTCTAGCTTTAATGAGTTCCTTAAAACCTATCCAAAATGTAAAATGATACCTCATAGGGAAGTCCTGAAAAAGAAGGGGAATCACTCAAGTCAGGGGAAGAGCCGTGACCTACACAGGGACACCCTTGCAAAGAGAGAATCGCTCTATGTGTACCAGAACGCTCTTGCTGTACCGGGTACCCCAACAGAGGCTGAACCCCGGACAGAGGCGGGCTCCATCCCCCGCAGGGCCGGGGAGAGGAGCCGGGGGCCGGCACCACAGAGCCCGGCGGGAGGGACAGCTCTAAAAGCGAGCTTGCCTCCTTCCCAGCTCATAAGACACCCGCCGCCACCCTGCGAGCTCCCGCCTAGCCTCTCTCCCCCTCAGCAGCACCGGCCCTGTCAGCCCGCCGCGCCCTCTCGCGGGAGGGCCACTCACGGGTTATTGCCGCTCATCGTGAGGAGAAGCCCGCTGAGGAGCCGCACGTTAGAGTGGAGCCCGGCGGCCGCCATCTCTCGTACGTGCTCCACCACACTCATGCCGGCGGCGGGAGGGCACGGAGCGGACGGGACGGATGGTAAAGGAGGAGACAACGCCGCCGCCGCTCGCCGGCACTCCAAAATGGCGCCACCGAGGGGGCCTCGCACGCCGCCGCCGCCTGCAGGCGCCTTCAGCACTGCCTTCATGGCGGACGCGCGGCCCGACAGGCGTGCGGGAGGGCAGCCCCGGGCCGTGCGCGCAGCGCCAGGCCCCCGGCAGCCCCGCGCCTGCGCAGTGGCGGGAGGGTGAGGGGCGGCGGTCACTGCTGAGGAGGTTGTTGGTCGCAGGGAGGTGATAGGCCTTTATACGGGGTTGGCCAAGTGTCGTTTTATAGGAGAGACGTACTCCCCGTGTCTGCACAGCTCTTGAGTCTTGCCTTTTTTCTCCTGAGACTTTATTAGGAGAGGTTGCAGCAGCTAAATGTGATGGAGGTATCAGAGATAACAAAGCTGCTGCCTATAAAAACTAGTAACTGAGGAGAAAGGTGCTTCAAAACCTATGTTTCCTCTGGGACGTAGTCAGGGGAAATGCCTCACTGGGGCCACCCTTAACTACAAGGTATAGACTGAAAGGAGAGCAGAATCATAAACTCCCCGCCCCCGCCTTTATTACAAAAGGAATGCAAAACATCCTTCTGTTACTAAAAAGTAAGTGGGAGCTTTCAGTTTGAACACACCATCACTGCTGTCTGGAGCAGAATACCTCTCTTGACAGACAAAACCTGCCATGCAGCAAAGCAAGACTGACAATGGACTTCAGATCGGGTAACAGAAAAAGGGTGTTGGTGCTGTATGGCAACAGCGAAACAAGTATTGCCATGAAGGAAAGAGACAACTTGGAATAAACTGAACTTGGATTTGTGGTTCTTCAAGAAACCACCACGCTAAGACAGTCTCAGTTTTAGCCAGTATCGCGTGATGGTTGTATTGGACTGAATCTGCCATAGCAAAGGTAGCGTCAGAGTAAGCTCCATGTATCTGCCTGCTTTACCCTTTGAAGGCATTTTAGTAGGATGCAGCACTGCTCTGTAAAACAGACCTGCTAAATAACCTGGTACGTTGCCACAAACTACAGCTCCTGTATTAACCCCCTGTTTTCAGTGGGAATGACTCACTTCCTACTGACTACCATTACACAATAATGACGGTCTTTTCACAAAAAAACAAAACTCTTGATTTCTTTGCAGGCTATCCAACAAGACATAAAGGAGTTACCACGTTAATGACAAGCTAAATTTATTGAAAACAAGGTAAAAATCACTGCACTGGACAACACAGCGTGAGAGGTACATTTTCCGTGGACATTCGATACTGAGACTCTAGCCAGTAGAGCAATTACGCAGCTCCCCCCGCCCCACAGGCATGCCCATTGCTTCTTTAAATACAACCCCTGTTTTAAATGCTTGCTGTAGCCACTGATAATAAAGCAGCCTGCATCTGAAACACCATGTTAGAAATCACTTATTAAGCACCAGCTTAATAATATTTGCTTACACTACTCAAATTACCTTTTTGCTCTCCCTCCCTCTATCCCTCATCAACTGGTTTGTGGGTTGTTTTTTTTTCTTTTTTTTTCTTCATAAGCACTTAATTCTTCCTTGGTACAAAATGTAGCCAAAACAAAGGCAAAATACTTTATACACCTTGCTGCGGAAACGTTTAAAGTTGTTGCTGCTTTGCCTCTTCACTGCCCAGGGCCTGACAGACTCTTGTTCATGAACTGTCTCTTCACAAAGCAGATCCACCACTGCAGAAGGAAGTATAAAGTCAGAAAATACGCAAAAGCGGTTTCCATGCGATAAACAAAATAGTGACTTCAAAGTATTCAACCTCTGACAAATAACAAATGTTAAGGCTCCAGTTTTGCACATACAGTTTTCCACACTGGTTTCTACTGGAATTTAGGCGAATAAGAGGACAGGAATGGACCCCATGAATTTAGAATATAGGACTCTGAATTAAATCTACTTTCTCCTCTTTCTATTATTTTATTTTTACTGTTTATTCCAGTATAATTATAACCAAGGGATGCATCAGAAAGCTATGCCCTTTGAAACTAAATTAGCCTAAATAATTTCAATATTAAATGCAGTCACATTTGCGCATGAAACATATGAACAAGCAGGAGGCAATTCATGCATTGATGAACTTTTTTTTTTTTTAATCTGGATATGAAGGAAAATGGTTTACTTCAAAGAAGCTATCAAATCAGAACTGCCTGGGAAGATAAACAGCATCTCTCATGCCTGTGAATTTCCATTTGAAAACATAGCCAACAGCAGATGTACAATACTTTTAAGAGATGAACCAGACACCACTTATTACTGCCTTGCTTTTTAAAGTAACCCAAATTGGCATTCGCTGTCTTACCACATTACAGATTAAATTAATTGATAACTTGCAGCCTGCTATTTCGCTAGCCTTGTAAAACCGGGGAAGCTTGCGTCGAAGTTACCCACATCTGATCCCTCACCCCATCATCTCACTTCTCTCCACACATTTCTGGAAAAACACACCAAGCCTCTCATTAAATCTGTGATGATTGCACTAAACTCTTACCTTACTAGGCTTGTCACTTTGAGGATCAAATACTTTTTCACAAAGGCGAAGACCAGTTTCTTGCCTCAGCTGCTGCAGGTAGGCCCTCATCACCTCTGAAACACAGCACAGGAAAAACCAGTGTAAACTGAGGCAGCACCAAGCCAAACTGAATTTTACAGGGAATCATCAAATATCACTGCTTAAAGCAGAAAGTGAGCTTTCACATCTGCAGGTACTCGTCGGCCGGATGAGTTGTTTTGTTCAATTTACAGCTATACTTGGGATTTTTATGATATTCGTACCAGTAAAAGGGATCATCCAAACTGTTTTCTTCTCTCAGTTACCTTTGCTCATTATTGTGGGCTTCCTATTCTGCCAGAGCAGCAGTTGGCTCGGGCTCCGTTACAGGGTTTAGCTAGTGATTATGTTGATGCGAAAGGCAGACTCAGACCCCTATTAATTTGTTCTGTTGGATCTGTGGAACCAGGCGAGTCACTGAGCCCCTGAGGTCAAAAAATCCAGCTTCTGCTGCCCTCAGAACTGTACATTTAGAAGATTCAGTTTTAACGGTGATTTTGCAGTCACAAAAATGCAGCTAGTAAAGTATGAGCCCAAGGAAGCCTTCAGAGGTCCTGGATTAGCCTTACCTTCCTCCTGTTTGTTGGTAGGTTTGGCGTAAATGGCATTAAGCGGAAAGCCAGGCTCCCCGGGGATTGGGAAGTTAGTGATTCCTAGTGTGTACATTTCTTTCTCTCCTTGGCCTTTGGAGTTACACTGGAAGAACCAAGCAAACAACGGATTAACAGTTATAAACAAAAGCTGATGGAGCGTTAGTCCCAAATATTTTATGGATCTCTAACACATAAAGACTCATCAAGAATAACAACACAACATCTCTCTGGAGATCCACAGCCTTGGAGTATCTGTGGCTCTGACGGCTGGGACTGGGGTGCACAGGATTATTTGTGCCACTGGGAGGAGAACATCAGCAAACACTTTCCCCAAGTACAATCCCCCGAACAGACTTCCCTCCTGCCAGAAATTCATTTTTCTTACCTTTTGCAGCTTTTTCAAGCACTCAGAAATGTAGAGGGTTATGTAGATCAGCGTTCTATCAGCCTCGTTCTGCAAAACAAGAGCAAGCACAGAGCCCAGCCACTCTGAGATTAAGGGAGACTTTATGGAACTGATAAAAGTTTGAAACAGGAATGAGTTCAAGCCATTTTGGCCTCTAATTTCCCCATGACAGAGGGACATGCAATTCATAACATTTACCCAACCTTAAAAATTAAGTGAGAGGAAAGGGAGTTTCTGTTCTCTAGTAGAATTATTTAATTTAAAATAAATTTATATTCACAGCACCAACCCTCCGAAGAACTACTATATGCACAGCATCTCAAAAAATTACCTTAATTTCATAATTTTTGAAGAAAACGTTAGCTTTGAAGTAGTAGATGGCTTCATCTATAATATCTGTGTCCTTAGCTAACAAAAAAGAAATACACAGTTAAACAATGCACCATTATACTACATTTGGTCGTAACTTTTACTCACTGAAATACATAAATAAGGATTACTGCAAAGGCAAAACCTTGGTATTTACAAAAAGCAGAAGACAGCACTGTGCAACAGAAAACAGTCATTTCCATGTGAAACACTGGTGAGCTCAGACCGTAATATGTAAGGTTCCTACTCTCAGCAGGACCTTTAACTCCCTTCTTCTCCTCCCCCCATGACTTCTCACTTGACAAACGGCAGCAATTCAGCAGTTCCCCACTTTTCTACCGGTTGAGTAACTCACCAGAATTTTAACAGCGTAAAAGTCTTCTCAGGACACAAAAATGTTTTTGGAGAAAGCATAACACCAGTGTCACACAAATTTCATTACCCTCTTCAAAAAAAAGGAGGGGGAGCAGAACACGTAGTGGCAAGCTTACTTGTGACTTTCACCTGCTTTTGCTACTATCCAAGACTGCTTAAATCCAGAAAGATTTCCTTTATATTTCCTTTCTGACACTGAACCACCACGCTGCTGGGGGCCATCACGCCTGAGAAGCTCTACTTCATGTGCTGAAGGGGAACCCGTACCAGGGTGCCTGTGGACTCTGTTGGGATGCCCGTAACGTCGTTTCAATTTCTGAAGCCCCCTACCCTGAAGTGCTGCCTGTCCTACGCCTCATCCTCCAGAGCAGCCGAGTGTCTACAGACGCAGCCCCAAAGCACAAATTCTCTGTCGCTAAACCTCCGCTTCCTCTGAGAGCAGAGGGTTCACGCCGCCACGTCCTCCTCAAAACCCACTAAAGAGCACAGCAAGACACAGAAGGAAGCGCGAGAACAGTAACTGAAGGCTTTAATTATGGAAACAACTGATTTCAGCACGGTGCATATTTATCTGTACAGAATTATTTTCTACAATTTGCACAACTTAAGTATTTGAAAACTTTTTTCCTCCTCTATAAATTCCAAAGCACTCCATTTCCAACCTGTGACTCCTTTCGTCACTCGTGCTAGGGCTGGCTTGAAGCAAACCCCAAAACTGATAAGCTGTACGCAGGCAGGTTTTCAGAGATTGTTAGAAACTTACTTTCCCGAGGTGCTGGGCCTTTGAACTGGCTTCTGATGGGTAACAGCGCCATGTTCCCAACCAGCTTGGTGTCGGAGTCCATTAAAGTTGAGTGGTAAGCCTACAGCCAGGGGGGAAGGCTGGTTATTAATGCTACTGAAAACAGACACTTCTGTGTCTGATCATGTGTCCCCGTGTCTTCATCAAATAGGAGTCAGAGTCTAGCTCATTAGTGATGCTTCCCGCAATCTTTCCTTGCACAAACAATTGCTATTTTCTAATTAGGCCCAGATCTCAGCACCATTCTGGTGAAGACCATGAAAGCCTCATCACCGGCACCACATATGGTGGCGGCGGTGGGAGACAGGGTAAAATTGGTCCAGCTGGTCTTGCACAGGTCACTGCAGCCCCAGGCTGCTGTTGTGGTTTGAGCTGGACAGTTTTGGGCCAGTTTTTGGCCACCAAGATGAATGACAGATGCTCTCCCCCACCTCTCTCTCTCCAAGGAGAGGAGGGAGAGAGAGAGACACTGCCTAACCCCATCCTGCACAGCGCCAGGGGAACAGCCCTGCTCTCCCGCCTCAGTATGGGGCACTGCATAGTTCACTGAAAGTTAGCCGATCATTAAAAAAAGATTATGTTTTATTTCCATGTCTAGCTAATAATATTAGATAATAATAAATAGAGACAGGCTTAACACATAGCCACACACTCAAAGAAAGACCTTTCTGTGCACTCTAAAACTGGTCTGAGTGGGGAAAAAAATTTAAAAAAATTCTGCATTTGAAAGATTCTTCCTGGGACACTGATTTTAACAAGTGATGGGTTTAGGTTTAGACATTCCCAGATATTCTCACCCGGCCGTGCCAGGCCGCTGGGAAGCCTTCGCCTCCTCGCAGACGAGGTTTTGCAGGGGAAGAGGGGGATTCAATGGGGTGGTGAGCATTCCCTATCAGAAAAGCAGTTTATTTCGATCAGAGGAAGGTGGTGTGAACAAAACCAGGGCAAAGCACAGCTTTTAGCAGCCTCTCCCTCGCTGGAGCCGAGGGTTGCCACCCTCCCGGCGGGGCAGGAGGAAGAGGAAGAGAAAGAGGAGGGCGCCGGCCTTGCAGCAGCCTGCCATAAGCAGCAATTCCCTGCTCTCAGCAGGGCTCCCCGCACCCGCAGCCCCTTTTCTCCCCCATGAATGCGTCCACGGCGGGGACCGGCAGAGCCCCTTTCCCTCAGCCCGGGCTGGCAGCCGCCCTCCCTGGCCCGGCCCGGCCCGGCCCGGCCCCCGGCCCTCCCGCCCTCTCCCCCCGCCACCGGCGGCTGGCCGAGCCGCGGGT
>VYZM01019337.1:58535-75579 GCA_013398915.1 Dromas ardeola
TTCCTGCAGGGTTGCCAGGTCAGCAGCAGTCTCGGCGGGTAACCATGTAGTGCTTAAATCAGGCAGCCTCCATGTGGAAGGTTACAGCCATAAATATTTGCCGGTGTCCACTAATGCCTGGTAGCACTCTGGTCACCAGTCCCCTATGAATTCATCAGTGCCGTGTTCTGCTTCGCCCCAGGTAAAAAACGAAAGTACAGCTAACAATCAGAGCTCTATTTTTAACATGAAAGTACTCATTGTACCACTAACGGTTTCAGTCAAGGACTGCAGGTGGTACCACAAGCATGAGGAACTTTTTGGAATGGTCTCTGTTCATAATTTTAAAATATTTTAACTTAAATTAAAACCTCGAGTTTATTATCAGAGAATTTGTTGCTGCTTCTTTACATTGAAACGTGTTCCGTATGTTACCTTTTATAGAAACTTAGCGAAAGCCTTGAGAACAGCACCATTCAGAAACAGAGGCAAGAACTCCAGCTTTTAATTGCGGAACTGAAAGATCGTGATAAGGAACTCAATGACATGGTTGCAGTGCATCAGAGAGAGCTTCTAGCCTGGGAAGACGATCGGCAAAAAAGACTAACTTTAGCAGAACGATGCAACTTACTAAACAGTAAGTATTGTGTGTGTGAAGAATAAGACCTTGGCCTTTTAAGTACATTCAGGTGCTTAAACCCCTCAATAACAGTTTTGCATCATATAATGAACCATTTCCTACCCTTCAGCCTTAAATTTGGTTGTCTCAGAACTTCCACAATGGTACTAAAGTGATCTGATCTTGAAGGGGATATCATAATCACAGAAATCATAATTCTGTGGCCTCTTTAAAAAAAAAAAATAAATGGGTAAGAGAACAATTTGCAAACCTGCTGGTGTACTGCAGAGCCCTGTGCCCTGAGGTTCTGCTGCACAACTCTGACATCTGCAATCTGCTAATCACCTGGCAGCTCTGACCGGGCTTGTTCGACAGCCATAGTACAGAGGTGCCACGGAGTTTGTATTGCATCTGGCCTGGGTGCCTGGGGAATCCTGCTTCAGAGTATGCAACATGAGCATCCATTTCTGAATCGCATGATTTTAAACCACTGGATTAAACACTGGATTAAATTATTTCTGAGATTGAAAATATTGCATGACAGTATCTGAGCTGTTTTCTTACAGGTACCTTTGTCTCCCTTCTTTTCAGGTGAGCTGAACAAGAGAAATGACATTATAAAATCACTCACCAAAAGGTTAAAGTTCTTAGAGTCTCAGCAGAATGACAGTAGGGCAACATTTGAATATACACAACAGAAGTTTAAAGAGCTGTCTCAAAAAGTAACAGATGCAACTGTTCACTGTCAGGCTCTGGAGGTAGGAGTTGAGTAATGGTCTGATTTCGCAGTCCATGCAAGTAAAGAAAGCCAGTGGCATTTGTGAGTCTCACTAGTGAATAAATATTTCATATTAAGGCTCTTGAGTTGCATTTGTCTTTTAGTACAGTAATGTTAGATAAGGTATAGCTCTGATTCCTTAAAAAAAAAAAAAAGGGGTGCAATAGTTTTCCTAAGGTAGGATTTGGAGTCTGCTGTTTCTTTGCTTAGTTTTGGAGAACACTGCTTAGAACCAGCTTGCCTCCAAAAATGTCAGGCACTGTGATGGCAAAAGGCAGTGCTGGCCTCCGGAACAGTACTGGTACTTGCATGGGAAGTTCCAGAAAGTTTTATTTACAGGTTTGATTGCTATGATGAACTGTAACATTATGGAAACAGTTTAAGGATATGAAAATAATTGGTATTCAAGAGTTCTAGATTTTTTTTAAAGTGATTTGGCAATGATTTGTTTATTGGGATAATTTTTCTCCCTGTACGCAATACAGTAAAACAGCATTCTGTGTTTTCATCTGTCTAATCGGTTTGACTTAAGACATGCGGGATATTAAGACTCTTGATTGCACGCAAGTTTAGTTGTAATGAATTGGGGGGAAAATTTTTACTCCAGTTCTCTTTTCTCCAGATCCTCACAGCTTGCTCAGAATCCCACATTGCCATCCTGAAGTTAAACAAAGTTGTGCACACGTTTACTGGAAAAATAGTAACTTTGTATTACTGAAGTAGTAGCTGACGCTCTTGTTTCCGCTCACTAGGAGAAAAATCGAAGTCTCCACTGCTCAGTTTTGGAACTGTCTGCTAAAACAGGCCAGCTGCAAGCGAGAGAACAGGAGCTTCTTACTATGCTTAAGCTGAAGGTAACATCTGTCATCTCATCAGGCAGTAAATGTGGTCAAACTGCAGCGCAGTTACTGGTGACTGACTGTACTGCAGTGGTGCAGTCACTGTTGGTCTCGCCACTGTTTAATTCTTAGGCTTGTTTGAGAAAAGTGGTCAACAAACAATAAACTGGTTTATTTTCATAAACAAGCTTGTTTCCTGGCTTTGATTTTTGTTTTTTTTTTCCTCAAGAGCTCAGCAGAAAATCTGTGAAGTAGCTATAACTACTGCAGTAAGATGTACCGTTGTTTTGTCAAAATCCATACATGAAGATAAAACAATAATCAAGAATACATTCTATTTCATATTTCAGGACGAGGTTATACTTGAAACAACTGATCACATTATTGAGTTTACATCTAAATTCAGAAAGCTAGAAAGTGCATTGCGTGCAGCAAAGACGGAGGAATTCAGTCTCAACGAAGAAAAGCAAGACCTCAAACTGAGACTGAAAGAACTAACACTTGAAACAAATAAGCTGAAAGGTAAATGTTTATACTGGGCACCTAATTCAGTGCAGACCAGCATGATTCCTTTTCATTCTGGGAAATACTACATTTTGTTTTAAAGATGACCTCTGTGAAAAGATAAAGGAAAATAATAAGCAGCAGGAAGAAATCAGTCACCTCAGACAAGAAAATGGCTGCTTGAGGAATGAGCTCGCGCTTACTGGTAAGTGTGGGCACTTAGCGTTTCATGCCTTAGCTTTCAACAGTGCAGAGACTTCTAGACAACAACGGTTTGCTAGTATTTGTGAATGAGGCAGCCTCTTATCCACCTTTCTTGCAGTTTAATAAAGTATATGCCTTTGTGTGTCATTCTTCTATGAAAGCAGTCACTAAGGTTTCTCCAGAAATGGTTCAGAAAATCTTGTAAAAGCATAAAGTTTGTCTATATGATTACGCATGAAGGGATGGCTCGGAGGATTCTCTCTTGAAAGTTTTTGAGACTTTTTATGTCTCCTGTGCTGTCATTCTCCCTTCTGACATAGGTTGTATAGAAAATGGTGAGCAACTGAAAAGAAACCATGTGCAAAACCTAAAGCTTAGGCCCTATGAAATTGCCAGCCCGTTCACTCTCTCCAGTTTTGTGTGGAAGAAGTATGTTTGCAAATTCATTTTTTCTCTTGGTTTTTCTTTAACTGATGGGTTTGGTTTAGACAGTTTAATATACAGGACTTGGTAAAATGCAACTTGCCATCTGGTGATGGCTTCACTTTGGTTTTGGGTAGAGAGAAACTCTTCTGTACTGCAGTGGATAGGAAAGGCAGACTGATTGTTGCTGCAGGGTTCTGCAGACAGGCACTATACCTTGAAAGATTAGGTGACCAAAGATACCCTCTGCTGTGAGATGATTTACTTGCCTATGACTTTTTATCTGCCATTACCTTTGCCAAATATTGATCGCATGTCTCATTATTTTAAAACCAATAGTAATGGGAAGTATTTCCCAGCACTTCCCTGTACAAGGCATGAATTAGAATTACTTAATTTCCTTTCCATGGAAGAATATTAATATGAAAAAGTAAAATAAATCGGCCAATGAAGCAGTGTATTGCTGCTAGTAAAATAAAGCTAGTTGCTGGTGAAAAGTCCAAGGAATATACTTGATCTGTTTAGTTGTCTTGTAGTTTTTGTGCTGTTTTTATTTGAAGGGGAAACAGATTCTGTTGATTTTATGAAAATCCTTTTGGTTAGGTACCTGTTTCTACTGCTGCATACGCATTAACAAATGTGCTTGCTTTGTGTCTATTCCCTTTAAGTAATTAAAAAATTGTATGTTTTGAAACAGTTGAGAAATCAAAGAGAAAGGATCAACTTCTTCAGTTTGCCAGGTCTAAACAAGCACGAACTGACACAGAACTATCAAGTTTGCGACAGGTACAACCCTAATTGTGTTTCTACTCTGAGATTATGAAGGCATTTTTCAATAACATCAGATGTGGATGGAACAGTATAAAAAAGTTAGACCTTGCTATTCTTAATTAAGAAGAAGAAAATCAAATTTGCTGTTTCTGCCTTGCTGGGATCCCTATAGAATGTGGGTTTTTTAGTTAATATTAAAAATCCATGGTACAAATCTTTGTATTTACATGCGCTTTTAGCTTTTTTTTGTATAATATTTACCCAGTCCTCTGATGAGTAAACACCACCCTCATAGCAGTAAAGTGGGGGCAGCCTGTTGAGGTAACAGTTTGTCGGTACGCGAGAGAGGGTGCTCGGCTCCAGCAGTCAGGTGAAAGGCAGTGGGAGTGGGGCAGGCCCAAGGTGAACTCAGGCAGGGTAAAAGGGGAATGGTGTACTGAAAGATCTGTTTTTCAAGACAGGCTTAAAACCAGCGTTTCCACCTGCGCTCATTTGAGGTTCTCAAAGCATGTTCAGTTTTATTTTTTTTTATTGCAAATAATTGATCAGTGGGTTATCTTCTACATTAGCTTTACAAAAAATCCCTTGCAGTGAAAACCAAATACCGTGATCATCATTCCGTGTCCTGTAATTCTGCATAACTTTGAACAATGTAATAACAACATGTATTAAATATCAAATAACAATAATGATATTGTATTTATGGTTCAGGGTGATTAGATTTTAGAAGACCACTAGAGTCTTCTAACAGAAACACTGTTTAGTGCCACAAAACTTTATTTTCCTTAATCGTGCAGAGATGGCCCCATAGATTTGGAATGCTTTGACAATAGTTTGACTACAGGTATTCGTTGTTTTGAGGATATTTTTGGAAGATGGACAATGTGTTAGGACCTGATGATAATGTTCCTGCACTCCAGACTTTCACTAATGCACATTACTATCTGTACACAGATCTACGTAAAACAGCAGCATGACTTGCAATTTCTTCATGTCAATTTGGAGAGCTCTCAAGAATTAAGGCAAAAGCATGAAAAGGCGTCCCATGAAAGGAGGTAATCTTTTTTTTTTTCTGTTTTTTTTTTTTTCAGTAGTTTATTCTTGAAGAGAGACTTCACTGTTCAGCCACAACTAACATCTTAAAAAAGATGTGTGGTGTGTCAAGATGGCTTTGCTGGACTTAACCACAAATGTCCATTGAAGTTGTCAGATACCTTCTTTTACTTGGTCAGGAGGCACCATGAGTATCCGTCACAGAATAAGGCCAGATAGTTAATGAATTTTTGAAAAATATCATAGTCTGGTGATAGAAGTGTTAATCTGACCCGCTACTACTTTTGTTTAAAAATCAAAGTTTATATTGCTTTCAGATTAGGAAATTGGTGCACACCCTGGAGGTTCAGACAGAATCACCACACTACATAAAACATAAGGGAACTCTCAGATTAATTTTGGGAAGTAACAGCCAAGTCTGGGCAGACTTCTGTCGGCTCTTGGCAGGACAAGCTGCCTGTTGGTGTATGAACTACTGCAGAACCATGGCTAGAGCTTCTGGTTAATGTAGAGTTTTAATCTTGAGTACAGTTATGTATGCTCTTTAAATGCAGTATTTCTGACTGTTTTCTTTGTCATGCCATTGTAGCGTAGGTGTGGCATTCTCTGCCCCTGAAAGTAACAGCGAGACAGACGCAGTTAGGACTGAGGGCACCCACGAGATATGTGAGGAGTGGGGAACTGCACAGGTTCCAAAAAGTAGGGTAAAAATCACCTCTGAGATGTGTGAAGTAGATAAAAGACTGTTACTGAATGCATCAGACTTGGAGGAAACTACCTCAGCGTGCTTAAACCGGTGTCAAAAAGTTGTGAAAGTCTTGGCTGTCCTTACGGAAGAAGAAGAAAGGCAGGATGTTGCATCAAGCTCTGATGAGCTAGGCAGCAAAATATTTTGTGAGGCAAACAACGCAAGGCCATTGAGAAACAGCGAAATTTCTGAGAATGGAGTGGAAAGCAGAGACCAACAAACCTTTGAGTCATCTTTACCTGAATGTGAGCATTGGCATAATGTCAGTTCTTGCATAGATTCACCAAGTACTTTGATCCAGAACACCGTCACATCTGACAAAACTGATAATGACAGTAACACCTGGGAAGAGAAAACTGGAATTCTGTTTGGCCAAAAAAAGAGAGAGGCTTCTGCTGTGGTTCACAAGTCTGAATCTGATTCCTGTAGTAGTAACAACTTCATCATAAAAAAAGATGCATGGTGGGAGCCAGTATCAGATCCAGAATGGTTGAAGATTTTCAAACCCATGAAAGGAGATGGAAGTATGTGTCATGGAAAAGATTGCAGCTTCAAGACTGCAGAAGTGATGAAATGTGCCAGCTCAAAAAGGTTATGTCTTGTTACATTTAAGAAATAGATAGGTACAAGCTGGAGTTATGTAGGAACTTGTGTGTACAAGCTTTCAATAATTTATATTATCTTTAGTGATGTGTAAAGTAACTGCTGTTTTAAAAATAGTCTACCAACTTGAAAAGTAGTAAATCTAAGTAAGTTAAAATAGCTGTAAGGTATCGTGATTCTATTTTTATGCTTTTCTTTTTTTTTGCATCTCCTATCCCCAAGAGCTGCGTGGGCAGTAGAAGCTGCAATACCATATAACTTGCCAAATAAACTAATTGAGAAAAATGCAGATTTAAAAAATCTTACTATTTTTTTAAATCCCAGACCTTGCTTGTAAATCTGGTGGGTAAAATATGTTCTAACCAGAGTTGGACTTCTACAGTGGTGTTTCTGTAAGACAAGAAACAAACCTAGATTTTGTGTGATGCTTTAGTGGCTGTGTTATTTCTGTTGAGAAATCACACAGTGGCTGGGCAGGAATGTAGGCCACGGCTCTTCCGCACAGGCTGCTTTCCTCACTCAGGGCAAGAAAATGAGATGGCAAGATTTAAAGGACAGCAATCTGTCCACTCTCCAGTGCGTCTTTGTTCGTGGGACTCTATCCCTGTGTTTATGTTGGGGGAGGAAAAAGACATGTGCAGATGAGCAGAATGAGGTTTCTAATGCTGAGAAGTGTCAGAAAAATACTCAGGTGTCTTAGTGGTATTGGAAGGTATCCGAGATAGAAAACGCTGCTTCGCATTTATAGACATGGTTTTATGCCTGCACAAGCGAGGGCATTCAGAGCTCTGACTTTCTGTGGATTTGTTGTGTTGGTTCCACTATTTCCTTTCAAAAAATTGACTGACTTACCAGCTCTATTTTAGAAGGATTTCTAAAGTTTTTTTCATAGCTGCCTTTTAGACAGAGAAGAGAAGGGGGAGTAGTTCTTCAGCTGGTAGTTTGACAAGTACAGTAAATGAACAGCTGTTTAAACCTGCTCAGAATTTCAGCCCACAAGTCTGCCCAACGTCCAAACAAGTTAAGGTTATGGAATGGAAATATCTGATGTACAGATGCTTTCATTCTGTACTGCTTTTAAACAAAAATATTATAGAAACTGTTATTGCAGTGTATAGAAATTGTTACTGCAGGGGGACAGACCTGTTCAGAAACAAGGTGAATGGGCAGCCATTGAAAAAGAATGCTGTCCTGGCACATTCCCACGCAGCTTAGCTGAGCTTCACGCTGTGTATGGGCTCTCTAGTTTCCGCTGTCCATAAATCATTAAAAAGACTCCATTCGCTTACATCTGCCCTGAACTTATCTATTTCCCCAGCAGCACAAATGACACATTGCCATCCCTCCAGATCTCTTTTGAGGCTGAATCATGAAAACTGCTTTCACTTTTTTGTCTTGTCCTTAAGGGGATTTTAGGGGAGAAGGAACAAATTCAACCTAGGCAGTACAGATAGAGCCGATATCCTTCAGTACAGCAGGGCTGCTCTACCCATTTGGGATTTGCTGCTGAGCTATCAGGTTTTCTTGATGCCCACATTTGGTCTTAGGAGCTCTGCTAATTGGGGATGATTGACTCAGTGCAAATCCCAAACTGTCCGTGCTCCAGACTCTGCAGACACCGAATAGATTTTCACCCCATAAATGGGAGGAAGGCAGTAGTATTGCAGTCCTCAGTGTGGGCTTCTTGTTAAGGCATTAATGGCAGAGACCAAACACAACATTCCTTCTGGGACTTGAATCTGGATCCTCCAGTTTTCCATTGCTGGCTTTGTAGCGCTGATGATGTATTTTGTGTGTAGGGAAGGGTGCTGGCACCTCCCTGTCAGCCCAGCAAATATTTTTGACATGAGTTCTTGAATTCTGGAACAGCCAACAAGAAGGCTATTAACACAGTCAAATACCTTATCCAACTGCAAGAGTGATTGTGAAATATTATAGCGCAGGAATCATTTCTGTGTGCTCTGACTTAGTGACTTCATTTATGTTGGACCAACATTTGCTGCCTTTGGATTTTTATCTCAGTTCTGGTTTTAAAGATGGAGCGTCAGCAGTTACTTGTTCAGTGTGCTCTTGCTGGACTAAGCCACCATTCCTTGAGCCTTTGAGTCTCCCTGCCTCAAAATCAAACTGTTTGCTTCCCCGCTTCCCTCCCAAGCTGTGTGTTCTTCCAAACTGGCTGTGCTCATTGCATCTCCTCACATCCCCTGTTCTAGGAAGCTACAGCCTGTTCCCTCACATCTCTCCAGGGCCTTTCCTTGATCAGAAGCTCACAAACGTGAGCTTTTCTTTCTGAAAAGAAAGCCTGTTGTATCCCGGTGTTTTACAAGAGAAGTGAAATGAGACACAGACATTTCTGAGCTGGCATCTCTCACGAGGGTTTTTCTTCGATTGAATGTCATTTTAAAATAAATTGGTAGCAGTCTTGCCGGGCAGGGAATGTGTTGGAGCTAAAGAGTATTTAATGACATGTTGTAAATTTGAAGATACTATGTTCTTTAAAATATATATGTTTTTTAATTATTTACCTGATCCAGGCAGTGCTAGCACTGTGCTTCTGTTTTGTTCAGAAGCGTGAGGAATACAGAAATGTTTGATTTTGGGGAGATGGTTGCTATTTTATTTACTTTTTAAAAACTGTATCAAGTGGAAATTAGCAGTTGAAAATGAACACTGCATAGCTTGAAACTACTGGTAGAAACCAGGACGTGTCTTTGTACAAGCTGCAGAGAGCACTCAGTGTTGTGTAAAAACGCAGCACAGGAGGGAGAGGGCTCAGTTAGGGTGCTGCTGGGTTCCTGTGCCGCTAGAGTAGATGATCAAAATAATTTCAAACATGCTACAGCTTTTATTATTTCTAGTCTTAATTTGTGATTAATTGGTGCTGGAGCTGAGGGAGGGATTTGGTACATTTTGATAAAATTGTGATTTAAAGAATTGAAATTGAGAACTGTTTCTCTCCAGGGTAGGCTATAATAAAGTTACCTTTTACGGTGGGAAAGGTGTAAGAGAAAAGTTCCAATCATTTGACATGCATATTAAGGGCTAAAGACCTTTTGTATGAGGACAAGTGTGGGATGGCTGTGAGTCAGTGTTTGGTCAGTAATAATGTGCAGGGTATGATTTGTTGCTTTAACTGTCATTTAAATTCCTTTTCAGTCATTCCTAAATACACTTAGATGTACCCAGTAATAAATTAATATTTTTGGTTTGCTTTAAAACCTTGGGGAAGATCGTATGCTTCAACTCCACACTGAAATGGTAGTCAGGCAGCTGAGTTTTGCGTTTAATCACAGTTTGCCTGAACAGCACTTCACTGTTTGCTGCTGTATTTAAAGATAAATAAAATAAAGCCTCTTTGGGAAAGCTCTCCTGTGATCTCAGAGGTGAGATGCTGACTTTAAAAGACTGTGAAATTCCCTTGAAAAGTACACCTACAAATATTAGTTTGCCTAATGGTTGATTAAAAAAAAAAGGGAGTAGGGTATGAGAGAAGAAAGAGTACCAAGAGTACTGTGAGGAACTAAGTATTGCCTTTTGTGTGCTCTTTACAAGGTTAAATAGATACTGAAGCACATGGTAATGTGGCTGTTCTTGAATCTGGTTGAATGTCAAACTTTTGTCCTCAGAGGATGAGACTGATCTAATGAAGCTGTTAAACATGGGAGCCGCTCTGAGGAACAGAGTAATCTCACATGCTTGATGGTTTTCTTGGCTCAGGGCTCATAATTATTTATGTTGTCCCATGATTTTGCTTTGAAAGTTCAAAAAGAATGGTGATGCTGTTTCTGGCAATGTCTTATTTTTTTTAATAGTGAAGAAAATGTGGATCTGCATTCTTTTCACGTGGATTCTCCCTGTTTGACATCCACCCAGAAAGGAGACAGGCCTCAAAGATGTGAGAAATTCTCTGATGAAGACTTCCCTCTGGAGATCAATGACCTTTCACTGACTAAGACAACAAATCGATGCTGCAATGCTACCATTGACCAAGTCAGTATTTTATTGCAGAATGTATTCCATTAATTTTTAAGGTGGAATTGTGAGTGATGGTAGGAAAGCGAATGTCTGCCAGCATGGAAGAATTAGGAACTTGAATTATGAGACAGAAGGTTTAAAGCAGAGGTGGTAAATTATTTTTTCAAAATAATTCCTTCTTGTCTCAATATGTCTGGGACAGCATAAGCGTGAGTTAAAAAGTAATGACAGACTTTAGGATAATGGATGCTGGCTGATACCTGTGAATTCTGGTAAAGCAGAACATCTGACTACGCTTGGACAGTTATTAGAAGCTGTTGGACACTGTTTCTTGTCCTGCCTGGTTTTCCCTCTTTGTCATGCCTTTTTTCATTCTTCCCTTTATCACTGAAGTACTGCTGTTGTGTGTGCTACGTACATGTGCATGTGAAGATCTGTTAAAAAGCTGACACTAGGAGAGACCTCTGTGTTTATTGGAAATAGCAGCATTTACACAGAGTCTGGAGCAGTGCTACGTAGTAGTATTTTGAACTAAGACGTTTCAAAATGAAAGTGATGATTCTTGCTATGTTATACTCCTTTGACATGTTCCAAAAGGATCATTTTGTAACTTTGGCTCACTTTCTGTCTCCTTCAGGCCACCAGTTCCCCCATAAGTAAGCTGCAGCATGCGTTGGCCGAGTCTCGACAGATGGTTGCTGATCTGGAGCTTAGTGCTCTCCTCCACGCGAGCCCCCGCTGCAGTCCTAACAGCAGCAGCATTAATACAGTATGTATTACTCCCCTATGACTAGATTTAGGTGGCGGGGAAGAGTGATGGGTAACATTCTTTCCCTTATACTTGACTTGTGCTGCGACATTATAAATACCCTCCTCACGCTTTGCCAAAGAGAAAATTCCTGCATACCTTAGCATGAAGTACTTGAAATTTTTTATAGAAATCTTTATTGGCTCCTCAAGGTCATGACAGGATTTGACTTTTGCATGTGTCTTAACAGATGGAAGGAAGAAGTCATTTTGGAGCAAGCTGTAGGAGGTCTAGAAAAAAGCGAGCACAAGTATGACTTAGATTCAGAACTGGTTTATTACACTGGGTATAGTTGTGGAAAGGAGGACAGTATAGGAAATAGGTGATACATAGAATAGTTTTGTATGTAATTTAAACCAGACTCTCAGCTTAAATAGGTTTTGTGGGTTAATAGTTTTCGTTTCTTCATTGTGGCGTCAAAGAACATACTCAATGGTCAAAGAAAATAACCTGTATGTAGCTGTCATGGCAATTTATTTTATGAGCATGAATGCTGATAGGAAGTTTCTGCCTTGACTATGTGGGCAATAGGAGTAACTGGACAAGGATCACTTGTGTGTTTTCATAAATATCCTTTAGAATTTCTACCTTGTTTGACAAGGAGATTATACCACTCGTCACTAGAAATAAGTAAACTTGTGCTGATTGTATCACAAAGGGAGAGTTTCGACTTTTGTTTTTAAAACATACTCCTAATGAGAAGGCTGCATGCTGAAATCTCAGCTTTCTCCTGAAAGGTATTAACCTCTCTAAAAAACATTGCACTCCTTATATCCTTAGATTAACTTGACCAGAACAATGGTACTGTAAGTAACAGACAAAGCAATTTTGATAACATTCAGAGCCATGAAACCTTAGCTGTGCTGGGACTGACCGACAGAGTATAAAGGTTGTGTGCCAGCATTTGCATAAACTGAAAGGATATTTTGTTCAGAAATTCATCTGCAGGATTTCATTCAGCGTGAAAGACAGCAGCAGTGTAGTCTTTTGCAAAGACTGTCTTGTAGGAGGGATTCCTGAAAAGCTGTCTACAAAACAGTGGTTGCTTGTGGCTCTTGCCCAGCCCCATCAGCTGTCTGGCTCCTGCTTACTGGTTGGCACGTCACAGCTCGGCTAAACCGGCCGTCCTTTACTAGCGAGCGTGACTCTGCTTTATAACCTGATACTGCATTTTTGAGCTTGGAAACTGGCTTCTCATTCAGAATGGTCGCTTTAGTGGGTAGAAAATAAAGCAGGCTCGTGTTTACTGGCGGGGGTAGCTTCTGAACCACATCTGTAGAACTTTGATCTACTTTCGGAGCGGTTCTGGGCAAAAACTTGTCAAGCGTGTTTTAATTAATCTATGCGGGCCAACTAATCTGTGCGTAAAACTAGATTTACCTGAGGCTGTTTTAAACTGCGCTTTAAAACATAATATGTATCAAATACAACCCTTAGAATTTAATCAGTATTTGTGCCTATTGGATTCTGTGCCCTGCTTGGGGGAGGGAGGAGAAGAGGGAATTAAAAAGTGTATCCTTGCTGCTCACCAGTTTGAACCTGGCAGCTCTGTAATTTTTATTATGTGAGTTCTTTGATTTCCACATAGTGATTTTGCATTACAATGCAGACAGCAGAACTTGCAGAAGCTCTTCACAGAACCCAGTTATCTGCTGCAGAAGAAAGACGTGCTAAGCCTACATTCTCTTCTCTGTGATGTTGCGTGAGTATGAAGGTGTTTTCAACTTCATTTTTTTTGTTGTTGTTGTTGGGGGTTTTTTGTTTCCCCCTTTATAAATGCACCTGCATTATTAATACAAGTTATGGACTTCTGAGATGAGCCTGGCACAGGATTCTAAGTGCACTGCTCAGAATGCATTTCCAATAAAACTCTTGTGAGTACTGTAACAGCAAACAGATACTAAGGCAGCAAGTAATTCCTTTAGTCAAATAATTAAACTTTTCTCAACCATGTTCCTCATCCTCTGGGCAGTCAGATCTCACAGCTCCATTCCTGAGTACCTGCACACCGCTTATTGTAGTTAAAATGTTCTGTGTGTTACAGATAACAGGATCAAGGATATGAACATTGTTGAATAAGAGACTGGGAAGTGTTTTTCAGTGCCACGGCCAAGGGCCATTGTAGCATATTGTTCCTGAGCTCAGAGCTCCAAAAGTAGAAGGTATTGAATAGAGCTGTTTCAGAATATAAAAAAGCAGCCTTGCCCACAGCAGATTGTTTTTTCTTTTTGAATCAGGAAATTTCTCATTCTCTGATTGTTTGTTCTTCTAATGTGAATTGGATGCTTGCAATAGGCACCATGTTGTCTGGTTCTGAGGACAAGAGAGTAACCAGATATGGTTAAAATACCAAACGCTACATGAAACTGAAAAAGAACTAGCAACAACGGGGGGGAAATCGGCAAAAAAAGAAATCTTCCAAATGCTGCCACAACCCAAGCACATGTCTGCAAAGGGAAGTTATTACACAGCAAGCTGGAGTGTGAAGCTGTGTGGCGCTGGATTTCTTGTACCGATCGACTTCGATCCAGTGGGGAGCTGGTGCTCACTTCTTTCTCGGTTATTGGAACAGCAGTCGCCGGACTGTTTCTCCCTCTGGAGCTAAACCCTCCGTGCCCCTGGGGAGCGGTGGTGGTTTGTAGCACCCTTGAGTTCTGCTGTTTCTGCATTAGGTATGGAGACACTAAGTCTTCTTTCAAAATAAGTTGGGTCTGCGTAGTGCACGCTAATGGGGCTCCCGTAGGAAACGGATGCTGAGTAGCTGGAATGCCGTACCTTACTCTGCTGTAATGTTCCTATGGAGACATCTCTTCTTTTCCTAAAAAGAGCCCTAAGGTTAAAAGGAGCTGGAGGTTTTATAGATCGAAGCCAGCACTGTGACTTGCATCCTGAAACTACCGATGTTAAAAAGTTTCAGGAGCAAATCCCCAAAATTGCTGAGCACCATGCTGATACAGCAGAGCGGTAAGCGTATGCTTAGCCTACAGAAATAATCTCATCTGCTTCAAGTGAGAAAGAACCGGTGGAACAAATGTGCCCACAACTCACGGTAGATCCATGACAAGAATTAGTGACTGTGCAAGTCACTGGCTGCTGCATAATTCTTATTTTCTTCGTTTATTAAAAGGCACCAAATCACTGTGATCAGTTAAATCCAAAGCAGCTTTTGCAGATTTGAGAGCAGGTCCAGAAATAACTAAAGATTTGTGCAATTTCATATAGAGAAGTGATCGAATTGTTTTGGGTTGGCTTTGTGTTTGTTTTAAATCGCTGTGAAATCAGTTGAGGGCAGGTGCACTGATAAACATTAGGTTAATTTCCTAACGAGCTGGCAGTGATTTAGCCATTTTCATCAGTCGGTTGTTTTTCTTTCAGAGAGATTGGGTGGGGGAGAGTTGAAGAGCAAGGGAGGAAAGCAGTGAGTAAAAGGATATATTTGGGTTTGGACACACTAGCATGTGCCACTGCTTGTAAACTGTGACTCAGGGGCTGGCCGAGGGCACAAAGATCACTCCTTTTTGCAAAACAAACTGGAAAGATTTTATTTCCCAACACTGCAGTGGTGTCCCTGAGACACTTGTCTTTCTGTGAAGTGCGTTGGTCACCTTTCTCCTCTTTATGTTTTTACTCTGTGTTTTCATTGTCTGCAGTGTGAAAATTTATACAGTCGATTGACATATATGTGATTGCATCGTATATTTTAGAGGAAATGTTCCTGCATTGTAATAAAAATCTTTACTTTTCTGCAGTGAGTGAAGAAGTTTCCAATATAGAATTAATTTTGAGGACTGAAGATCAACAACCCATCAACTACAATGGAAAGTTACCTAATTTTTTTCCATGGTTCTGTGAGTGTTTGAAAGACTCTAAAGTGGCAAAAAGATGTGACGATGCAGGAATATATTTTATCTTGAAATAAAACACAGAATTATGCCAAGATTAACAAAACTATTTTTATAGCTGAGAGCTCAGGTTAAATACCAGCTTGTTTTTTAAGACTCTTAAGTGTGTAATTGTTACGACATAGGAACTGTTTTTCTTACCTTTTTTTTATGGTGGCTCAGAAATATTTATAGAGTATGACACAGCCAAGCATTCTTCTTTTTTGATAGTTTATTGTTTTTGTTCTGGACTTCTTGCCATGTAGAGAGAGATGAATAATGTTTATAGGAAGTTCCCAATTAGTGCCGTAACCAGGAACTGCCTCCTACATTGTGGAAAGCGGAGGGCTGCCACCCGCAAGATGGGCAAAAGGACTCTTCCCCCGGCAGGAGCTATTTATTCTAACAAAAGCTGCTAACGAGATCAGGTGTGTGGGGGGGCTCTGTTAGCGCCGTATGGCAGCGGCCAAGCACAATGTGACTGGCTTTTTAGCATTTAAACTGGTTTTATTGATTATTGGGCAAGACATGTTCCATTATCACCATTTGAACTTATTTTTTAACAAAAAGATCAAATAATCCAATAAAGGTGATCCCTTTGCTGTATCTTCCTTGCCTATTTAACACTGCTGGAGACAGGAGCGGGCCCCTGGGTGGCGTGGGGTTTGTGAGCGGTTTGGGCCACCCGTGCCAGTTCCACGTCGCCGAGCGCTGCGCCAGCCCTTTTCCTGCGTGGGGGCGTCTCAGGGCTGGGAGTCTCTCACTGTCCACTGCCACGAATTCATTACAGTGAAATACAACACTCGCACCATGGTTTCCTCTTGTTAACTCTTTCATATAATTTTCTGCTTTCTCTTTAATTACCTAAATGACAGCCTGCTTTCCTTCCTGTACTAATGGCCTCAAAATTAGTCGACCAATTCTGATCATAGCCGCTGTCCTCCAAACTCTTTCCCTCCCCGCCCGCAAGCGCTACCCACAGAGGGAATCTCTGCTCCTCAGTTTTTTTCCCCAGTTTCCACAAGCCTTTAAAGCCCATTTGATTCCTCTGCCTGCGGAGAAACTTTCCAGGCTCCATCCCCAAAATCCGCTGCTGTGGATGTGACAGAAATTCCCCCAAAAAAGCCACCCATAGCACTACCATGATGCTCACCCCGAAGCTGTCCAGCAGCTACACCCTATGTCAAACCCCAGAGAACTCGGTGCAGCTTCCCAGCGGGAGCTGTGCTTTCCGGTTTAAATGTGGTTAGTGTTAACGGATGAACACACTGAACCTCCTTGTGAGCATAAAGTGCTCTACTGATGGCCTCAAAATCAATATGGAAAACTGAGCTCCAGCGATGCAGCAAGGACCCGCAGAGCCCTTGGATTTTGTGCCGGGGCTGCCCTGGAATTGTGGAACGGACAGAAGGGGAACATTGGGGTCAATTTATTCAGGCGCTAAGTGACTTACAAACCAACTGTATTATCTGCCACGCTGTGAGGCTCGTATCGAAACTCAAGACGCATCAAACTCGGCTGCCTTATTTCTGTAAGCATTGGGAATACTCCAGGGAGCGCCTTTGCTATTGTATTGCCGTACTGAGTTATTATTAAAGAAAACAAAGCTGCTGTTCAGCCAGGGCCTGTGTTCCGCGGGGGTGGGTGCTCTCCCTGCGGCTTGACTCTGCTAAAGGAAAGACAGAGAAGCGGGTAGTAACGAAGCCCCGAGTCTGTTAAACGCGTCGCGTGTGTGTTTCGGGGGTTTATTGGGAGGGTGGGGAGGTTGTGCCATTGGAAACGGGAGGTAGCGCAGGAGCGGGAGGGACGAGCCCGTGTCTCACCTTTCCCGGTGGTGACGCTCCCGGTGCCCACGGGCC
>VYZM01019337.1:76345-93727 GCA_013398915.1 Dromas ardeola
GCCCGGGGGCCGCCGCAGGCAAGAGCCCGAGGCTGCCCCCCTGTGCCGCCCCCCGGTGCGCCCACCGCACCGGTAACGCGCATCTCTGCATCCCTGCCGTGACCCCCGGTACCGGTACCACCCCCAGTCCCGGCCCCGCGGCTGCGTGGGCCGCCCCGACGACCCCGGTGGCTGCTTGGATGTGTCGTGTCCCCCCCCGCGGCTCTGGGTCACACGTGGGGTCTCCCCGCGGGGTTTGGTGTGCGCGGTCCCGGAGGGAGGGGGGGCAGAGTGACAAGAAAGGCCAAATCATTCATGCCCCGCGGTGTCCGGCTTGGACAGGGGTGTCTGCGCCCCTTCCTGCGGCCCCTGCGGAGTGGGCGATGCTCGGGCGCGATGGGGCTGGTGTGCGGCTCGTGGGAAATTAATGACTCAAACAGTGTCGTCAGGGATGGACAGAGGGACAGGCTCGCCCGCTGCCCCGGCAAAAATAATAGTGCCCTCCCGGCACCCATCTCTGACTTCTCTGATTTCGCAGGCTGCAAATTCCTGGCAGATGTTTTTCCCTGTGTCTTTGCTGGTCCTTCCCCGGCAGCTGGGCTGGTTCAGCCCCGGAGAGTGCCAGTGAAGGCAGGTGATGATTTCGGGCCTTGTAGGGTCATGGTGCCGCTTGGCCACACTGGGTAGGAAATGGAGCTTGTTGGGTTTGGGGAGCAACACGAGAAAACCGGCAATTCCGGTTCCTTCTGGACGTGTCTCCTTCAATCGTTCCCGCTGGGCACTGCTGATAAATAATCACGGCAGCCGTGCTGCCTCGTGTGCCGAAGGGCAGCCTGTGCCGGCTGGACAGGAGCGCGTCCTTCCTCCCTCCCTCCCTCCCACCCTTCCATGGCATTTTGGGCTTTTCATTGGGATTTGTGCCCCACATGGGTGCAACTTTGTTCCTGGCCACAGGGATGCCTTGGGCAGAGCCATGTGCGGGACAAGCGGGTGGTCGCTCTCTGTTACGGCTACACCTGGAGCTCACTGGCTGACGGTCACATCCACCACCCAGAACTGACCTTTTTTTCCAGCAACTGCGGAAAACCGTCTTAAAGGAGCTTTATCCTAACGTGGTTTCCCATAGCAGTGCTTCGTGTGAGAGCAAAACTATTCCAATGTCAGTACTCGGGTATTGATTTGCCTTTTACGTCTAATTATAGCCGCTGCGGAGATGGCCGCTGGTTGCCTTTGTATCGTAGGGAAGCTGGTGGCACGTCCCCTCCGTGTGCCTTCGCGGGCCGAGGGTTTCACACCACCTGGAGAATGATGCTGCCAAAACCAAGCGCCCCATCTCCTTTCCCCCTGCGAAGGCCGGGGCCATGCCCGCGGGTGCGGATGGGAGTTGCTGGCGCTGGTGTGATCCTGAATGCTTGTGGGTGACGTGAAGGTCACCTGCGTTCCCTGAAAATGCTTTTCGAGGGCTTGTGTTGGGGTGATGCAGACATCCCCCTCGGAGCGGCCGTGCGTGGGAGGTGGGAAGCCGCCGTAGCACTGCGGGCATTCGCTTTGCAAGGAGGCAAAACTTGCCCTTTTCTGCGGCCAATTTTTGCTTTTCTTAAACAAGAAGGTTAAAAATCCAACGAGCTCTGGAGCCGCCAGGAATTCAGCGTGCGTAACTGCCCAGCGGTGCTTTGTTGGTGTAATTTGGGAAGGAGAAGCGTTAAGAAGGGAACTCCGGCGCAGCCGTTTGCAGTTCAGCTGATCCGGCAGTCCTCGTGCCACCCGGTCGGGGAGGTTTCCAGCTCAACGTCCTGCTGCCAAAAAATCTCCCCCTGCTGTGGCATCGCGCCGGGACCCGGCATCCACCTGCCGGGTGGGGATTGTGGCTCTGCGGGATGCCGGGGCTTCGGGGAGCCGTGGGCGGAGAGGATCACGCTGTAATTAAAAGCAGCCTGGAAAGAAAGGGTGGATGTAAACTGCGCTTCTTCATTTGGGCGCTTTGATCCCGGCTTTAGTCACCGGCTTGGTACGTGAGGGCTGTGAGTAAGGCATTTGGGCTGCACCCATGTGGGCTTCCACAGCCGGGCAGGTTTTTGGGGTTCGGACGCCCCCCAGCAGCCACACCGCTCCCCGGCAGTGATGGGGAACCGTCCGCAGGTGGCATGAAGGTCTTGGCCAGGCTGGTTGCACGTCTGCAGTGACAACTGGGACCTGCCCATCTCCAGATGTGAGGATGGTGCCCAAGAGGCCGGGTCAAGGGTGAATCTCCCCGTTTCAGAGCCATCCTCCACAGCCCAGCTTTGCCAGGCAGCCGCAGGGATGTCCTGAAGGCACGTGTGACCCTGTGCCCGTCTCTGGTCCCACCATCCCCTTTTTGGGGACCTCCTGGCCAGCCCAGGGTTTGGAGCCAGCGAAAGCACACCTGAGCTGGCAGCCCTGAGGGATTGGCGTCGGTTTGGTGCCACCGTGGTTTATTTGGGACCACGCTGGACACGGCGTCTCCATCATGGCAGTGCTGCTGGGGGGCTGGGGGCTGCGCCTGCGTGGGTTCACTCCTCTGTGCTGGATGTAAAATGGCTCAGGTGAAACCTCTGCGCTGAATCACCGAGGATGAAACCGGCCTCTCCGGCAGCTCCTGGGCTGAATTTTGGCTGGTTGGGCTGGAAATGAGATTATGGGCAATAAACACAATAAAACCACCCGCACCGATGGGAATTACAGCCTGGTTTTGGGATGGGCCAGCTGGGTCCCAGCCCTATCCCCGTCCTGCCAGGCAGCACCAGGCGGCCGAGCTCCTGTCCCCGGGGACGTGGGCTGGTGTTTCCATTCCCGGGGGTCTGGGCTGGTCTCAGTGCCTCCTCCCGACCCCGTGGGGCTTGAGGCTGAGCTCCCACCGGTGGGGTGGGACCAGGTGGTGGGGTGGGACCAGGTGGTGGGTTGGGATGAGGGCATCGTGCTGCTCACGCACACGGTGGGTGGTGAAAATCCAGGTTTGGGAGATGTGTCTGCTCTACTGCCCCCCGTGCAAAGCTCCTCAATAAGATGCAATAACCCCTTTAGCAGCTCTTAGCTTAGTTTTCAAGCGCTGCCTTGCAAAATCATCAGCTGGTCGCTCTCTGGCACGTGATAAACCTTGCTTTCTATCCATAAACCTTGCTTTCTATCAATAAACCATCACTTTGGTGTCATACCGGGAGGTGCCCTCAGCCCTGAGGACCCCTGGCACATCTCACCAGCCAAGCTAGGGTCGAGGGCGCAGCCTCTTCGCCGGCTCCAGCCTTTCGGGGGGCTGCGGAGGTGCCGGCTGCTTTGGGAGCGGCGGCTGCGCTGTTCCTGAGCACTCCAGGCTCATTAACCTTCGGGGATAAGAGGATTACAGCAAGTCACCGGCTTAATTCCGCTGCTGCTTTACGGCCCCACATGGCGGGGTGACGCCGGGGCTTCCCCGGTGCAGGAAAGGCAAAACCAGCACATCTTTTCCCAGCACCCAGGCTCAGCGTTTCAGGGCCGGCTCCCTTTTTGGGGTGCGCTTGGGGTGTTTTTGCTCCCATAGTGCCTGGCTCACGTGCGCAGCTGTTTTGGGCTCATTTGGAGTGGATTTGGTGCATGGGCACCTTTGGCATCGCCCCTTCGGCAGGGCATCGGGTTCCTCCTGCATAAGTCAGGAGCACTCGATAACCCGGCGTCGGGTTCCTCCTCCGGCAGGAAAGCGCCTCGATTCGGGGGTGTCCCCTGGACCAGTGGCTCTGTCGAAGCAGGTGCTTTCCCTGGGAGGGGAGATAAGAATTTTTTTAAGGTTTCACAGCTTGTGGGGCTGCAGGGAGGGACCAGGTTTCTCTTCCGGCACAAGCGCCGGTGGCGGGGCTGCTTCCTGCCTTCCCAGCTGGGACCTTTTTCCTCCGCTGGTGACCGAGGGCTCAAACACACGGACACAGCCTGAGAGTTCGTGCGAGGGCAAAGCAGCTCAGTTGGGTCTGCAGGGACCCGGCGAGGAGGAGGAGGAGGATCCTCATCGATCACAGCAGCTCGGTTTTACAGGCTGTCATCATGCAAAAGATGCAGCTGACCCCCGTCTGGGGTCGTCCTCTGGAATAAACCCATAATTTAGTGCGCTGTGATCAAACACGTTAAAATGTAGATAATCCTCCTCTGATAATCATGTTGCTCTGGATTTTTGCTCCATCGACATGGGCATCGCGGCCACCACTCCCTCCTTGCTTCGGGGCTGCATTTCCCCCACGTGCTGTTTGCACGCAGCAGCGCTGCTAAAAAAAACCCCACCACCCCCTGGTTCAAAGGCTCCTTGTGCTTAGACAAACAACCTTGGAATTTGGCATCTCGCTGTCGTGCTTTAACGTTCCCTGGGCACGCCGCTGAGTTCAGGCTGCAAAAATGCAAAAATTTGTTTCCTGGGATGGGGGACAACAGGGAGCACCAGTGGCGCAGTTGGTAGTGGCCCAGCTCTGACCCATCGTGCCGGGGATGGGGGGGTTTTAACGGTCCACTTTGCTGATAAAAACCAATTTTGATGTATCACAAATGGCTTTGAGGTGACAAATGTGTTCTAAAATTCAGGGTATTCCCCAGAAGCACCAGCATTTTGTGGGGGGCAGGGTAGCTGTGGGGGTCAGGCTGTGTCCTGAGAGCCACTCTCTCCTTCTCTTGCAGGCCATCAGCATCAGCAAAGCCATAAATACGCAAGAAGCGCCGGTGAAGGAGAAACATGCCCGCCGTATCCTTTCCCTCGGCTCGCCTGGATGGCACGGAGGAGATCCAGTGCCAGGGCAGAAGGGTTTCACCCCACGGGGCTGGAGCCACGGGAGGTTTGGGAGATGGGAGACTCGTGCAGAGCTTGGCTGGGGGATGATGTCTTGTAGGTTCATCCATCAGTGGAAATACAAAGAAGGGCAGTGCAATAAAATTGCGTTTCTTTGGCAAGAAAATGCAAAGGGCCCCGGTGTGCCCTGTGGCAAGGGAAGGTGCACCAGAAAAAAATAAATGGGGGTTTTGTCTGTGGGTGCAGCATTACGCCGGTCATCTCTGTGCCCGCAGTACACTCGCTGTGTGTCCCCTTTTTAGTGAAAGCTGAACAGGGACAGTCCCCAACCCCTGCTCCCATGTGTGTCAGGTTGGCCTTGACCGTGGGGAAGGGATCATCCTGGGGACGCACCACGAGAAGGGAGCGTTCACCTTCTGGTCCTACGCCATCGGGCTGCCCCTGCCCAGCAGTGCCATCCTCAGCTGGAAGTTCTGCCACGTCCTGCACAAGGTCCTGCGTGATGGCCACCCCAACGTGAGTGTCCCCTCCAAAACATCCCTCCTGCGTTGCTGGCAGGGGGTAATTTTTGGCTGTTGACAACATCCCTCTACTCAGAGGGTGGGTTTTCTTCCCTGCCCTGGCCACCTTTCCCAGACTGTGGGGCTGTGAAGCACTCTGTTATCTCGCATCTTTGAAACTTCCCCGTGCAAAGCCCTGACCTCTGGTCACTGCTGAAGGGCTTGAATTTCTTCTCCCAAAGCTGGAGTGGCGTAAGGGGCCAGATCCGTCCCCTTCCCCAGCTTCGGGCGGGTGGTTGGGCATTCATCCACCTCTGTGCTGGCCCCACCAAGCTGCATCCCTCCGGTTTTGTCCCCAGGTCCTCCAGGACTGCCAGAGGTACCGCAGCAACATCCGAGAGACGGGAGACCTGTGGGTGAGTGGCACAAAGTGGAGGTTTGTGCCTTCCTGGGAGTTTTGGTGTGGGTGCTGAAAGGCATCATGGACACGGGGAGGGCAAAGCACCCCCTGAAATAACCCATTGCCCCTGACTCCACTGGGTGATGGTTACGCATATGGTGAAGGGCAAGAGGGCGAGAGCCGTAGGGTGGGCACGTGCCAGATCTGGTCACATCGCTCCGGATTCGCCACGTTTACCCTTGTGTCTCTGGCAGGGCCATTTGCACGATAGGTACGGGCAGCTGGTGAGCATCTACACGCGGCTTCTCCTCACCAAGATCTCCTTCCACGTCAAGGTGAGAGACTCTGCCGCCTCCGCAGCCTGCCATGCCGGGGTACAGGCCTTCACAGGGAGTTGTGTCGCATCAGCAAAAATATTAGCAGCAACTGCTGTTTCTTTTTTTTTATTTTTCCAAAGCATCCCGAGTTCCCCCCAGGCCTTGAAGTGTCGGATGAAGTGCTGGAAAAGACCGCGGGGACGGACGTGAACAACATGTGAGTGTCCTGGCAGGAGCAAAGCACCCGGTGCGTGGTCGCTGGCTCTGTGTCCCCCGGGTGGCAGCAGCCTATTAACGAAACGGCTGCTGTTCAGGGCAGCCATCGGTGTTTTATAGATTGGTTGGATGGTGCCCGATTCTTCCCGCACCTGCAGAGTGGCGAGGAGCATAAATACAGGGAGAATACCCACCAAGTTCTTGTCAGTCTGAGCGCTTGCTTGCGCAGGGACCTGCAGCAAACATGAGCAGCCGGAGCAAGGATGTCTCTGCTGCCAGGTGACGGGGTTTTGGTTTTTTTTGGCAGCTTCCAGCTGACGGTTGAGCTGTTTGACTACCTGGACTGCGAGCTGAAGCTGTCGGAGTCAGGTGAGGAGGTGGCATGTCCCTCCCGCTCGCCCCGGGGCTCTTGAGCAATAGTTTCGCTCTTTGGTCGGGAATGGAGTTCCGCCTCGGGAGGCTGAGGTCAGAGGCTCAGGTCCTTCCTTCTCCTCCGATGAGATTTCCAATGTCGTTTCTCAGCTGGATTGCCCTGTTGATGCTCTGTAGAGGCAGTTGTAGGAAAATATTTAAGGAACGTAGCTGGTTTTAGTCCACCTGAGCAGAGTGTTGTTTTCAGAGTGGTGCTGCTCTGAAATATGTTATTATTTCTTTTTGGTACAACCATGTTAATCGTATGCATTACCCAAATCCTTTCTGCCCCCCCGAAGCAGAGGATGGGACTGTACCTCTTGTCTAAATACTCATTTCCCCTTGTTGAAATACCTCCAGGGAGGGCTGGAGGCCCCTGCCCATGTTTGCTTCTCTTGCCTCCTTCTCCAGGAATTTTTAGATGGCTTAAAAATGTGGTGGTTTCTTCCTCCGTGGCGAGTCAGGGACACGGAGCTGCCCTGGAAAACAGGGCACAGCAGGAGAGACCATGCTCCCGGCTCCCGTCAGCCTCCTGCTTCTCCTCCTGACCCAGTTATACAGAGAATTTATATTCATAAATACTTTAAAGCTGAGCAGGGAAGAAGGCAGCGTGGATATGCTGGCTGGATTTCTGCCAAGGGAAGGGATCCGTTTCCGAGCCGGAGCAGGCGAGGCTGTGGTGCCGGAGGGCCTGTCCCTTGCCCTGGGATCCTCTCCCAGCTCCTTCCACGATTAAATAGAGCAGAGCAAAACCCCTCGGCTTCCCTGGCTGCGTTGTGCAGCGGCAGCTCCCGAGGGCAGCTGTACTGCCTTTGCGTCATCCTGGGGTTAAATCCCTCCTTTTTGGGGTCGGGGTATCGGGGGCAGAGCTGAGCACCCCTTCCCTCTGCCACCACGCTCCCGTTGGCTGTTTTTCTTGCGCGGAGGAGGGTTGTTCCCAGCTCAGCGGGACAGGCCGGGCAGCAACCCCGGCATTTACCCCATGTCCTGGCAAAGCCACATCCATCGTGGTTAATGATCAAGCCGAGTCGCCCGGAGCGGGACAGCTCTGCAAACACGGCACCGGCCCCTCACCGCGCTCAACCCTTCAGTTTTCAGGCAGCTCAACACCTCGATGGCGGTCTCGCAGATGTCGGCGGTGCAGTGCCGCCTGGCCCCCCTCATCCAGGTCATCCAGGACTGCAGCCACCTCTACCACTACACCGTCAAGTTAATGTTCAAGCTACACTCCTGTGAGTCCCTGGGGATGTGCCCCGCGCTGGTCTTTTCCCGGGTCGGGCTTCTAGCTGGATTTGGGGATGAGGCTTGTGTGGATGGAGGCATCCATCGCCATGTTGCCATATCCCAGCCGGGCTCTAAGGACCCGCTCCATCCTACATAGACATCCCAGATGAAGGATCCCAGATGAAGTCATCCCATTAGAAGGCCTTGTCCTTGATGAATTCAAACTGATGTACCTTGGCCCGCCAGCCCCCTGCACGGCATTGCTGGGCAGCGTGGCGCCAGGGGTCTCGCGGGGGTATTTTGGGATTCCCACACCTGCCTCTCCCTGCGCCATGTCCCTGGTCCCTATGCCAGGGATGGGAACATCTCATTCCCATCCTGACCTCTCATATCCCGCTCCCACCTGGCCTTTACCTGCTGGCTTTTGCAGCCGGAGGGGTGTGGGTGCATGTGAATAAATTTGCAGCCCTGTATCAGTCACGGCTGTCCCCCCCATCGCTGCAGGTCTGCCGGCCGACACGCTGCAGGGCCACCGAGACCGTTTCAACGAGCAGTTTCGCAGGTATCCTGGGGCTGAGGTGGGGCACTGGGGTCCCGTCCCTCCTGCCAAGCCCCTCTGCCTCCCCTGCAAGCGGTTTTTCTTTTCCCCCTCTCCAGCCTCAAAAACTTCTTTAAGAAAGCATCCGACATGCTGTATTTCAAGCGGCTCATCCAGATCCCCCGGCTGCCGGAGGTACGGTGCAATTTCAGTCATACATGGTGCATTAGAGAGCCTGTGGGTTCGGGGTGCGTCGGGGTGTCCCCTCAGATGGGTTCGGGGTCTGGGGACACTGTGGAGGGACCCACCGGCCCGTCTCAGCAGCACGGGGATGGCTGCCTCCCTCCCCTTGGTGGTCTGCCTGCGGTGGTCCCTGAAACCCCAGGCGATGCCAACCATGATTTCTTGTCCCCGCAGAGGCCCCCAGACTTCTTGCGAGCATCTGCGCTGGCTGAGCACGTGAAGCCGGTAGTTGTCATCCCTGAGGAAGCCCCTGAGGATGAGGAGCCAGAGAACCTCATTGAGATCAGCACGACTTCCACCACGGAGCCACAGGTGGAGGCACGGGGATGGGATGGGGACCCTGGGACAGGGGGGAACAGGCACCTGCAGCCTGGCTCAGCTCAGCCCCCTCTGTCTTCCCCAGATCACCTCAGATATATTTGAGCAAACCTTCGGACCACCCAATGGGATTCGGGACGACAGGTATGGGGGTCCACCGTGGCAGAGGGGGGGCGGCCACTCTTGTGTGGGACCAACCTGCCTGCCTCTGCAGGGACGCGCAGATCGAGAGCCTGAAGAAGGAGGTGGACATGCTCCGTGCAGAGATGGAGAAGATTAAACTAGAGGTAAAGTCCGGCTGGGGAGCAGCTGGTGTGGGAGAGCAGGGTGGTTTTTGGTGCTGTAGCCTGGAAACCCTGAGGGGATGCAGCAGGGAGGGGGTGCTGGCACCTCGCGCTGTGTTTTGGGGCCTCTCCCAGTGCCAGGACCTGACTCCTGATGGAGATGAGGTGGGAACATGAGAGACCTGTCCTGTGCTGTCCTGACCTGCTGCTTGCAGCAGGGACAGAGTGGCAGCAGGGGCCAAAGGGAGAGCTTTCCTGTTCATCTCACCACTGCTTTGCCCAAAGCCGGGCACCCGGATAGAGATGTTGGGGAGAGCAGAGTCATTGCTGGCATCGGTGCTGGGCAGTGCCCGAGCGCCTGACGTTGTCCCGCAGGCACAGCGATACATCACGCAGCTCAAGGCGCAGGTGAACAGCCTGGAGGGTGAAGTGGAGGAGCAGCGCAAGCAGAAGCAGAAGGCGCTGGTGGACAATGAGCAGCTGCGGGATGAGCTGGAGAGGCTGCAGAAGGCGAAGCAGGACAGCGACCGGTCCCAGCGGCTCTGCGCCGAAGCAGAAAGTAGGTGCCCTACAGTGCCCATCGGCCGTGGGACACCCGTGCTCCGGTTGCTGATGCTTTCTCACCCCATTCAGAGAAAGCCAATGCCACCGAGATCCGCTACACGAAGCTGAAGGAGAAGCACAGCGAGCTCATTAACACGCACGCTGAGCTCCTCAGGAAGGTAACGCTGCTGCCTCCGCCAGGCAGGGACCGACCGCTGCCTTCGTTTCTCTGCCACTGCCGGTGTGGCTTGTGCGTGCCCAGCACCACTCCATATCGGTCCCATCGCCCTGCACCCAGGGACTTCTGGGCACCGGGTGGGGGGAACCCCTTGAATTCATGTCCACAGATGGTCAGTGTTTCGGATGCCGTGAAAAAGGCATCTCTGAGCTACCCTTAAACCTAGAATTTGGGCAGAACAAGCGCAGTGGTGGCGAGGGTCCCCCCCTCCAAACACCTGGTAAGCACCATGTCCCCACGCAGAACGCCGACACTGCCAAGCAGCTGACAGTCACGCAGCAGAGCCAGGAGGAGGTGGCACGCGTCAAGGAGCAGTTGGCATTTCAGGTGGAGCAGGTCAAGCGGGAGGCTGAGATGAAGGTGAGCCAGCGCAGCCCTGAGTCCGGCCCCACCAGCCCGGTACCGAGTCCTTCCCAGCCTCGGAAATATGGTGGCTGTGCACAATTTGGGTGCAGGGGGTAGGGGTGGAATGGAAGAGCTGCCCTGACTCCTTAGGAGGGTGTTATTTAATGCGTGCTTCATTCCCTCTTGCCCAAATCTGCCATTTCTTCCCCCAAGAAAATGCCACATTGCACATCGGTGGGTTTGGGTGCTTTTGTTCTCTGGGGCCCAAGCTGGGGGCTGCTCCCAAAGTTCCTGCCCTGGGGAAAGGAGCCCTTTCAGGAGACCAACCCAAGACACTGAAAGCCCCTCTTGTAAAACGTGGCCGGACTCGTTCCTGCCGTGTGCCGGTGCCGAGCGGGGCCAGAGCACGTTCGCAGTGGCTGAGCCCCGGCACGGCCGTGCGGTTACAGCTGGAGGACCAGAGCGTGCAGATGGAGCAGCTGCGGCAGGAGCTGGACGCCCGGCGGGACGAGCTGGACCAGGCGCAGCGCTCGCTCAGCCACGCCAAGCAGGTACAAGGCTGGGGGCACATGACGCCTCCAAATCCCCAACACGAGTCCCTGTCATGCGAGACGGCGTGCCTGCCACCACTGCCAAGCCAGCGGCGCAGACAGCAGGCCAGGAGGGCGTCATGGGTCTGAGCGTGGATCCACTCTATCAGCGTCATGAGCTGGGCATGTCCTCAGCTCCCCCCGGGAGGACATGGCGTAGGGTTGTGACATGATGACGAGTGGGTGACAGGGGTCTCCTGGCCCCACTGGCAGGCAGGAGCGGAGCTCAGCGCCCAGGTGGAGGCCCTGCATGCCGAGAAGGAGGTGCTGAGGCGGTCGGTGAGCGAGAAGGAGTGTGAGCTGCTCTCCACGCGTGGCCTCATCCAGGAGAAGGAGCTGCAGCTGAGCCAGGAGGCAGACAAGGCCACGAAGGAAATCCGCGAGCTGCAGGGCAGGCTCCTGGAGAAGGTATGGTGCTGTGTGGAGAGCCCACTGCCCCTCTGCTCGCTGGGGTGAGACATGTTTGGGGGGTGCTGAGCAGCCGGGGGGCTCAGCCGAGCCATCGCCAATGTAGCTGGTGGGATATGACCTGCACCAGCAGTAATGGGGTGCTTGGGTCTCATCCACAAATGGGCTCTCAGGGGACATGCTGGTGACATGGCCATGGCAAGGGGGGTCCTGTGCCCTGGCTGTGCCACTCACATGTCCCTCCTGCCCTGCAGAACAACCAGGAGCAGAGCCTGCAGCAGAAGCTGCTGGATGAGCAGTTTGGCATCCTGCAGGAGACAGTGCGGGAGGCGGAGGACATCCTCCGTGACGCGGTGGCCAAGCTGGACGACCCATTGCACGTCCGCTGCACCAGCTCCCCAGGTACGTCCCACTCGACCATCGGGGCTGCGACCCACAGCCCCTTCTGCCTCTCGGACACATAATGTTGCATCCCAGCTACCTCTAGACGTCTTTTCCTACCAAACATCACACCCAAGGAGGCTGGGGTCTGACTTCCAAGGGTAAATTTTTAGCTCCGATCTCAGCACTATTTTGCTTTAATGACTCAGATTTTAGTGCTGCTCCCCAGCTGGGACTGCGAGGACCCAAGCCATTTTGACATCCGCTCAGTGGTGCCTTGTGAAGTCAGCACTTGTGTTCATTCAGACACTCAGCAGCTTGACTGCGCTAATGAAGTTAAAATTCATTGCAGATTACCTGCTCAGCCGGGCGCAGGCAGCGCTGGAGTCCACAGATGCCCTGGAGAACGGACACGCGCAGTACGTGGCCTCCATGGCAGGTACCTGGGGCTGGGGCCCGGCGGCATTGCTTGCATCTTGCTCTTATTTTTATACATCCAGCAGCCCCTGGGTGCGTCGGGGCCATTGGCAAGCGTGCGATGCCCTCGCGATGGGGGGACATGGCGGGTGGAGTTGGTGGGTTCCCATGCGTTCCTTCAAGGAGCAACCTGCAAGCTGGAGGGGTCAATACTGACCTCTCCAAGCTATTGTACTAGTCCTTGGGTGCCTTCAAGGCTGGGTTTCAGCCCCCAGGACATGGCAAGTGATGCCCTGGGCTGGCAGCTCCTGACCACATGCTCTCGCCTGCAGATGCTGCGGGGCTGGTGGGGGCTCTGGCCCTCTTCGCACACTTGACGGCCGACACCATCGTGAATGGCAGCGCCACGTCCCACCTGGCTCCCACTGACCATGCTGACCGTGAGTGCCGTGCGTGGACGCAGTGGCTGTTGGGGGGGTTTTTTGCTCATAGGGCTTCTTTTTAGGGTGGCTGTGACAAAGCCCCCTCTGCCAGGGGCTGGATATGGGGCAGATCTTCCCTGGGGGCAGTACAGTCCCCACAGTTCCATGTGGTTCCCTTCCCGATATTCCCTCCCCTCCAGTGCCCCTTCCTGGGCCAGGAACGTCGCTTTGCTCCTGGAAATGAATTTATGCTCTTCTGCAAGAAATTTGCTGGATGTGACCAATGCTCGGCATCATCTCCACAGCTGAGGGGAGGAGGAAGAGGAGGGTGGCAGGGCTGGGATGGAGGGACCCTTTGCCCAGCGAGGGGCCTGGCACTGACCCATCCTCTCCCCAGGGCTGACGGAGACGTGCCGGGACTGCGGGCAGCGGAGCCTGGACTACCTGGGCGAGCTGAAGGACAAGCAGACGCTGGGGCGTGCTGAGCTGGGGGACGTGCGGCGGGCGCTGCGGGGGGTCCTGCAGCTGGCCCAGGTAGGAGATAGAGCCCAGCACACCCATCTTCTCACCTGGCGCTGGTGTGGTGGGTTATTTATTGGCATTGGTATTTACTAAAGAAAAAATCAAAGCAGGCAGTTAATGCAGAAGGACGTTGCCTCCATTTGTCAAGGTGGGATGTTTGCTCGCTGCATCTCTATGGTCAGCTTTTAAAAAAAAAAAAAGAAGTCAAACAATGGCTTTCCCCAGTGTCCAGAGCTGAAGTCGGAGATGCTGGGTAGGAGTGAGGACTTTGGGGTGGCTTGTCCCCCATACCCACAGGTTCTAGTGCTTTCCTTGAGCCCCCTCAGCTTCTGAGCGCCAAGACCCTTCCTGGTGGTTCACAGAGAGTCACCCTCAGATCAGCTGAAGTCTTTCTGCCCAGTAACCCCTGCAGAATAAAACTTCCCAGCTTTTAGATATTTCTTCTCATGAAGCCCCTATTAGTCTTTTCCATTAAACCGCTGTTATTTCAAAGGCTGTCAACTCTCCAGAGCCCTCTGGAGCTCTGCCCTGGTGAAGCTGCTCCTGTGGTCGAGTTTTGTCACCTTGATTTGGGGCATTTCTTATCTCTGAGGTCCCTGTGCCATGTTTGCTCCAAGTTGGTGGCACATGTGCCTCCATCTTCACGGTCTGCAGAATGCTGCTTCTGCAGCTTTATTTATTTAGGGGGCAAAAAAAGGAGTCTGTTATCTTGGTTTGGTGTTATTCCTTACAAATATTCACTTCTCTCCCTCTGCTTAAAACTTCCTGATGGCTGCTGCCTCCTCCGCCAGGAGCTGAGGCCCAAGAGCTTAGACATCAAGCAAGAAGAGCTAGGGGACATGGTTGAGAAGGAGATGGCCTCCACCTCAGAGGCAATTGAGGATGCCGTCAGGCGGATAGAGGTGAGACGAAGCTGCAGGATGGGCCATTTTGGTGCCTCAGGGCAGCAGCGTCCATTCCTCCTCCACCCCGCTCGCCATCACAGCAACATGGTGTCTAACCCTTCTTCTTGTGTTTCCCAACAGGAGATGATGAGCCAGGCCAGAAACGAGAGCTCCGGTGTTAAGCTTGAAGTGAATGAGCGGTGAGTTTTGAGGGGTGGCGTGTGACAGCCGCGGGCAGGTTTCTGTCCCATGCCCATACCCTGCTGGGCTGTGCTTTTCTCCACAGCTGCATGTGCAACCGGT
The DNA here is from genome assembly GCA_013398915.1 of Dromas ardeola. Lineage (NCBI taxonomy): Eukaryota > Metazoa > Chordata > Aves > Charadriiformes > Dromadidae > Dromas > Dromas ardeola. Next base: position 90,588 of record VYZM01019337.1, read on the forward strand.
GCGGCATCATCCCGATGCTGAGCACAAAACTCTCTTTAGGAGGGTGGACCTTCATCTTGCACATCTAAGCCAGTTGTTTGTGGCTGCTTTGTGGGCTGCTTAGAAGTAACCTGCAGGCTGGCGGGTCTCCAAAAAACCCCGTTTTCTAACTGAGGCCAAAGCCTGCTTCCCTGGATGTGGCATTGAAGGATGCTGAACACTTTTCTCTTGTTTCCCTACAGGATTCTGAACTCCTGCACGGACCTAATGAAGGTCAGTACTGCAGAAACTGAGCTGGGGGGTCAAAGACTGTGCAAAACTGTAACTTCCCACCATCAGCAGCATTAATCTTTCTCTATAAAATCCCCATCAAACACCAAAACCTGTTTTATTTCATTCCAGGCTATTAGACTTCTTGTAATGACATCTACGAACCTACAGAAGGAGATAGTAGAAAGTGGCCGGGTAAGTCTTCTGCTACACTCATCTCTGCACCAACATGAAATAGGGGAGCATTTCCCAGAGTTTGCAGAAACACGCTGAATTTTGTGCGTTCCCGTGTTAGCAGTACTCTGGCAGTCTCACTTGCTGGAGACGGGCTGCTCAGCCCCATGCTCTCCGCACACGTTGCTGTTGCCTTTGCAAAGCCTTGTCTGTCTAAAGACCGTGGCTCAAACTTCTGTGTTTTAAACCCACAGGCTTGGGGCTCCAGAGCTAGTTTTCTTGATACTTATTTAAGCAGGCCAGCAAGAGCAGCCTGAAGGACACAGAAATGCTGCCAATCCCTTAATTTATGACTTTATATATGAATGTATATATTGTTATATTTTATATAGATATTTTATATAGATTTATATATTGCTGTGTATTAGAAACAAGTTAATACAGGCCATAATATTCTCATAACAACAGGGGGCAGCAACAACTCAGGAGTTTTACGCCAAGAACTCGCGCTGGACGGAAGGGCTGATCTCTGCCTCCAAGGCGGTGGGCTGGGGAGCCACGCAGCTCGTGTAGGTACCCCGGCACCTCTCCCACGGCCACTGCGGGTGCTTCTCTCCAGGCACGGCTCCGCGTGATGTGCCCGGGGCCAGCCCATGCTTCTCCATTGCCCCATAACCCAAACGGTCCCGCTGCTGGGTCTGCATGGAGCATTATTGCCAATTCCTTATAAAGCATCGTAGCCCGTGTCGGACTGGTCAACGAAATAGGGACCACCAGATCCTCCCTGTCTGCAAAATGTGCAAGTTGCTGTAATCAAATGCTCCGTGTTCTGGTTGCTGCTCAGGTGTTCATGGACGGGGTGGTTGGGATCGGGGCAGGGTATCCCCGTGGCAGTGCAGGAAATGTGGGGGGCTTTTTTGGACGAAGCTTTAAAAATCTCATCCACTTCATTACAGAAACACAATCCTGCCTTTTTTGATATTTTATACCCATCCAGAACTTCTCGATCTGGGCTTTGAGTAGTTTTGCTTTGTAAATGAGCTTTAAATAATTACAGACAAAGGTGCTGGTTCTAAGTCTGATGCCGATTTCTAAGGGTATAGCAGGGGGTAAATAACCTGCATTTGCTTCATAGCGCTCGGGGTGTATCTCTAATACGATCTCCCTTCTGATCTGTAATGCAGAGAGTCAGCAGACAGAGTTGTCCTGCATACGGGCAAATACGAAGAACTGATCGTCTGCTCCCATGAAATCGCCGCCAGCACAGCCCAGCTGGTGGCTGCCTCCAAGGTGAGTGTCCCAGCAGGGCCATCTGCACGCAGCTTGTCAAGTTTTAAGTCATTTTGTTCCCATGGTTTTGTCCCATGGATGCTTTTGGGCAGCGGTGCGTGGATGTCCTGTCCACCAGTCCTGCAGTGTCCTCCTGGAGCAGGGAGGGAGGGAAGGTCTTACTATTTTCAAGTCAGTCTGCGATTTTAATCCATGTGTCTTCACCTGCATTAATCTTCCCACACCTAGCAGGGCTTGCCTTGGAAATGAAGATGTGTAAAACCTCCCGTCTTCCTCCTGTCAAGCTGATTATGTAAAGAAAATGTTAATGACTAACGAGAAACCCTGAATAAGCAACTGCAGAAACCAGCATTGAGAATGATGGATTTTGGTCCTTCCCACCTTTCCTGTTGGTGTGGGCGAAAGCGATGGGTAGAGGTTTCAATGAGCAAATGGGGATGCAGGCTGGGGGGAGGAGGACCCATACTGATTTTTACAGCAGATGGTTTTAAAATTAGGAGCATAGCTAAAAAAAGAAAAGCTCTGCCTTCACTGATGCGGTTATCCATGTGTGCTTGGCCCAAGTGGGAACAGAGCTGGTTTGGTGTCCCAGGGCTGAAGGGCCTTGCAGGGGTCACCTTGTCTGTCACTGATGGGATCAGGGAGAATAAATGTGTGTCCATCTGTCTGTCCATCCTCTTCCCCCCCCAGGTTTTCACGCCCAGGGACCGTTCTGACATGGTGTGCTTGATGTCTCTGCTCTAATGCAGAACATGGCTGCCGGGGGGCTCCCCTGAGCCGGTGAGCACCTGTGCAGAGGTGCCATGGTGGGGACCTACAGCCGTCCCTGTGTTCTTCACAGGTGAAAGCCGAGAAGAGCAGCAAGAACCTGGGCCGGCTCCAGGAGTGCTCACGCAACGTCAACGAGATGGCAGCCAACGTGGTGGCTTCCACCAAGTCAGGGCAAGAGCAGATCGAGGAGAAAGGTGAGGTTTTTTGCAAGGAAAGGGGAGAAAAACCCCCACCCCAACTCCCTTTGTGGCCTGGCGAACACCTCGAGGTGCCCATCTGGCTTCACTTTGGCACGTGAGGGTCCTCTGCAAAGGGTGCGCTTAGTGAGGACTTTTCTCCACAGATACCATGGACTTTTCGGGCATGTCCCTCATCAAGCTGAAGAAGGAGGAGATGGAAACACAGGTACGGCCATGAGAGTGGATTCGGTGCTGCCGGCCGTGGGCCAGGCTGAGGTCCTGATCCGGACCCGTGCGAGGAGGGTCCCTTCTGCCCCCCAGCGCAGCACTGGGGATGGTGGGGGGGGAATCACACCCGCAGGGGTGTGCAGGGACCAAGATGGCTGTTCGGGCGCAGGTGAAGGTGCTGGAGCTGGAGAAGCGTCTGGAGGGCGAGCGGGTGCGCCTGGGCGAGCTGAGGAAGCAGCACTACGCCCT
>VYZM01019337.1:93891-116019 GCA_013398915.1 Dromas ardeola
GCGTTCGCAGCACAGGTGACTGATATTTCGCTTTTTCCCCCCTCTCGTTTCAGCCCGAGCGAGACGCCGGCCCGTACCCGCCTCACAGGGCGAACGTCTAGCAGGGGCTGGCTGTGTTTTCCACAGACCTCGTTGCCTTCGCGCTGGTGTGCCTTCGTGCACGGGGGTCTCCTCACCGCCCGGCCTGAAAAACTGGATTTTTTTTTTTATTTTTTTTTTTTAAATTGTTTTGTTTTGTTTTGTTTTCTTCACTTGATTCCCATGCGTGGAGCGAGGGGAGTCCTGACGGCTCCCCGGGCGGCGCAGGATGCCCTCCTCCTCCTCCTCCTCCTCCTGGCCTGTCAACCGGCTCTCCCGGTTTAATTTAATTTGGGGTTCGTTTGGGTTAATTTTTTTTTTAAAAAAACTTTGTCAGCACTAGAAGTTTTCAGTAAATGTAGCTCTCTACTGTACTGCTCAGACCCTTTCAAGGAACTGTGAACTGTTTTTTAAAGTAGGAAACTGTTGGGCTTTTCTTGCAACCATTTTTTAAATTCCCCTTTTTCAGCCTGAGGAATAATTTGACTTCATTTCGGCGTGGGATCAGCCCTCAGCGGAGGGGGAGACGTTAGCCTTAACCGGAGCAAGGAGCAAGGCTTTTGTGAGGGGAAAAAGCAGTTACTGGCAGACACTGGCAATAAGGATACAAACGTTTTGGGGTTTTTTTTTCCCTTTTCTATTTTGTATTACTACAGCAATGTCAGGGGCTCAGTTGCATTATGTTTTATATTTAAGATAATTAGCAGAATTAAATCTAACCGTGGCCTGTGGGAGCCAGGGGATAGAGAAGTCTGCAGCAATAAGGAATTACTGATGTGGAGAGACACGGGGGCAGAAGAAAAATCCTGTCAGCTGTATCTTCCCTTGGAGCTACTACCACGATGTAGGTTATTAAAGAAGCAATATTTAAAATGCCTGTTGCAGTGCCTGGTCAGATGTCTCTGGGGAGGGGGCTGATGCCGGGGCTGTGGCCGTGGCATGGGGCTCTGCTGGTTGAAGCAAGCTGGCCCCGAATCGGGGGGCAGCGAAAGGCAATAACGTGCCTTGAAGGAATTAGCTAAAGCACAGGGGTGGGGGTGTGTGTGAGATGCTGTTATGGGGGGTGGCCCTGCACCCACCTGTCTGTATGTATCTAGGTATATGTGTGCATAAATATATGTCTCTCTATATGTGTGTAGCTACATCTGTCTACGTGTGTATGGCTCTGTGTGTGCCTATGTATATATTTCATAGAATCGTAGAATGGTTTGCGTTGGTAGGGGGCCTTAAAGATCACCCAGTGCCACCCCCTGCCCTGGGCAGGGACACCTCCCACCAGCCCAGGCTGCTCAAAGCCCCATCCAGCCTGGCCTTGAACCCCTCCAGGGATGGGGCAGCCACAGCTTCTCTGGGCAACCTGTTCCACTGCCTCACCACCCTCAGAGTAAAGACTTTCTTCCTGATAGCTAATCTAAATCTACCCTCCTTCAGTTTAAAACCATTACCCCTCATCCTATCGTTACACTCCATGATAAAGAGTCCCTCCCCAGCTTTGCCGTAGGCCCCCTTTAAGTACTGGAAGGCTGCCCTGCCTGTATTTGTGCTTGGCATTGCCCCGACCCCGGTGCAGGACTTTGCACTTGGCCTTGTTGAACTTCATGAAGTTCACATGGGCCCACCTCTCAAGCCTGTCTGGGTCCCTCTGGGTGGCATCCATTCCCTCCAGCATGTTGACTACACCTCACAACTTGGTGGTGTTGGCAAACTTGCTGAGGGTGCACTCAATCACACTGTCCATGGCACTGACAAAGAGGTTGAACAGCACAGGTCCCAGTATCGCCCCCTGCGGAGCACCACTTGTCACTGGTTGCCACTTGGACACTGAGTGGGTGACTGCAACGCTTTGAGTATGACCATCCAGCTGATTCCTTATCCACCAAGTGGTCCATCCAGCAAATCTGCGTCTCTCCAATTTAGGGACAAGGTTGTTGTGCGAGACAGTGTCAAATGCTTTGCACAAGTCCAGGTAGATGATGGCAGTCGCTCTCCCCTTAGCCACCAACGCTGTAACCCCATAACCTTGTCATAGAAGGCCACCAAATTTGTCAGACATGACTTGCCTTTAGTGAAGCTATATGTTGGCTGTCACTGATCACCACCTCCTTTTCCCTGTGCCTCAGCATAGTTTGTAGGAGGGTCTGCTCCATGATCTTGCTGGGCAGAGATTAGCCACATATATGTATGTATTTTTATATATGTGCATGTTGGCATATTTTTTTTTTTTTTTTTAATAGAGAGCGAGAGACACACACACTCTCTCTCTCTCCCCCATTTATGCGTGCGTGTGTGTATAGGTCTGTATTTATGGCTCTGCCAATACAGCTGTAGCACTAGGGCAAGACCCATGCCCTGCCCAGCGTGAGCAGCTCCTCAGGGCAGAGGAGGACACTAATTTCTGCGCCATACGACCGCCACATGGCTCTCACTGGCAGCCAAGGTGACTGGCAGCCTTACTGGAAATAAGCAGCTTAAATAAATAAAAAGCAATCCAGCCACAGCAGCGTGGCTGCAGGATCAATGCTGCCTTCAGCTTCCAGCCAGGGCAGCTGTTACCTGCAGCCTCGCAGCTGCTCATCAGGCTCATTGCCACATGGCTGCAAGAAACCTGGATTTTGTTTGTTCTAGGATTAACTGGGAGTATCCGCAGGGCCAAGTGTCGCTGCACCTCGTGGTGCAAGTTGGATGCACCCATGAACTGGTAAGACCGAAGCATTTGGAGCTCAGCAAGAATGCCCATGACAGGGTGAACATTTTTGAGGGTCCCTTTGAAAAAGTCTAGGATCAACATTTTCATTCAATTCCTCATGACACACACCCACCCTGCAACAATGTCAATCAAATTTCATACAAGCCGCAGTAAAAAAACATGACGACTGTTTGTTCCCATGATTAACAAAAGGTTATAAAGCAGTTGCTGTATCTTAAGAAAACATATTTACAAGGTATTTTATTATTTATTTCAGTTTTGTAGCAGTCTCATGATGACTTACGATTTCTGAGGTTACACGTCACAAAACAGACTGTACAGTTTTATAAGCAACCACCGCGGGCAGCGTAGCGAGTGACAGCTCTCATTTCCCAACCACGTGTGTATAAAGTGCCTTCCACATTAAAAGGCTTTGGTGTTAATACTGGTGTTACTGGGCAAGGCAGGCAGCTGGTCTAAACCTGCGAGTTACATCGAGATCGCCTCCGATCCAAAGATTTACATCCTTCTCAGCCTTGCCGTGAAGCTACGGAGAACCTCTTGTCTACAGCAGCGGCGGAGGAGAGCTGGGAGGGTTACCCAGCCGCACAGCAAGTGACAACGTCTGTCCAGACACAGCAGCTCCCCACTAAGTTTCGTTTCTTTCAAAAACCATTTCCCTTGGTACAAGGAAGTGCTTTCCGCAAATAGCTGGCAGTCTGTCTATAGATGGTGATAAAGATGTATTTACTGAGAGTGACATCATCCTAACCGCTCACACCATTACATTTCATAATGGAAATACTGATAAATCAAGAATGTTAACTTTTAAAATCTCACTACCGTAAGTCTAGCCACAGCTATATTTAAAGTTTAAAAAATTTTTAAAAAAAAAGAGGCAAAACATGGCTTTAAGAATGATGCTGCGGGTAAACACAACTTGTTTAGCAGCGCTGCTGTTTCACTGTGATTTACCTAAATGGATACCCACAGAGGCTGCAGGTAAAACACCCCAGACCGGCACATACAAAGCCTCAAAAAATATCAGCAAAAATAAAAACAAGCTCCAAAGGCCACTTAAAGTGTAACCTATGTGCTAAAGTCATTTTTAAACCAAAATTAAGCTTACTGTCCAGTCTCAGATTTTCTTAACTCCTATACTTTTTGGGAAGTGTTTGCTATTTGTAGCAGACAAAAAAAATCACAACTGCAAAGCGTGTATGCAAAGGTTTCTTTTGAGAATCCAGCAAGACATCCTCCTGTACAGGATCGAGTTTGCTAATGCCTTTTAAATACCATTATTCTATCTGTGGAGAGAGGAAGATTTTTAACTTGATGAGCTACTGAGAACAAATTTTACTTGGTACCTGTAACAAAAGCAATGGAAAATAACCAAGCGAAAGTTGTGAAATATTACATTCTGCTCCCTTCCAGGGAGGTTAGTACAGTACAATTTATTTTTCTTGAAGCAGCTTTCAAACAGCCTGCTATCAAAGCCCTCCTTTCCCTACCCTTTGGGGAAAATCTCAGCAGCCAAATCTCCAGTAACCACAAATTAGTTCGAACACAAGCACACAAAGCAGCTCAAGCTCAGTAACAGCACTGCTACAGAGGGCAAAGTTTACAAAACACAAGTGTCTCTTAGATCCTTGGGAAAAAAAAAAAGTCCATTGAAATCAAGCACATGAATAGAAAACTCTGCTGTTATATGCTCTAGGAAGTCAGGTAAAAAAATGCTTCTGTAAAAATACATTTTTAAGAGCCCTTAATTAAAGCCATGAACAGCAGCCGCCCATTTGCAAGGTATTTTATTTCCCTTCTGCGCCCAACCTGCCAGTAGCGGTGACTAAGGCATGAGTGACGTGCATCTGGGCAGTACTATTTTTAGTGACAGTATTTCCTGAATGGCCCAATCAGGAAAATCATAGAATCACAGGGTTGGAAGGGACCTCTGGAGATCATCTAGTCCAACCCCCCTGCCAGAGCAGGGTCACCCAGGGCAGGTTGCACAGGAATGTGTCCGGGCGGGTTTTGAATGTCTCCAGAGACGGAGACTCCACCACCTCTCTGGGCAGCCTGTGCCAGGGCTCTGCCACCCTCAAAGTAAAGAAGTTCCTCCTCATGTTTAGGTGGAACTTCCTGTGCTCAAGTTTGCGCCCATTACCTCTTGTCCAGTCACTGGGCACCACTGAAGATATATAGAAATATCAGCTAATACAATCATTTAACAATTGCCTTATAGGTATGCAAGTTTAAATCAAAACAGAAAAATACAAAGATGGTATGTATTCCCCTTACAAAGCGCGTGGTAGCGTGAGACAGCTAATACACATAGCAGCCCAAAGGCCATTATTTAATTTCTCCACAATCAGCATTTTCTCCTCAACCAGGTGGTCTCGTTCCAGCCCTGAGAACTGCAGACACTTTGTCATCTCCCATCCTCTACGAGATGCAGCCGGCTTCTTTCAAGACTAATGAATCTCTCAGAAATTAGCCCATCCCAAGGAGCGGTTGCTAGAACAACACGTAACTTTAAAAGCACGTAGCAAGGTGTGCAAGTAGCTGATGTGGGGAGAGGAAACCTTTTTTTAGCTTTGAAGGAAAAAATAATTCCTACTAGTCATCAATGAGTGCGTAGAAAAAGCACTCTTCAATAGGTTGGAGATAGTAAGTAGTAATAAAAAATAGCCTTTAGCTTACAGCAGGTTCAAGGGATGCACCAAGAAGTCTTCCAGCTGCAGCAGTCTGCGATTTGTCCTGCAGGTAGGGAGAAAAAATGGAAATTTGGCTTCAGGAGAGGTTGAGCCCACCGTAGGCTGCCCAGGGACAGCCTGCTTTAGGGACATCAGCTGGGGCACCAGTCTCAATAAGGCTTCTCTAAAGCTTCAGTTGAGACAAAAATCTCTCAAAAGAACTCAAGGTCTTGTTTCTAGTGACAAAGTCTCCGAGAGGTGTGCAAACAAGCCTGTAAAAGTTGACTAATACACAGCCAGAAGAGGACTCAAATTACAGGAACAAGTGCTACTGGAGGATCTGTGTGGGCTTGCACGGCCTACGAAGCCAGCTTCCAAAGAGAAGGGACAACTCAAGACCACGTGAAATCCTGCCAGTGTATCACTGACGCACCACTTGCTGGTTTTGTGTTACTTTGCTTTTTTTGTTATCCATTACACAAGCGACACTGGAGTCCCCTCCCCGGCAGGGTCTGACCCTCCTGCGTTACCTCTCCTTTGCACGGGGAATGATCCCTCCAGAGCCATCTCCTGGTGCCTGTGAACCCCAGTTTTGGAACAGGCACTTCCTGAAGCTTTGCGGACACCTTCGCCAAGCTGCAAGACACGGGCGTTGCTGCAAATTCTTAGAGGAGCCGAGTTGAAGACCTGCAGCTTTTACATAACACCGTCTCCTTCCCTCGCCCACCTGCACTGACTCAGCCCCGTGCCTCGGCCTCAGCTGGAGTTTCCTATTTCTGCATCAGCAGAAGGTTATCAAATCTCCGCAGGCACCACAAACGGAACGTATCAAGAAACAATTAAAAAACGGATTTTCTTCTATATATTATCAGTTATTCGGCAGTAGGAGTTCTATTTCACATTGCTATTAAAGCGACAGATATCACAGAAAATTACATCAGGTCTTTTCTGCCCTCTGACTCATATTCCTAAATAACTTTGGTTGACTCATTTCTCCCAACTTATCTTGGCTGAAATCGAAGTCTTTTTCTCTTTTAACAAATAAAAGCGGCTTTTCCCCTTCCTTCAGCTTTTCCAGGTGGAGATTCTGAACACTTCCACTATTCCAGCTAATTGTAGGAAACCAAAACAAAAGCGAAGGGGTTCCACCTGGCAAGACAGGCCTCCTTGCCGCCAGGATTACAACATACTGAGTCTACCCCGAGCATACCTACCCTGTATCAGCTACACACAAAATTGACTCGCTATATCCAGTCACTAAAACCATGGCCAACAGATTTACTATGAGTAAGTATTTTCTTGCAAATTTATGTTCATTCACCTACAACTCTTTTTTATGTTGCTACATAAAAAACACCGTTAGTACTGAAAAACACGAACATAACTCCACCGTGATTAAATGAAGCCAAAATAGGAACACGACACCAAGAGAGATATGCTATTTTATTTAAAATCAGACCACAGTAGATTACAGAAAGACTTATTATGCAAACAAATCCACTGTACGTTTCACAACTTGCTAGGCATATAAAATCGCCCCTTTATTAGACTGTCCAGGATTACACAGAGGAACTGTTCGGGTGCAGGACAACTCTACCTCCTCAGAACTCAATGTTTTGCCAAGTAGCTCTATCTTCAGGCTAAAGGAATTGTCGATTTGAGCTCCGTATCTAAGTCATTATTCCAGTTTGAGAGGGCAGAGAAGTCCCAAAAGAGGTCGAGACTGAGGTTGTGGAAGTTAGGGCACTAAACGTAACGGTTACCCATGATCAGACTGTGCCCAGGGCTCTGCCTCCTGGCATCACACCAAAGCTTGTATTCTATATAGTCCCTCCAGGGTCACTGGTACAAAGGTGACCTGCGTGGACCAGCCGTGCTGGAACAACTGACTCTGCTTCCTCTAGGAGACAGCACTGAAGTGCAGTGAGACTCATCCTTGAGTTAGAACCATTCAATGCTGATCATCAAACCACCTAACCACATACAACTGAATTAGTCATAACTTATAAAACTGCATACAAAAGACTGGCAAAAGTAATGCCATCCAAAGAGAGCATTCTCAATGCTACCAACACTCTAAAGCCATGTTACACATCATATTTAAAAGATTTTTCTCCACTCCAATTGCTTTGGGGAAGTATATGCTATTTGCAGCAGACATTAAAAATCCTCAAGACAACATAATAATATATATATATATTTTGGCAAGCATACTGAGCCGCCCCCTCTCAAGTCTCAGCTTGCCTATGGCATTTTAATCTCACTATCTTATAAACAGTGCAAATTAGTATGATTCTAAACATCCTAGCCATAGCAGAATTTATTTATTAGCTGTAACAGAACAGGAGAAGCTGTCGAAGGGCAACAGGTTGAAAGCACTGACACACACCGCTTGCCCGACTCACTCGGGTTAGTGTTTTGTAAAGTTTGTTTCTGAAAGGATTTTAACAGCTTTCCACAGTCATCTTTCTCCTTTACCCTTAAACATCACCAGCAGTCAAGTATATATTTACAGTTTGTGCGCGCGCACACACAATTAATGGCAAATCGTTTTCCATGAGCAGCTGGATTTCAGTTATGAGTTTGCTATAACTGAAACATCACATTAGTTACATTATCTATGTTCAACCTTATTCCATCAGTGAAGGCAACTATAAGCTTACAAATAGCAGATACGGCCTTTTGTTTTCTCCGAAGTACGAGGGTGAGTTTTTTTGTAAAAGAAAGTGCTCTTGAAGAGCCCTTAGAGTTAAGCAATGGCCATTCAAATGATAAAAATGCTAATATCCTAGTTTTACAATCACAAGTAGTGATCCTAAGGCACATCAGCCACGTGCATCTGCAATAATGCATTGTTTTGCTTTCAGACAGAAAAATTGCATTAGCTTTGTCTGTATTTAGTTTGCACAAGAGTTTGTTTCTAGATAAAGTATCCCTGAAAAGTTATCACAAAATTTCACAAAAGTTACCAAAAGACAGAAAAATTTAACAAGTAGTAAAAATATTTTTGGACTACTAATACCAATAAAGTTAGATACATAAAACGCAGTGCAAATTCACAATACACTTATCTATCACCTCCATCACTTCTGAGGATGTTCAACCCTCGGAAAAAAAGTTGGCACTTGATAAGTGTAAAATATACCTGGTTGTTTTTATTAACTGTTAGCAAAACTAATTTGAGAGTGTTTTAGAGTTTTTGTGTAGCAGGCTCAAAGTACGAATTTCTGTACTCAGTCACCACCCTGGTAGCCCCCACCCACTTTAATTCTTTCTAGGACACAAATCTTTTCTACAGCAGACTTACGTTTAGCATTCATATACAACAGTTGCCATCCAAGTACCAGCACTGATAGCACAGCGAAATTGCTTTGAAACGAGTCATAATTAACCATGCTTATACGAAGCTTCAGTGAGAAAATAATACCAAGAAAAGATATTACACTATTTAAAAAAAACCCACATCCTGTACCATCACTAGATTACAGAAAAAAAGCACACTTTGCAAACAAATCCAATGCACATTGCTTCACAAAATCCCCCATCTATAGAAAATTTCCAGACTTACACTGGGGAATTGGTTCAGCTGCCAATAACACTGACCAACCTTCTGCCCTTTGTCTTCAGAAGGCAAAACAAGCCAAAAAAACGTATTTTCAGAACAGAGAGCTTCCTGTTATGAGCTTAATTTCAAATAAGTATTTGCTAGCAACCACCACACTCCAGAGGAAACGATTAAGGGACAGTCAAGGGCCTTATGAGAAGAAAAAAAAAAATAAAATATTCTATTTTGACTGATGCTGTTTGTAGTACGGACTTCCAAACAATGTAGTGCATTCCAGGACAATGATATGAAAATGCTTTGAAATAATGCAGGGGCTGTAACGGATTCTAGACTGTGAGTTTCTTAAATTACCATGAATTAGTTGAAAGTTGTTTGTGGATGTCATTGATAACGAATTTACAGACACACTCTGCGCAAGCAACAAGTGTTAAGATCTGCCTCCCCTGATGCTAGATTAAAATATCAGCATATGTCTGCATCTTAGGCTTCAAGAGTCACACTGAGAGTGAAATCTGAGCTCCCCTAAAAAGCCTCCCCCTCCAGTGGCATAAGAAGTCAAGAACGGATTATGTCAGACGCAAAGAGACGCCACGGATTTAAAAAAGCTTTTCTGTTTTGCCTGCTTGCAGAGAAATGTTACCTGCAAATTCCAGATAGATACACATGCCAAAAACTGCAAAACTAAAGGAAATAGGAAAGTTAAAAATAGCTCTGCCAAGTGAGAGACTGACTTTGAGGGATAAAATGGAATTAAGGAGCCTCAAGTGGGCATTTACATAATGTGAAAATGCAGTATTTGATTAAGAAAATACCCTGCCTAGATTCCTGGAATCACATGATATCAAAAGCTAAGCACCTGTGTAAAAAAATCACTTCTATATCCAAGGTGTGGAAAAGAAAAAAAAAAACAAACCATAAGAAAGTCTTAATAGGCAAGGAAATAAAAATGCCTGGCAAAATTTCTATAAAACTCTAAACTGGCTCTACAAACAGTTTAGTTTAATTTCAAGAGACCAGGACTTTCAGGATAACACGCTATTTAGGAGTGGGAGGAGTGTGTACTTTTATTATGAAAAGTCTAAGGTAACAAGTGAAATGTAGAAATGAAACTCTTGTAACTTTTACTGGCTAAAAACCATGCAATGTTTTCTGACAAGAGTTTCAGCTCAGCGAGCTCGGAAAACAGTGTGCACCTGGCCACGAACGCCCTTGTCTGGGCAGACTGCAAAGGATGCGGATGCAGTCCATTGCAACTCTTTGCCCAGTATTCAGATATGGTTGTTACTATCCAAACACTGGCACCAACATAGAATTCTTTAGAGGGACAAATAGCTCCCAGTTTGCCACACATACATCCAGCTGCGATGGGAATACATCCGAACAGAAGAGGATGCTGATTTGCCATCACTAAAGAATTCAGAGCGTGATTTCATTTGTAATGTCAAGAAATCCACTGTACGCTGTTACACAATTTGATGGATTTACAAAACTTAGACGCTATCACCTTCCTAGAAAAACCCTGCTGTCACTGATATTTGAAAACAAAAATAATCACATTTACCAAACACAATTGCAAACCTCGGTGCCACAGCTCAGATTTTGTACTCCATTGTGCAAAAACCAGAGGCTTCCCATCGCCTACATTAAGTCTCTGACGGGGATAAAAGGGAAATATAAGCACCAATACATAACTTAGGCGCACCAAAATATTCACTGGAGGATAAAGCCAGGATGTGGTGGAAGGCGAGGTGGTCTTTGGGGAAGAGCTGGAGGATACTGTGGTACAAACTGAGATGGGTATCCTGGCTGTGGCATTTGACTTGCAGACTGAACTCCTGATCGCGGCGGGAGAGGAGGATACGGAGCACCTGGATAAGAAAGAGCTGGTCCTGAACTCATGGCTGCAGTAAACGGAGTAGGAAAGCGTCCTGCTGGGACTGAAGAAGGTGGAGGGGGTGGTATTCGTCGGGGCACAACTGAAGGAGGAGTGTTTGCATCCGAAGTGTAGGAATCTTGAGGTGCTGGTGTTGTCTCAGGTGCTCTCGGCTGAGCCTGCGGCTGAACCTGCGGAAGTCTCTGACCCTTCAGCACCATTTCTTGCAGCTTCTCGATTTTGACCCGGCGCAGGTGAGCCAGCTTACGCTTGCTCTGGTACTCATCAATGAAGGAATCCAGTGGTATTTCACCATCAAGAAATTTTTCTGCCATATTCTGTCAAATATGGAACAACCTCTTAGAAAACCGCATACTGCAAGAGAATCTAAATGTCTTACATCCTAAAAATAGCATAATTGTGCCTGTGATTTTCCAGCTTGTATATGGAAGATGACTGGCACGCTAAGAATTCTGAGCAGAATTTTGAGTGAGTTATTACTCAGAAGCACTGGGAGTTAAATATCATTTTTGCTTAAATTTATACTGAAGCAACAGCAGTGAGAACATCTGAATCTAGCTCTGAACATTCCCGATAAGCAGAGAAGGGAACGAATCAAGTTCAACAGCTTTCCACATTGTCAGCTAAGCTGAATTACGGCTCAGTACTGCCTGCAATGCCAACAGAGACACTGAGAACTCTGCAACCCTCAGTGCAGAGAGGCAGATTATTGCTAAGCCAAGTTTAATACTCACGCTTACTTGTGGCTTTGGGTAAATGGTGTTTAATAATTAAGAGAGGCAACCATACATATAATCACAAAATTGTCCTGGGAATGTCTTTTTGTGATGACAACTTAAGGCCAATAAGCAGATTTTTTCCCCTGATACAGTTATAGAAAATGTCCTACGGGCAAATCAGCAAACAAAACCAAACGCTTCCATTATTCTGAAAATAGACCACCCTTCAAGCACTTGTATCACAGCAAGTGATACTGGCACCTAGACAGATACGTTGAAATACTAATGGAGTATTTCACTGGAAATGCTGGAGAAAAAACAGTGCAGGCACAGTTTTTCATTAGGTTACTAATTGACATCTATAATGGATTGATAACGTATACCAGGCAAACACCATTGAAAAAAAAAATTCCATATTTATGGGCTGTGAATTTGAAGGCAATGACAACGCACTAAGAGAGTCTGGCTTTCTTTTCTGAAAAGGAGCGTTTTCTCTCTTAAACTTCAAAGAGGATAAGAGTAAAAAATTATTCAGATAAAAAAACTCTCAATGAAACTAAGTGGCTGTTCGCTGAAGTTCAAAGCAGAGACCAAACCATATTCTTAAAAATATCCCTTTAGTCTATTGCATGTTCAACGCTGCACTGCAGCTGTGTGCACTGAAAGTCTTTGGTAATGGTTCTAAGTGGTGGAATTGAACTGTACTGTCATTACCTCTGTGTCTTCCTCAATCTTAGCCCCCTCTGTCTGAAGCAGCGCTAGCAGTGTCTCCAGTGAAGCATTACTGGATTGTCTGTCTGTAATGGCACAAAAAGAACAGTAAATGACAGCTGGCTCTAAGCGACTTCTCACTGAAGCTACACAGCCTCAGCAAGCATAAGCATTTCTAAGGCACGGATGTACAACTAGCATATTCCATTGGTCTAGACAGGATGATCTACAGTAAGAAAACATATTAACTAGTTTAGGAATATTGTCAGAGTGGTAAAAACTGAAATTTAATTACAATGATACATTTAGACTATTGAAAGACAAAGCACTTCAGCAAGTGCAGTATCAGACATATAATACTTCATAATGCAGCATGAAATGAAAAAGTTAAATGCAATATTCTGTTTGATTTATGATTAATCACTGAAAATTCAAATTATGTTTTGCTTTTTCGCAAGGTAAACAAATCTGATCATTTAGAGAAGAGCAGGTCAACAATAGGTAGGTAACCACACAGCAACAGAAAGAATCCATAGTATCTTTTACTAGGTGTAACAGATACTTAATAAATCATTAGAAGCATGATGTATTTCAGAACTACATGAGAATGACATTTCATTTTGTACCCTAATTCACACAGCTAAAAATAAGACACCAAAAACTAAAAAAAAAAAAATAAAATCATGCAACAGATTTACATTCACTTAGAAAACAGCAAATCATAATTGTCACCAGAAAATGTTACCTAGTTTTGTTTTCTTTATCTGGTATGCTTCAAAAAGAACTTGCAGCTCTTGATATTTTTCAGTCAAATTTGATTTTAAGGACTCCAACTTTGGCTGGTACAGAAGATTGCCTTCTGCCAGACTGCGGTTGCTGGCAAGAGTCATGTCCTTGCTGTGTTGAACATTTTGGGCCTGGGAAAAAAATAAAAAAAAAAGGGGCGTGAAATGATAGTGAAAATATTAAGCAAAAATAGCAGTTATTTAGGCAATATGAGAATTTAAAAACTTCTAAATAAACAACAAAAGTAAGCTCTCTGTAAAAAT
Source organism: Dromas ardeola (assembly GCA_013398915.1). Classification (NCBI taxonomy): domain Eukaryota; kingdom Metazoa; phylum Chordata; class Aves; order Charadriiformes; family Dromadidae; genus Dromas; species Dromas ardeola. The sequence goes on from VYZM01019337.1 coordinate 107,287, forward strand.
CAGTACTATGGTACCAGACCTGAAACTAACAACAGTACTTTTGGGCTTTTTATGAACAGAGGGAATGTCTACTGTACGGGTCAGCTTCAGCTATTGCGTTCTTTTCCCATCATCTCTTTTTTCTGCTAAAAAAAAAAAAAAAAAAAATCCTTTCTCACAAACTGTATTTTTACTGCTATACTGATAACTATTTTACTACCATATCATCTAGAAGGAATAAGGTCTATGCCACAAACAGCACGTTGAAAATCATCTAAAACAACAATGGAGTGTTGAAACTCACGGGGGAAAGACCTTCAGAGGAATTCCCCCAAGAATAAGGATCTCTTTTTTTAGCTATGAGCACCTCTATGAGCACCTGTGAATGAATCGCTGTCTGAACAGGAATTAATGCTGACCTAAAGTCACTTTCCTGCACATTTTTTTTTCACGTGCAGTGGAGAGCTCATTAAATAGTTTTCTCCTCCAAACTGGAAATGGTAATCACTTGAAGAGTCTGTATTGTGGGCAAGGACTCCTAAGAACCCCCTCTCCTTTGAGCGGGGGCAGAGGTGCCAGTGAATGCTTCCGCGGGCAGAACGGCTTTTGCCCGACCAGAACAGGAACCGGGTTCCTGCTGCGCTGAACCTGTAAGAGGCAGGTTTCACCTCGGCGGTAGGACAGAGGTTTCTGGGCAGAAGCCAGTCGCCGGGCGCTCGCTTAGACACTTCTAAAAAAAATGGCAGAGGAGTGCGGTTTATGCCACCCGAGTTTCTTCTAATTCTCGTCATAAATTTGTGAGGTCTGACCTGCTGGTTGTCACAGCTTTGTGAGACCAGATTTTTACATTCATGCCCTGCTACCTGTTCGAATTTTTACTCATTATTTAATATAGATGCTTCTTCATCCCCACCTCATGCACCACCCTTACCATTCCCCCATAATGAACACTGACAGATAAAGCAACAGTTGCTGTTAAAAAGATCTTTGAATCCCAGCAGTAACATGCAACAAGACTGCAGGAGTGTCATCCTTTATCTTATTAAAATGCAAAACCCTAGGACTGCATCATTACGGTGCCTTCGCCAGAATAATCTTCCCCAACTACGTTAAATCAATCCTGGATTAATGCCAAAAGCTTGTTTTTCAGTTTAATCCTTCTGCTTAACATATCCTAGCCTGAAGACATTGTTCCTAAAGAACAAATGACGATTCTCAGAAAACCAGGATCCGGCAAGATTCCGACTTTGCTCACACACACACACACAGAGGCTATTTTATCAAGACAGTCTTCATGAGTTTTGGGAAAGCTGAGTGTTTGGGGAAGTCTGCCCTGATTGTCACATTAGATTCATTAAAATATTCATACATCAAAAGCAAAAAAAAAGCAAGGGATCTTATTTCAGATTTTCAGTCTGAATCAACAAGTGGGACAGTTTTCCCACGGCACAACAGACTGATTCTATTAAGCTGCCTTCAAAATCAACGAAACGTTTGGTATACTTTTTGTGACCTCCTACATTAATATGTACCTCTAATAGCCCACATCATCCCTGTTTAGCTATAACAGATCTTATTTATGGGCACTTGCACTGAATTCAGTGCAAACACGGAGAGTACAGTGCTTTCTTCCTTTCGCACTGATGGGCGGACACAGGAGAGCCGCACAGGAAAACAGGAAGCAGGAAAAGAGGAAACGCAAATAAGGTATTTAAAAGCCCCAGAAAAGGGTAGGATCAGAATTCAGGTGTTCTTGGCAGTCTGAGCATATGACCGGGTGCATCAGGTTAAAATATTTCCCAAGTGTCACAACAGTGTCTTCAAAAGCAATTACTTCCTTTTAAAATCTTTATACACTGCTTTAACCTCGTAAACTGAAAACTGGCTCAATGTTACTTAAACACATCTTTGGCTCCAGATATTGCTTTTCAAATACCAAAGTTTTACTCTCTTTTGCCCTGTTCTTGCAAAACCACTTTAAAAAAAATAATCAAGTCAGCGATAATGCCAAGTCCTAAAGTCTAGATGAATCAAAATAAAATTCTATTCCAAATTGTGAAAATCGGAGAAACTGTATTTGTGATACTGTTTTGTCTTCTCGAGTTCTCGCATCAAGCCTAAAAAAGCTTCCAGCCCTATGCTTGTGTTCAACTTGAATTCTTTCCAAGAATAAAAAGAAAATCCTCTCTTCCCACTTTTGAATCTGATGCAAAATTATTTAAATTAAACTGGTTGCTTCCATTTGGTTCTTCTCATATGATCTAACGCTGTTAGACTGTTGCTTTCAGAAAGCCTAAGTCCCCCTATTTTACATTTTTTCTAACAATTATGAAGGGAGCTAAACTACACACAATTTAACAGCTTAATTACCGGCATCCAGCTTCTTACCAAATCACCTGCCATCACCACAAGTTTTGTTAACTAGCTGTCTTCTGAACTGCCAGCCAAAGAAGATTGTGTGCAAAAAGATTCATGGTTTCTGATGCCTCTCCTCTTTCACCATTCTAATGAGCAAACTACTTCCTTCAAGCAACTTCAGTCTGATCTGGTGATTGTATTTTCACTGCTGATACTCTCATTTCAAACCAGTTGCACAGTCTGTCTGGGAAGACCAGTTTTATGAGTGAACTTTGATCTTTCTTCAGGATGAAGAACAAAAGCCAGTGGACACAAACCTACAAACTTTCAAGAGCACAAATCCCAGGCGCAGGAACCTTTTACTGAAATCATATATAATAAAGAGGAAAAGGAAGAACTCCAGGTAAACAGAGAGAACAACAGAAAATTTTTCATGAAGTCAGATAAGGATTTTTGTGGTGGTTTTAGAAGTACTTTTGAATAACTCCTGCCTCAAGTTATCGTAACACCTCTCAAGAGGACAAGGGAGGGGAAGGAGTAAGCAAATGCCTAACTTTCTACAATGACTCTCTAAAAAACTTTACACATTTGAAATTATTTAATAATAAAGATGAATAAATACCAGCATGACATGATCTACCTAACTTACAAAAATAAGAAAAAGAGCAATATTATGACCTACATCTAACGTAGAGTGACATCCTTTCCTGTCCTTGGCACCTGATACCTAGCAATTATGGACTAGTCTAAACTTAAGTGAATGTCTTAAAAATACTTGCTTTAAAAACCTGAAAAAGTTAAGGTATTTGTAATCGCACTTTAAGTTACAGTACTTGAAATTAACCAAGACTTAATGACTCAACTTTTTCCATATTATAGCACTTCTAAAAAGGGCACATTTTTTCTACAGAAGTTGAACAAAAAACATGATTGACATTTAATGATCAATTCAAGTGTCACTATTGAAGTCTTCACTTCCAGCATTATTCTGTGTCAAATTTCTTCAAAAAATGGACAGTTGAAGAGATGAGAAACTCAAACTAAGTCTTACTCAAAGCCATGAGAAGCAGCAGTTCCTCAAATACAAGGTAAACTTAGCAATGATGTTTAATGAAACTTCAGGAGGAGCAGGTGAAGACCCATCCACCTGTTCAGGACATTTAAATGCTTCACGTCACTGAAAAAAGTCTGAAGTCTGTGGAATGAGTAAATTCTATTTCACAACAAATAGAATGAAATATAATCCCGAAGCAATGCAACTTGAATACAGTCACGATTTTACAAACCAGAGTAATCTCTGGCACTGATGTTAAGCTCCGCATAATAAACTTTCCTGCAACTGTTCCACTGCGTTCAGAAGTTAAATCAAGGACTCAGAAAAGCAAACACTGTGAGGTTACCTTAAAAAGTCACATAGAAAAACTTTCAAAAAACGTTGACTAATTTAAAACAAACAAAAAACAGTTGCAAAATCATCCAAGGGTCAAAGATACAGTACAGCATGACTGGTCTATTAAGATTATTAATGTAGCACAAAGCATGCTTTCAGCATCCATTCACAGCTTTCCGCAAGCCAAAGGCAATAGCCAAGCAAGGAATAAATCCAACAGAAGTTATTTTGTTGTCAGATGTGTTGTGCGACAAAAATGTGTATTAGCAGGGAACTGCTACTGCATGAGACGTTCACCTGCCTACTGGAAGTGCAATGAAAAAAAGCGATTAAGAGAAATAAGGAAACACCACGCGAGACTCTAGCAGAATTGCTACCAAGGCTATTGAGATCATGAGCACTTCAACAGGCAGGAAACGTTAATCTGCGGGGAGATGAGAAATACCAGTCAGAATCACGAGACATAATGAGACAGGACAATATTAAAGAGAACATATGCTCCATATGCTCTTTTTTTTTTTTTTTTTTTTTTTTTTAAACTGCTAAGCTCTCACTATGAATTCTGAACGGGAGAAATGGGGCAACAATACTGAGCTGGTTACAAAAGGATTCTAATGGGCGAAGGATTGCTCACCACTGAGTAGACCACTCAAACCAAATTGTGCGTGCTGCAAGAAAATAAAGCCATGGACACCCAGAGGTTATTAAAGACAAAAATCATGATTTATGCAGCACTTCAAAACATAAGATGCTGGAAAAGTGAGTTTCTTCAACAGAAATCATTTGAATAATTTTACTCAAGGTTTTATTTAAAAAGCACTTCCAAGACCAGCCAGCAGCAACTGCTTCGGGAATTGAGATTCTTCTACTTTCATCAACTGCAGCTTCGTTTCATCCCACTTTTCAAAAGGGAAGGAAAATGCTGAGTAAAATTAAAACAGAAGCTAGCACTAGCTTAGCAACATTTTCACTGTTTATCATTTACTCCAAAATAATGGCTTGCAGCAAGTTTTTTGTGCAAAATATTTCTGAGAAGCGTCGCTCCTGTTCATCCAAAAGCACGTTCACAGAAGAACAATTCCAGATCAGATGCCTCCTGAGATGCAGTTTGAGTGACTGAAATCCCAACTACCCACAAAGTCCATCAAGTGCTGCTATAATTATAAGCTTGCTTTGGCAAGCACCACAGCAAGTAGTTTCTCTGTACTTTCACAAAAAAGTCTCTTAAGGAGCTATAAATAAAAAGAAAATTCAAGTGATACCATTTTAATTGCTTTATACATAGCATACATCCACATTAGTTTTAGGTTTCTCTCCTCTTGCTCTAGCCTTTATCGTTCCCACATTCTCTCTTTCACTTACACATACTTGTAAATCAGGAATAAAATACAGTCACACTGCGGAAGTACAACGATGCACATTTGGAGTGTCAAATTAACCCGTGAAACAGGAGCTGACAGGTGCAGAGTAGGAGAATAGAGACTTCTTTTACAGAAGACTCAAGAGCACTTTTCATCAAGTACTGGTGACCGATAACACACCCTCTAACAACAACTGTTTGGTAATAAATATTAACACAAGTCCGAAGCAATTAGATTTGCTCAATTTAAGTCTTCTGATTACATAAGTACTAGCTTTAAAAATGACAAATAAAGGTTAAAAGGTAAGCTGCAATTCCTAAACAGTTATTCCAGAGGAAAGAGACGCCCAGAACTGCAATTTGCACTCATCAGACGCAAGCAGGTTACTCATTTGATGCTTAGCTGGAAGGGAAAAATCTATAGTTGTCACCAAGTCTAATTTCTAACTTTGTAACTAAATTCCATGTTTGGCAAACAAGAACATAACCACTTACACAATGTGGTTTTAGGACAGGAGTGAGAATCCAAGAAATCTGGGCATGCACTCACATAGTTTTAACTTGGACTTTCCGCACTGTCTGATCTTTTCAATCGGCTTTTGAGAAAAGGACTACACTCAAAAACGCCTTCTGTGCTTGCCAGTGTACTCTGAAATCCTGGAATGAGAGGAAGGCAATACATTTCTGACTTCTTGATTTCATATAATTAAAGTCTTGAAGAGCAAATAATTTTTGGCAGTAGAACCTTAGCAGTCAATAACACAACGTTGCACTGTTACTAAAGTGATTTTCCAGTAGATAAAAAGAAAACTAATTTTCACAGAAAAAAATTCATTGAGCTACCACCAGTGTCAGGTCACAAATTCTCTCATTTATGCTGTTTAGAGTTATCATGCCGAGACTGACTTTTATAAACAATGTACTTTTATTTCATGAAGATGAATACTGTAGATGTACTACAGATATTAACCTCAAAGGATTATTAAAAAAAAAAACCTCCTCAATTTTAAAAGACTTGGAGTACCAGACAATTGGCTTCCTTCCTCTTTCTATCAGACAAGATGTTCGTTGTTCAAGCACTAAAAGCCCAGAGGCTTCAAAAACAACCTTACAGACAGAAAAAGCAGCTTAGCTCTTCGATGCCACATTTTCACATACCTGGGGATACGGTGTGAAGGATACTGTATACGCGCATTACCCCAGCGAAATATGAATGTGCGCGTGAGCACACAGAGAGAGAGAGAGAGAGAGAGATATACACACCCACACCGACATACACAAACCCTGCTCAAATGCTGCACAGGAATACATTCCCTTTAAGGCTGGAAAGTGCCTATTTTTAGCTATTAGCAAGAAAGCCAAGTGGTTTTCCAAATCCTCCTCTTTGTGAATAAAACGTTGGTTTTTGAGCTGGGTTTCCCTTGCAACAAGGAGAACAAAGGTTTTTTCACTTATGGAATAATCAGATTTAGCCAACTTTGCCACGGAGAATACAAGTGACCTCAGAGAAGTGACTCAGGAATCATGATTTAATTGGCTTGCCACAATGAAATCACAGATCTAAGGACTTTGGAATAGCCCTACAAGCTAGATATATGTGGACTGACAACCGAATACCTACACAAGCTGCGGTGAAGTCACCATGGCTCCTTCTTAATGTTCAGGATTTCCCTCTCTGCCTCTTCCTGCCACATACCTCACAGTGAAAAATCAGGACCCAGCAGCACAAACTCAATCAGTAAACAATTCAGTGAAGGCAAAATCAGAACGAGGAAGAAGTATTCGAGCATGGCCAATTCCTTCCAAGGCAGGTAAATGCATTTCCAGTTGAACAGACCCTAGTAAAAGCCTCCACATGCAATAAAAGAGGATTATACCAGACAGTAGCATAGCCGTATTTCCACACAGCTTGAATACCTTCAAACCCAGACACACTTTCCAAACACCACAAAATATTCCCTCAGGCCCAGAGAACTTTACTCTACAATTTAAAAGCCTTCTGTTGCCAACGGTAGAGGAAAACCAGAGGGTCAAATTGAGAATATGGTCTAGTTCTGCAGAGACAGAAGATCTTTTCTACTATGGTCATGAGGTTTTCAGTCACTTCTGACCTACAGTCTTAAGTGTGTACTGACAAATAAATAATTAAAAAAGAGGCCACTGAGCCAGGCCTTCTGCTGATATCTCTTGTCAGAGGTCACGCTGAAATCAGCAACACTGCACCCATTTATATCTTTACAAAGTTAAGTCTGTTATAACCCATTGGCTTTTCCTAAATATTTAGTTTTGATATAGAAGGGTACTTCTGCCCCCTGCTAAACCTCAGTGCCTCCAAGATCTCTGCATGTTTTACTTACCACAGCAGTATCTGTTTCATCAGCAGTTTAAGTTCTCAACATATAAGCTCATATGAAAGGCTATTATGCCTGCCGCACTCTCGCAAATCTATTTACACAAAGTTCAAAATACAAATTGTTGCATAATGCAGTAAGTAAATTCCCTAGAACACCTTATTATCATGGCCTCAGCCTTCAGCAGGCCTCTTCATCTCTAGTACTGTGACGATTTGGTTTGAGGTGATCCAGAACAATTTCCTTGGAAGTACCAAAAGGGCAGGAATATTAGTTTGAGGGAAAGCAATTGGAATTGATTTTACTTAGTAAACTAAGCTTCTTTCTCAGGAATATGTTGTAACTCTTTTTTTTCCTGGGGCTTTTATCCTCTTTCTCTATATATTAAAAAAAAAAAAATCAACAAAACAAATAAATACAAGACCCAGAGAAATACAGCACATTTCTTTCTTTTAAAATTTTCATATAAATGGTTTAATCTTATTTGTTGTTAGCTGACTACCAGTTGAGAGTCTTTTAAGAGCATCTGTGGTCAAATAAGCCTAGAACAGTTTTGTATCAGAACTGTAATCCACAGGGTCCACTGGCATATAGAAAAACCAGTACAAGACACCCACAGCAGGAGGAAGAAAACGGGATTCTATTTTGTTTTAAGAAGGCTAGCTCCAAAAGCATGGCTTAGAATCTGATACATTGACAAAGCCATTTCAAATAGGCAAAAAAAACCCCGAACCAACAAACCCCTAGAAAGCCTGACAGCCTTCGCTGTGCACAGCATGCCAACTGGGGCACACAGAAATCTCTTTCATATTGTTTTGAATTAAAGTTGCCCTGAGACCGAGACCGCAAATAGGACCGACTTCACCCTGACAAAATCCTTCATCGTGGCCAAGGCGCAAAACAAGGGCTGTATTAACGGAAAAACTGATCCCACCTCCGGTCCGTCAGTGTCTCCTAATTTAGTACAAACCGAGCGTTTTCGGCAGGGCCGGCCCTCAGCTCCCCTCCTCCGGCAGCCGGAGCAGTGCCCGGGCACAGAACCCCCCCCTCACCGGGGGCCGGCAAACAAAAGGCCGGGAGGGAGAGGGGGAGGGAGAGGGGCTGGCAGCGTCTCCCGCACCACCGGGGCTCCTTATTTACCGGCCACTTCATGGCGGAGCCGTGACGGCCGAGCGGGGTCGGGCGGAGGGAGTCACCTGCGCCGGGGGTGACGGGGGTAGTTAACCCCCCCAAATAGCAATTGGTAACGGAGGCGGCGGGACAGCGAGCCCCGAGCGGCGGGGCCCCGCGGGCAG
>VYZM01019337.1:122943-137797 GCA_013398915.1 Dromas ardeola
AAAAAAAAAAAAGAGCAAACCCAAACCAAAAAACCCCTAAACCCCAAACCTACCCAATTATGGTAAAACTTTTCATCCTTAAAAAACAAACGCCCACCAAGCACCAAGAGCAAATCTGAAAGCAACATCTGCCTCCCGGTCCCCTGGCTCGTTCCAGCAAGGATGGTTACTATGTGGGACAAGCTCAGCAGCAATGGTTGTGAGCCTGAGCCTGCAGGCACTCAGTGCAAAACTCTCCCGGCGTTCAGCCCCACGGGAGCAATCCAGTTTTCACCGAAGCCAAAGGGAGCTCCCTACAGATTTCAGCGGACTTTGGATTGGCCCCAGAGATTGACAGCGGGAGCAGGACCTTGTTTGACAGTCACTGTTTTTCTATCCAGCCACAAAAGCCACCCCCTGAAATTCCTGAAGGGGTTTTCAGTCTTCCCCTCCATGCATGCATTTAACATCCATTACAGTTATTAGCAGTTACACATGCATATCGATGGGAGAAAAGTCCCAGAGAGGAATTACTGGTAGTAAGAAAAGAAACCCAGTAGAAACGCTGGGAATTGCTAAAGACCCAACTCCCTCGAGTAAATCCATTTCCCTGTTTAACCAGCTGGCATCTGCCCGCCGGACTGTAATGCAGGAAGCTCTATAGTGTGTGTGTGTGTTTGTGTGTTTGTGTGTGTGTGCACGGGTGCGTGGCGCGCGCGGGGTGAGCAAACGGCCCTCGTTCTGCAGCACGGAGCCCATCGGCAAGGCAAGCCGCCTCCTGTCTCGGCGTCCCAGCAAGCGCCTCGAGTGCCGGCCCTCGCCGCTCTCACTTGTGAGCTGTGTTGTTGTAATCGTCCTGTGCCGCGGCCGGCAGGGAATGGTCTATCCTGAACTCTTCCTCCAGCCCACCGCGCGCCTTTGCTGAATCCCCCCGGGCTGCGGGTTGCCGACTGTCCGCGCCGCCCCCCTCCAGCCCCAGGATCTGTCTCTGCACCAGCTTGGAATAAAGGCCTCCTTCTTCCATCAGCTCCTTGTGCGAGCCCTGCTGCACCACGCGGCCCTTGTCCAGCACAATGATGTTGTGTGCCTTCTCCACAGTGCTCAGTCTGTGAGCTATGACGAGCACTGTGTGGTTCTGCAAGTCGCCGTAAATCGCCTGCTGAATCTGTGTGGGAGGAAGAGACATTAGTGTCCGAGCATCACCGGCTCCGCTTTGGAAGGGAGAACGCAACTTTGCGGCTCCATGTTAAGAAACCTCTGGACGGGAGGTTTGCTCTCCTCTGGCTACGCAGAGGACACACGACTCCCTGCAGCACTACCAGCTCCAGCACGTCCATCCCAGCTCCCGGCTCTCACTCTGCAGCCCAAAAGACCGTCTCCGTCCAGCCAGCCCGCAGGTGCGGTACACACACAGGTCTCATCCTGCAAGCTGTCTTCTTGTTAAGAGCTGGACCACAGATTTGGAGCCCACGTGGTGTTGGCGTGGACTGCAGGAAGCCAATACCTGGTAAATGCAGCTGCTTAGAAGAGTGGGACTATTTCTTGGGTGTATCAAGGCAAAGCTAGAGAGAGTTGTTTGCTAGCCAAGAGGCAGACAATGGCGCTAAGGTCTAACTGCAGGCAGATGGCCACCCTGTCACACTGACACCCCTGGCTAGCCAAAACCAGCCCCTGGCTGGCATCAGATACCACACACGTGGCTGAGGACCGGCAAGCCCACAACCTGCTCCAAGGTCAGATGCTCATTCTGCCCCACATCTCTGGGACCAGGAGATGTGTCCTCACACCTCAACCTTGAGCTAGCTTTCCCTCGCGTCATTAAACCAGCGAGGCCGATCTGCTACCGGTAGAGCTGTTTGGTCATGACATCCCAGCCAGACAAACCCATCTCATTTCACAGGAAGCTCGGGGCCTTTCCTCTCAGTGTGGTTTCTTTGGTGCCTCAAGCTAGGATTTTAGCTCGGGCAGTCCTACTCCGCCTGCTGCAGTACCATTTTTTAGGGTCTTCCTCCATATCCTGTCCTAAAAGGCTGCACAGTGCTGCTGTATGCCAATAAACACTTCACATTTCAAAAATTGGCAGAGATCCCTGTCTCATCCGGTTTGTCAGGCGTTGGCTGCTGTGAGCACAGGATTATTCCCTTCTTGGTGGCTACAGCAGTGTTGGAAAGCAAATTCATGCTCAGGAATTAGCGTCTTACCCAAACCTCTGATTGCACCATGTCAAGACTAAGCTTGTCCACAGGCTGGAAATTGATGCTACAAGTTTTTCCTCCAAACCCAGATTGCCTCTTTGGCCCAAACACCCGAGTCAGCTACTCACCGCGTGCTCACTCTCCGCATCCAGCGCGCTCGTGGCTTCATCCAGGATTAAGATGGGGGGGGTTCGGATCAAGGCCCTGGCAATTGCCACTCTCTGCTTCTGGCCACCTGAGAGTTGGGCTCCTTTTTCACCTGCCTCTGTTGGGTCAAGGGAGAGAAGAAGGGGTCAAAATAAAAACCAAGAGCTGCCATCAAGTTCAGCTCCCAGCCAGCAGCATCAGGATGTTGTCACGCTTTCAAGCAAAGCCCAGCTAAATGCTTCCGATCGCTTGGCAGAGCTGTTTAAATGAGTTAAACATCTCTGAGGCTGCAGTCCTCCTCTCCTGCAGCAAGTTCTCCATTGTTATCCCAGGGTTTGAGGCACTGATGCTCATGGAAACAACACAGAGAAGTCCCTGAGCCTGGGAGATCATCCAAACCCCGAGCCCCCCTCCTGCCTCGGCCCATGCAGCTGCGTCGCTGCCATCCCTCCCTGCAAGTCGGGCTCTGGAGGGCGTGCAGCCGAGGCACAAAAAGCTTTCAAGTGCAAACGGAGGGATTTTGGTACCTGTGTGGTAGCCGTCTTGTAACTCTGTGATGAAGGCGTGTGCGTTGGCCTTCTGGGCAGCCTGAACAACTGACTCGAAGGAGGCTGAAGTCAAGCCGTAAGAAATATTATCTGCAATAGAGCGGGCGAACAGCACTGGCTCTTGGCTCACCAGGGAGATCTGCAGAAAGGAAGGGAAGAGCAGGCCGTTGGGAGCAGAAGAATTGCCGGCTGGCATCTCGGATCATCGGCATTTGCTCCTGCTGGGTAAGGACTCAAGCAGGGAGAGCCTCACCATTAAACAAAGAAAAGTGCATCAATATGAGCTTCCAGGGAGGATGCTAAAGACAGGGTGCCCAGTGGCAGCCCCAGCCCAGTTTGCATCATCTGCTGGGAAGCCATTTCGCAGGAAAGAAACCTGATGCAATGCTGTAGGTTTGGCATCTGGGATGGACTTCCCCCTCCTAGACCCTGCTGTGGTTTTGCTCCAAAGCTGTCATTCCCATCACTGTTTGCTCTTCCCAGAATGGGAAACCAGTTGCTGGGACAAGGCAGGCTGGAGAGACCGTCTCCCAGGGTGTTGCTGATTTTCCGTTCAAGGCCAGTAATCACGCTCAGGCCACATGAATGACCCCTCCTGCATGTTTAATCCAAAATTAGCAGGTTAGCGGCAGAGCTGCTGCAATTCCTTAATTGCTTAGCAACCGCCTCCCTGTCCTACCTTACAGCCGTTGTTGCTCACTCTCAAATTCAGCCTACTTTGCCAAACACTCAAAACTGAAATAAATTGAACCCTCCAAATTATTGCTCAGAAGTGGGCGTGAAGAGAGCCAGCGGGACATGGTCATATTTTAATTGACTTCTCCCCATGCTCCTACCACCACACCAGGCTTTCTAAACTGAAAGACTTTTAATATTCGCTCAGTACGAGCAGGGAATGTAAATTAGTCACACTGACTTTGGCTTTCCAGCCTGTCTCTGATCAATTGTTGTCAGGTTTTCCTGCTGACTGGTGAGGCCATTTGCTCTGGGGGCAAACAAAGGCGGCAGTTACTTGCCGAGGAGATGAAGGCTGATCTCTGCTGACACACAGACGAGAGCCAAGGGGCCCGGACCCCTCTCCTGGGCAAACCACCCAACCCCTCTGGTGCTCCAGCTGGTGCCAGGATCCCGAGAGGTTTAACTCCCCATTAGCTGAGAATTACTTTAAGATCTTAAGGGAGAAAGTGCTGGAGGAATGCAAAAACACTTTTTTTCCAAACACAATTTAGACAATAATTAATCCAGCAACCAAAAACATATTTCTACTGCATTGGCCAAAAAAATATAAAACAAAACATGTTTCTCATTCTGTTTTCGGAAGAATTCCCCCTCCCCATGAAACCACTCTCCATCCTTTTCCCTTACGCCCCCACAAATTATCTGAATTCATTTCCTGGACCACCTCCAGCCTCCAGCTTTCTGGACATTCCAGAAGCTGCCAGATCAAATCCAAAGCAACGTGCAATGCTACCATCCATCCCCTCTGATCGCGGCAGGCAATAGCTAGAATACACATACAGTCGCTCGTACCACTGAGTGCAGGTACTTGTGATCGTACATGTTAATGGGACACCCGTCCAGCAGCACCTGCCCATCTTGCAGAGGGTAGAAGTTCTCCAGGATGTTGACACAGGAGCTCTTCCCGCTCCCCGAAGGACCCACCAGCGCCGTCACTTTGCCGGGGTGCAGGGTGAAGGACACATTCTGCAACATGGATGGGAGAGCGTGATCAGGTCCTGGCTTTTCCCAGGGTCCCGGGGCAGTGGCTCGGGTACTATGCGAGAAAGGTAGCCAAAATCCAGCCACGGTGACCCTCCACCTTGGGGATGTGCCACATCAGCCATCTCTCCTGGCTCTGAGGAAGCAAAATTGCTTCAAATTTGCCTGCTGATGTAGCAGGACCTCTAAAAACTGCAAAGCAAACTAACCTCTTTGCTGTCTCCCCTTGTCCCGTGACCCCCAGCCCCTCTCCCGTGGAAACAGTCTGAGACAGCTTGGCACAAAGCCCTATGCCATGCTGACGCGTTTAATGCCTGAGCGGGGAACAAGGGTTTTATTAATAAATCTCATTCCTTGTAAGGAAGACCGGCCCTAAACACCCGGTGTTCCTTATAATCTGTTTTCCAGCATGCCGTCGAGCCTGCCTTTACGGATCTCCAAAAGGGCAGCTGACGTTTCCTGCGGGCTGGGGATCGGTTATTGCCGCGATGGAGACGCAGCTCGTGATGCCTTGTGGTGGGGAGCGCTCTGCGCCCGCGGGGCTCACCTGGAGGACCTGCGTGGCAGAGCGAGTGCGGTAGGAAAACGTCACGTTTCTGAACTCCACCTTCCCCTCCACGTGGTCTGGGGCCAGGGACCCGTCGTTCACCATCGTTGGCTTGCGGTCGATGAACTCGAACACCTTCTCGGCAGCTCCCACTCCCTGCATCAGGCCGCTATAGACGGAGCCGACGGACTGGAAGGGAAGAGGCAACGGTGAGACCCCTCCCATGCGATGGAAAAGACAATCGGTGCGACTTGTAAGGAGAATGGTTGAAGCATTCTGAAGTCTATCATCTGACATTAACTACAGTCACCAGACACAGCAAAAGAAAGCTTTTCCCCCTGTGCACTGTACAGAGGGGATATATCCAGGGAAAGGGCATCGAAAGGGTTTGTGCATGGGTAGACCCAGAGGGGAACAGAAGAAGGAAACAGACGGATTGAGAAGAGAAGACATGCACCAGGAGATACATGACCCAAACTTCTACCAGAATCCTCTCCACCTATGTCTCCCTGCTCAAGACCAGCAGCTCGCCAACCCAATGGTTGGACTGAGTCCGTGTACAGCAGCACATTGCACCAGCCACAAGGGCGGCCAGCTCATTCCCTAGCACATGTCTCAAATGCAGAGCAGCTTCGGGCTGGACCTTTCTAGGCAACCATTTGGCAGCTAATATGGCTGTTCCCTGCTGGAATATGGTCCCAGTGGATTTACCATTGTGCTTTCCCAACTACACCTGCTGCATGCTGACACCAGCTTCCCTGGAATAAACCCCCGTCACGTCGGCTCCTTTCAATATTAAACCCAGAGCTGCCGAACAGCTTGGACTGCAACTGCCCCTCCCATCAGGAGGGGAAAAAAAACCCCAAACCAAACCAAACTCACACCAAAACCGCAGCCTGGAGACACCACCAGAGCCTGCAGTCATCTGAACAGATGGCGAGAGCCGGGCACACTGCCTCCAGCTCTGCTCTGCCGCTGCACGAAGGCTGAAGCGCTGCCGAAACCACACTTGGCTGCGAGGAAACCTCGACTTGATCGTTTCTGCCTCGATTAGCCAAGCTTACGCCTTTGCAAGGGAAAGGCAGCCCTGGGTGGGCTCTACCATCCCCCCCACAATCCCATCTTGCTAACGCGCTGCCAAGGCAGCAGCTTGCAGCCTATTCCAGGAGGAAAAAAAAAAAAAAAAAGTAATATAATTAAATTTTTAATGAAGCCTGAAATTTAACAGGCAGCTTCGTAATCCCTGCATCCTTCACGCCAGGAAATGTGCTTGGGAGACAGCCAGGACTCTGCCCTTCAGGGGGGCCAGCCTGACCCCTTTGGTCCTGATGGCCTCATCGGGGGACAAGCTGCTCTGGGTGCGTTCAGGTTGCGAGGCCACAGCAGAAGGGGAGCGGGGAGCAGAGGGAAGAATCAGCCCACCCAGGGGGGTGAAGCCACAGCACCAAGGAAATGCGTTGCAGGGAAGTCAACACTGGATCTGGCCCTGTGACGGCCCTGGGACCTTCTAGAAAACAAATACCATCTTGATATGGGGTAGCCCAGAGGGATAAAACAGACTCACCTCCATGCAGTCTCCTAAGACGAACTCGTAAATGATGAAGGATATCAGATTTCCACTTGTCATTTGGCCTGAGATCACAAGGTGCCCACCGTAGTAAAGGATGCTGACCTGGACCACCAGGAGGGTGAGCTGAAAGCAAGAAAACACCCCAAAATCAGCAAGGGCAAACTGAGATTTGATGCACTTGTAATTACTCACACACAGCCCACAATTCATGTGCTGACATTTATTCTTTGAGCCCTGAACTGAGCATCCCTGACAGTGCACAGTTGACAGCCCTAGTAGCGAGCATGGATATGAGAAGGGAAAAACAACTCAAGTATATGCGTGATTTAAGGAGCTGGGCTGGCATCTTTCAACAAAACAGGAGTCCAGAGGGGCAACAGCCAAGGAGGGGGAATTTATCTGAAATAACAGAGCATCTCATGAACTTTTCTCTTGGACTAACATCCTCAAGTGTAATAATCTACGCTCAAATTATCCAATGCATGCAGTTACGCTGCCACTAAAATAAACTTTCTGTTACATGAGTGTGACTCATTTTAATTTAGAGCACGAAATCAAGCCAAGAGTTAATGCAAAAAATCCTCCTTGCATGTACAAGTCCCCGAAGCATAACCTCATCTCTTGCCTGAAATCAGTGTGGGGGGGTACCACCTACTCCAGAAAGGAGACAGATCAGCTCTGCTCTGACAAATACCAGCCCTTGCCCTTATTCAGCCAGTTTTGTTTCATGCTGCCTGGGTGCTCAGAAAAGCGGCGATGCCCCGATGCTCGGTGTGACGTCTGCGGGACAGGCTGTAGATTCACGCAGACAAAAATACTGGGGGAAAAAAAAAAAATTCCTCTTCTATTGCTCTGCCATGACCTGACCTTAAGATCCCACATTCCCTTCAAGAAAGACTCCCAGGGCTGCGCTAAATCCCTCTGATTCTTTCTACGTGAGCCCACAGGAACAGGTTTTGAGGGTTTTTGCCTTTGATTCACTGGGATCTGTGCTGACCCAGTTAACACTCTGGCTTCACCTGGGAGCTCAGAAATGGTGCTAAAAATGCTCAGATTTTGCTTCCAGACTTGGGAAGCCATAAAGTCTCCCACGGCTGCACGAGGCCACTGTAACTCGCAAACCCTTCACCAGAGGCTACTTTGATGCTTGAATGTGCAGAGATAAGGGCAGCCTCGGGTGAGGGTTTTGCACAGCCTGAGTTACCAGCCAATGCCAGAGAAGTCCCAAACCATCTGGTCTTGAATGATGAAAAAGCATTTTGAAAAAAAAAAACACAACACAACAAGAAAACCACAAAACCAAGAAAACCCAAAGCTAAACCTCAGCAGCCTCCCCCTGCCACCACCCACACGCAGAAAATCTCCGTTTCTGAGCAGAAGTTCAACCAACGCCGCGGCTGTTTCCCAGCCGGAGCCCCGGAGATGAGCTGGCACAGGCACGCAATGCAGCAACACAGAAACACGGGGTTTTCCACGACCTTGAGCCGTTATCAATTATATTCTTATTTGCAAGAGAAAACAGACCGTTCGGTGGCATGATGCAGCGCTGCCCTAAGGGGGAACGGAATATATTTTTTGAGGAGTGAAAAAAATTAATAATCAAGAGACAGAGGATTACTGGCAGCAGACATCAAGGCTGGGCTCGCCCCGCAATGCTCCCTGGATGCGGAGGAGAAGCATGTGCGTCGTGCCACGTGCGTTTTGGGATCCGAAGCAATGTCCCCTGCCTGTCCCCAGCCCTGTATGGAAGCCCTAGCGCTGGCCACCTACCCCGCTGGACCAGACGTAGTAGGTGTAAGCCATGGCCTCCCGCTTGTTGAGTTTGTACACCTGCTGCAGCTTCTGCCAGTACACGTTCGCCTCCGCCTCCTCGTTGGCAAAACTGCGGACGGTCTTCATGGCGGAGATGGTCTCCTCAGCAGTGTTGTTGGCCTTGGCCAGGGCGTTCTGCACGTCCTTGGAGAGCTTCTGCGGGGAGCAGGGGGAGGCAGAGGGGGCTCAGCAGGCGCCGGGCTGCCCATGGCACCTCTCCCCACACGCCCTGGGCTCAGGAAAAGAAGGCACAGTGACATTTTCCAAGGCCACAGGCGACAAGGCTGAGCACTAGGGTATATCCCACACCTCGGGACGGCCCTGGGGCATTGTGCCAGGAGGGGAATGGATTCCTTGTGCTGTCCCCGAGGAGGGACCTGGGCTGCAGGAGGTGAAGTGCCATGCCCAGGGCCATTTGGGAAGCCTGCGGCAGAGCCGCTGTTCCCGGTGCCCTGATGGGACAGGGTCAGCCTGGCCCGGGAGCCCTTCCACGAGTCTCCAAGTCGGGGACCTGGAGACCAAGGGCAGTCCCACTCCTCCCACAAGCACCTGACCCGCAGGAGGAGCCATGACTGGAGGGTGCAGCACCCAAGGACCCAGCTTCGGCAGCACCCATGCATGCCATGTCCCCGGCACAGTGGAAAGCTCCAATAACCGAAGTGGGGAGCAGCAGTGCAGGACTCGCATGGTCCATGGGACATGGTATTAGCCACAGGGCATGATGGCCCTTGGCCCACGTGAGCCTCAGGCAGAGGGAGGGAGCTTGGCACTGGATTTAACCCCCATTCAAGTCACTCCAAAGGGAGAGGACAGATTGCACAAGGACAGGCAGGCACATACGCAACATCCCATAGCCAAGCTACCTCTCCTGTCAGACCTGAGGTGCTTCCACTCCTGAGCATGAGGCAAGTTAAAAGCCGAGGCTATGCTTGTCTGCCCATACAGGTTTAATGCCGCCTTCCTGCCCCCATGTCCTAGTTTGAGGTAAAACAACCAATTTTCTGATTTGTAATTTTACTTTTTAGCTGGGCCTCTTCTAGCTGACTAAATTTTGAAATTACCAGCATATTGTTCAGAAACTGTTCATGCTCAGAGTGATAAGACCTGATTATACCATTGAATGGTATGCAGAGAGGCTCTTGCTTATACTAATTGCTGTAACAACCAAGGTCAGCTAACTTCGCTATTTGCCCCGTTAGACGGTCGGAAGTGGAGAAGTGTAGAGGGGTCACACCTATAGGGAGGAGTGGACGGGACAGGTGACCCAAAACTGACCAACAGGGTATTCCATCCCATCTGCATCGCAGTCAATATAAAAGCTAAGGGATCAAAGGGGCAAGTCTGCTCTCTCGCTCTTTTTCTTCAATGGCCGCCGTTCGAGGAGGACCCTGTCTGTTCATCTGCCTTTGATCCCGATCCAAGCACTACTGACTCTAATTCCGGAATTCAGCTCCTGTCCGTCGCTGACTCCAGTCTGGGACTTTCCCTGTGTCTGCTGGTAATGCAATCATCATCCTGGGAGCTGGATACAATTTTGTATATATTGTATACTTTTTTTTTTAATTTTCTTATTATTTCTTATTTCCTTATTTATTATTATTTTCACTAAAGTAGTTTAGTTCTTTTTCTAAACTTGTAAATCTCCTTATCTCTTCCTCTCCTCTCTGAGGAGAGAGGGAGGGGAGGGCCAGCTGTCATTCTGGTTGGCCAATCTGGCCAAAACCACGACACCCCACTGCCGGCAGCAAAGCACCCGAGCATCAGTCCCATCAGCTCCAAGGCCACCCACAATCTCCACGATGGCTTCACAAGGGGAACAGACCAGCATTGTGGCACACCATGGCCATGCCAGCCGCTCCTGCCTACCTTATAGTACTTCCCATAGACATCAGAGACCAGCATGATGATGGGGAAGCCCATGAAGGTGACGAGCGAGAGCTTCCAAGAGAGGCTGAACATGAAGAAGATCACCCCTGTGGCCTTCACCACGTTGCGCAGGAAGATGTTGATGTTCTGGGATACCAGGTCACTCACGATGGTCGTGTCCGACGTCAGGCGGGAGATGACATCCCCTGCAGCAACGAGGGGTTGGGAAAGGGGAGAGCGGGGACACGTCACCACAGCAGGTCACTGCCTAGCTGCGTCCCATGTCCCATGCCAGGGGCCAGATGGAGCTCCCCATTCAACCCAGCCCCTTCCTGGGGGTCTGATGGGTGGCATGGTAGGGGGGTTACTCTGCACTGCTGGGGATGTGAAGCAAAACAGAGGAGCTTGAATTGCTGCATGCATGAGGGACGTGAAATGCACCTGAAGGCACAAGCTACATCCCTGGGTCACCACAGATGGTTGCAGGACAGTGAAGGGGACTGTCACAGCACCCTACACTGGAGGGCACCCCATGGGCACACAGACGGGCAGCGGGTGCATGGGTGGAGTGTTTGCTGGGCTGCTGAATGCACCTCCAGAGCTGTCAACCTAGCCCCGAGTTCATTTCTAAATGATGCCAGGAGCCCTCCAGGAGCTCCCCAGGGACTGCCGGCACCTTTCCCCGCTGTCCTGGTGGGACCAGCCAGGGCTGGGCACAGCACACTCTGCGGAGCACGAGGTGGCTTCGGACAGGGGCTGCTTGGGTTTAGCCATGTGCCTCGCAGCCTGGAGCCAACCCAAGTGGCCCCGAGGACCGAGGTCCACCTGAACGTTACAGCCAGCAAACATCACCGTGAATTCCTCAATACTCGGCCCATGTTTGAGTCCAGCTGAATTCCCATGCCTTTGTGTAAGTCCAGGGTTACCCCTGTCCCACTTACAACAACATCTCCGGTGTCCTCGGCTACCAGGGCATCATGCAGCGATTGCTAAATATGGCAACAGCCTCAAAACTAAAAATACCGTTGAGAAGAAATTAAATGTGGGAGAAGTTACAGCGGGCTGGGACCACACCAGAGTGGCATGGACCAGGACAGGACTGAATGGCAAGCAGGGAAAGCCACAAGCATGCCCAGCAAGCTTCACACATCTGTGGTTTCCCATGCCTGGAGCAGAGATGGAGAGTGGCTGATCAGCAGGCACTGACGGGAGGAGGAAGGTAGGTGTTTTGGGGATGAGCACATCAGCTGCCGGGACTGCTGGATGTCAGGCTGATCGGTGGCAATGGGACATCCCCAGGGTGCTGGGCAATCCTGTCCCAACCCCAAAGGTGGGAGGCACTTGAAAGGGAAGAGCTTTCTGCTGCTGTTTCTAAACAAGAGCACTTGGGTGCCATCTCTGGCTGCCCCCAGTCTGCTATGCTAGGGCAAGCCAAGGGGAAAAAAATACCGGGATGGGATAGAGGGGTTAGAGCAAATCCGGGGGAAAGAGGAACCAACCTGTGCGATTCTCATCAAAGAAACTCATCTCCTGAGACACCAGCGACCTGAAGAGGCAGTTGCGAAGGCGAATGTTCAGTCTTGCAAATATGAGCGTAAAAACGCCACCCCGGATACCTGCGGCAAATGAGCTAATTGCAGATAAGAAACGTTATAGACCAATGGACACGAAACCCACTCCTCAGCAACACAAACACCCCGATGCCCGGGCCAAGGGCTTGGGCAATGCTGTGCTGGTACCACTTTCCACCCCAGGAAGCGATGGCTAATCCAGCCCATATCTCTTCGGGACACCACCAGCATGGCTGGTCCTAACCCCAGTAGTGACAAGCTTCAGGAGGGGATGCAGCGCTGCTGGGACAGCATTCCCTGGGGACCCTGTTCCCTGTGTCTGCTCCTGCTCCCCCACCACCAGCAGACGGATGCGGAGGGCTACGCAACGGCCTCGTGGGAGCCACCACGGCCTCTCTGCACTGTGACAGTGCAGAGAAATCAAAGCATGTCCCCCCAGTCAAAGCAGGGACCCAGTGGAGAGGCTGAAGGTGAGACAGCCCGTGTCCACCGCCACCGCGAGCTCCTGCGGGAAAACTCCAAACTCATCCTCACCAGGGCCAAAACCAGCCCCTGCGATTACCTTCCTATGGCGAGCAGCGACATGACCAGCACCGCCGTGGAGAAGCGGTCCATGCTCTTCTGCACCACGATGCCGTCGATGGCCAGCCCCGTGTAGTAGGGCAGGAAGGTCTCTCCTACCAGACAAGCACAGGAGAAGGGGATTCAGCCCCACCGCACAGGATGGGCACAGGACCTGTATTTCCAACTGCGATGGCCCACGGACAATGCCGTCCCCACCATGGAGATACTCGGCCATCACATAAGATGTCTCAGGCGGTGCAGCCATTAGTGACACATGGGGATGTTTAATTTCCCAGTGTATTTAACCTCTATTGCATTTTTTTTGCTCCACTGCATTTTCTTTGCCCAGCCTGTGCAGTATGTACCACCCAGCACCCCCAAAAAAAGCAAGCCTGGGGTGCTGCCAGGTCCCCCCCCACCATGGCTCCTTCCTTCCTGGTGAGGATGGGAGCACACCGTGGCCCCCCCAGGTCACTTTGCTCACCCAGTGCGGCCACGAGGAGGAAGAAGGAGGCGATGCCCAGGAAGAAAGCATCCGGCTTGGTGTAGGACAGCAGCTTATGGATGGCGGGACCCGCTGCCTCCTCCCGCTTGTCCCGCGGGGCACCACCATCGCAGCTCTCCTCCGCCTCGGCGCGGGACTCAGAGCCGGGCCCCAGCGCCTCGCGGGAGGAGGTGACACAGGCCAGCAGCTGCCACAGCCCAAAGGTGGCTGCCAGCGCCACGTAGGTCCAGGCAAAGAGCCCCCAGAACCAGGGGTCCCTGATGGTCCTCCGCACCTCCGAGTAGAGCAGCAACTTCGCCATCATGTAGATGCCCATGAGGAGGCAGACGACGGCGATGAAGGTCCGCGATGCCCTGAGACGCCGGGGGCCATAAGCCGTGTTGGTGGCCACCCCAATGGTGGCCCCCAGCAGCACACAGCTGCGGTAGAGGCAGCCCCCCCAGATGTCCAGCAGCGAGTTGAAGATGTTGAAGTGCCGCAAGTCCTGCAGGATATCCCGGCCATCCCGGCCATGGGCGTAGAGCAGTGTGGTGACCACCACATCGGTCCCACTGAGCGCCAGCGTGCTGGCCACCGCCTTCCAGGCACGCATCCTCGCCACCGGGCTGGGGGGGTCACTGAGGTGGTGGGGGGCAGCCCTAGCACAGGGAGGACATGGTCCTGTTGGCCTCTGCTGTGGAGCAAGAAGAAGGGGACAGGGTTGTTATTCGCCCTGCGGAGGTGCTGGGGAAGGGGAAGCAGGATGGGGGGACAGCTGTGTCCGCTCCCCACCAGCCCATCCTGACCCCAGACACCACTATCTGCTCCTTCCTCCCCTCCCCTGCTGCATACGCTCCGAGATATTTCATAAAATGAGAAGCACAAATGAAGACAAACTTCCCTCCCAGATGCCTCCGCCCATCCTGAATCCCTCAGCAGAAATCTGCGCATCTCGGTGGGAATCTTCATTCCCCCTTGCTGTGGCGGCTGCGGGGCCACGAGGTCCCCGGCAGCTGGGCGATGCAGGGACATGTGTGCAGCCCACGTGTCCTGCGCTACGGAGCCGCGTAGGGGTTAAACTTGGACATCTGTGATCTGAGAGTCCCTCCTCACCTTTCCCAGCACAAAGCTGAAACCGAGCACTCAGTCAAACCCGTATGAAAGCAGAAGGGAGAGCAGCTCGGCATCGTAACAGACCCCACACCCCCCATCAAAAAAATAAATGATAGGTACAGCAGCCTGTCACACCTTTCTGTCCTCAGCCCTCTTGAATATTAATTTGGAGTAACCCACTAAACCTGCTGCGCTGCCAGCGTGCAATTCAGTGACACAACAAAAATCCCAAGAGGAAATTAAACCGGGGGTTGGAAATCCAGAGCTGCATCCCACGGGAAAGGGAGGCACCGGGACGGAACGCCGCCTTCGCTGTCACCCATGGGTCTGACAGGTGACGGCGATGGTGGGGCCAGATCTGAATTGACACAGAAAAGGGCGAAAAGCTTGACTTCCTTTAAACAGAGCGAGCTGCTCACCTGCTCCCGCGCCCTACCCAGAGGTGCCGCAGGTCGACACGAGGAAGGTACCCGGTCCTTGGGTTTGTGCTGGCCAAGCAGCTCGTGATGGCGCACAGTGCAGAAGGCATGGCACAGAGGATGCCATGCGTTGGCCACGCTCCGGCCTGCATGACCGCAGCCACCTCCGCAGCCGTCCGAAAGCAAACCACGGGGAAAAGGGCAACCCTCGGCACCGGTCAAGCAGCACCTTGGGCCGAGAACGGCTGGGTGGCTGGGCAGGCGGGATAAAAAGCTACGAAGTGCAGTAAAACAGGGCAGGAGCTGGAATCTGCGGGAAG
>VYZM01019337.1:154500-299727 GCA_013398915.1 Dromas ardeola
GCGGGGGGGGCTGCCAAAGAGGCGGACACGCGGGGGCCCCGCTTTTAAAGAGGCCGCGCCTTGCGCCGGGCTCTTAAAGGGCCAGTGCACCGATTACCGAGCTCTTAAAGGGTCAGCACACCGAGTGCTGAGCTCCCAAAGTGCCAGTGCACCTTGCGCAGGTTCTTAAAGGGCCAGCACGCCTTTTGCTGAGCTCTTAAAGGGCCAGCACGGCGCAGGCTCCGTGCGTTGGGGCGAGAGGGGTTGCCCCGGCTGTGGAGGGCTCCCGGCTCCCCGCCGAGGGCCAGGCCTGGACCAAGCTGGGTAGCCAGGAGGAGTCGCCCTGCTGTGGCCACGAACCTGGTGGCAGGGGGGAGGTGAGACCTCAGCTTTGGGGCGAGACCCCAGCTTTGGGGTGCAGGCAGACCGGGGTGCTGCCGTGATGGATTTGGGGCTCATCCCTGTCCTGCGGCATCGCTGCGGACTCACCAGGATGCTCCTGTCTGCACCCAACTCCGTTGTCACGGTTGTATAAAAGCGCATCCTGCCACCATGTCCACGGATGGAGCGGACACGGGACCCAAATGCCATCCCACCAGCGAGGCCCTGGTGCGAGGGATGGCCGCTGGGTGCATGTCGAAGGACTCTCATCCTCAGAAACTTGCCTGCGTGTCCTTAATTGTTTTGGTTTTTTTTTTGGCTGATTGAAATTTCCGTTTGGAAATCAGTCAAAGGTCTGATTCACTTGGGAGTGAATCGTCACTTGGGAACGTCGAGGTGGTAAACATGCAATTAATTAAATGCAGTAGTTTGAAGGTGGCTGTGAGAAAGCATTTCCCAGGTACTGCTCTGCCGATGGTGCCAGTTTGTTTTTTAAATTAATGAGAACATATATCATGCCGTCTCTGGCCTGTGGCTGCTGGCAGCCGGTTGGGCTGATGGACGGGGATGCCAGCTCAATGCATAATCTGTTTTCTAAAAGCAAATTGGAATATTAAAAATTCATTCCTCCCCTTGGCTTGCTCCTGCTCTTGGCATTTTAAATAATGGGGTGATTGACTCCGTGTTCGGCTTGGGGAGCACGTTTTATTCTGCTGACTGTCGCTGCAGCATCGATCACACCTTGCCAGCGTCTGTCTGCGGATGCAGCATCCTCCTGATGGCTCCCAGCCCCATGGGGCGGCCCGTGGTTGCAGGGGGGTGGCTGTGGGGCACAGTGTTGCCTGCAAACGCACCTCAGGCCCCTCGGCGCCTGCCCACGATGGGGATCAGCCCGATTCTCTCTTAATCATCACATCTAGGGACAAACATGAGAAGCGTGGGGAAAACCTGGTGGAAGTTTTTCCTGGTGGAAAACCTACTTGGGGATGGTTGTCTAAAGGTGGGCGAGGGCTGCCCGGGGACGGCAGTGTTGTCCTTGCGCGGCCCCAGCTCTCTGCTCGGGGCTTCATTTTGTGGGTTGGTGAAATTCAGTTTGGCCACGGCCGTGTGATGGGTAACCCCGACCTACCCCTGCGTGTTGGGAGCTCAGCGAGAGCAGAGAGGGAGTTTGGCAGGAGCAGGTCTTCGAGGGCTGATTGGCTCAGGGTTGGATTTAAGGTTTTTGGACACGTTGCCGCTGAGCAAGGGTGTTTCCTCCATAGTGCTGATATAACCTGTTCCCTCCAGGGGCTGATGCACGATGGCCCACAGCCACTCTCGGAAGCGATCGCGAAGCAGGAGCAAAAGCAATTCTCGGAGCAGACAGGAGAGGAAGGAGAAGAAAAGGAGGAAAAGCAGCAAGGACTCATGCCAGGGCAGCAGCTCTCCTCCGAGGAAGCGGACTTCTGGGTCTCACAGACACAAGTCGAGCTCAGCAGCAGCTAAGGAAGGTAGGGGAAAGGCCTGTGACCCTAAACTTTCACCAGATTTCCCTGGGGCAGATGCACAGAGAGGACCCAGGTGGGAGAAGATGGTCCCTGCTTTTAGATAAAAAAAGGCATCTGTTGCCTTGCTGTGCATTTTGTGCCCACTTTAGTTTCATTCTGACAAATGCGGAGCCCTGCAGCCCCTCCGCGTGCTGGTCTGGCGGGGTGGCACTGCATGCTGTGATGTGTTAAAGGTGTTGGCACAGAAGGGTCTTTGCCCCGGCGTTTGGGGGCTTTGCTGTTCAGGCAAGAAAGAAACCAGGCTGGGAGGGGGATGACCAGCTGCCGCGGGGCCAGAGCCGCTCCACTCAACCTCTTATGTATTGCAGAAAAAAAGAAGGAAGGAAAGGACAAAAAGAAGAGGAAGGCAAGTACCTCTTCCTCTGAGACAGCATCTTCATCCACCAGTTCCTCGTCTTCCTCTTCCTCCAGCTCCTCTTCTGATGACTCCAGTGACAGTGACTCCAAAACAAAGAAGAGTCGACACAGCAAAAAAAAGCGAGAGAAACAGAAAGACAAAAAGAAGAAGAAGAAGAAGAAGCGAATAAAGAAGAAATCAAAAAAGAAGTCAAAGGAAAGGGCTAAGGAGGAGAAAGCCAAGGGAGAAGTGATGCCTGGCCCCTCGCTGGAGCAGTGGCAGAAGGAATCACTGGTGGACTCCGGACCAGGTAACGATGGTGTTTCCCTCCTGCCGAAGCCAGGGCACACAAGTGTCGCGCGGCGGAAAGACACTCGCATGTCTCCCTGGGACCCACACAAGGTGTTTGAGGGAAGCAGGGCTGTGTACAGGGAGGAGCTCCAGACTCTCCTCCCTCCTATGTACCGTGTCCATCTTTGAGCCACACCAATAAACGTAAGGAGCCACATTCAGACAGTGTTTAGGTGGCGTTTATAGATGTTAGTGGGGAACAAAGATGCCAAATGGAAGGTCATGGTCAGCAGTAACTCACTGGCAAAGCTGGTACCAGTTTTGGGACGTGAAGTGGCCCTTCCTTTGTGTGGTTCATCACTGAACCCCGGGTACTGCCAGGAAACTGGTGCGGGGTGTGTGTCTGTTCACTGCAGGCGTGGTGCTGTGCCCCTCGGCCAGGAGCCGCCCCCACCAGCGCGGCTCTGACTAACTGATGCATTCCAGTTTTAACAGATGAACAAAAATCCCGAATCCAAGCTATGAAGCCGATGACAAAGGAAGAATGGGACGCGAGGCAAAGTGTCATAAGAAGAGTCGTGGATCCCGAAACGGGGAGAACCAGGTATGATCCCTGGGGAAAAGGGGGATGGGTTGTACATCCCTGTCCATGTTGTGTGGGTTGGAGTCCTGGAGGATGCTGGTCCACAGGACTGTAGTACCGTGCATGGACCCAGGTCCCCTTTAGCAGCACAGGCCTGAGCTGCTCCCTTGCAGATCCTCTCCCGACAGACCTGGTGTTACTTACCCAGAAAGTGACATGTTTGACACCAAATTATCGAATTGTGCTGGGGCTCTGTGCAAGGGGCACTGGGCTGTGTCCCAGCCAGCAGCTGTGGGATGCAGACACCAGAGCACCCTGCTGCCAGAGGCAGAAAGTTTGTTCCTTGCACTGTGAAGGGTTCCACTTCTTCCCATTAAACGGGACTCTGCAACTGGGGGCAGAACAGGCACCAGAGGGATGACTGGCACCTCCTCACCCCACTGCTTCAGGCACTTGCCTTTCAGCTCCAAAGCGCGCACACTCTCAGCCCCCGTTAACATCTGGGTGCAAGTGAAGACGGAGTGTGTGCGCCCCTTGGGGTTACAGGCAACAATCAAACCAAAGTCCGTTTAGCTGCCAAATAGAAATGACCCAGTTTTTTTATAAACTGCAAGCAGAAAACATGATGCTGAAGAAAATCGGGTATGACAAGTCCAGTCTTAAAATAGAAGGCAGCCTGCGGGGCTCAGGGAGGTGTGGAACAAAGGTCGGTTCCCCATAAGGCATGTAATGAAGACAATTAAATTTCTGTTCATGTTTGGAGGTTTGAGCTGCCTCCGACACTGCTTGGAATTTGCTCAGCAAGGTGCTCCGTGGTCTGGCTGCCTTTCAGGCCCAAACTGGCTCCTGTTTCTGAATGTCTCTGCAGTGTCCTGGGGCAGCCAGGACCAGACCTAAACTCTGTGTGAAAAAAGGGTGAGGTTTTGCAGGGTTTGGGGTCACTGCTGTTGACAGCAAAGCCTCTGCAGATGGTGGGGTGGCAGGAGGTGCTTTTATTACAAGTATTTTCTCCCACGGTGTGCAAACGTGACCAGCTCTGCACACAGCAGACGTGCCCACAGCCTGGGCCAGCTGGCCCTTGCAGGGGGATGCTGGTTTCTCAGGGAACCACACCTGTCCTTGCAGCGGCGTGGTGACATTAATCCCACAAGAGCAATGGAAAAGCCTGCCATGCTATTGAAGCTTGATAAAGCCAGAAAAAGTCACATAATGCAACTTCAAGGGCAGGTCGTTGCTGGCCTTGCCTAGAGGTGCATCAGCCCAGCACCTGGTCCCAGGCACGTACCGCTGTGAGGGAGCTGGTGGCTGCGTGCCTGAGCTGGGGCACAACAGCAGCCCTCGGGGTGGGGGGATCGGCACCTTCTCCAGCTGGGAAATAGCATTGCTGGTAGTAACTTGCTAGTAGCGCTCACGGCTGGTGGTCCTGTGCTTGTCTTCCAGGCTTATTAAGGGAGACGGAGAAGTACTAGAAGAAATCGTCAGTAAGGAGAGACACAAAGAGATTAACAAGGTAGTGGGGGCTTGCCACCAGCATGAGGTGCTGGTGGGTGGGTGGGCGGGCGCAGCTGGGGAGCTGCTGCACCCAGAGGTGTTGTCTTGCTTCCCTGGGGACCCCACCAACTCTACCAGGGCAAGCCGAGCCCTGGCAGCTCGGCAAGGAGCCCCCGTGGGTGGGTGCTGGTGGTCCTTCACCCTTGGGCAGGCGGCGCTGTGAGCGCCTGTGTCTCTCCCTTTGCAGCAAGCCACCCGGGGGGACGGGCTGGCCTTCCAGGCGAGGACGGGGATGCTGCAGTGAGCGCGCGGGTGCCCGCTGTGCCAGGAGCCTGTCCTGCTGCCGGCATCAGCCCAGGTGCGAGCCTCTGTCTCTGGACCACGCAGACAGCACCGTGTCAGGCTGCTTCCCCAGGGACAGTTTCCAGCTGCTCTGTAAGTTATTGACTGGGAAGGAGGGCGACTTTAATGGTTCATCTCCCAGTAAACAGCTTCTCCCTTCCCTCTCCTGACTGGGGCCAGCATGGCTGTAATGCACTTAGACCTGTTTACCCCCTGCCCCTTTCAAGGCCGGAGGAGCTCTGCAGCACCCAGGGAACAGGCTCGCTGGCCCTGAGCACCTAGAGGTGCTGCTGCCCCTCAGCTCTGGGCTTTGGTGGGCTGGAGCCAACAGTGCGGCCAGGTCAGGTTATGCGCTGGGGCTGCGAAATACGCAGCTGGCTGCCGTGTCTTCCCTTCAGGGGCTGCACTTGGCCCCTTCCTTGCTGGATCTGCGTGCCCTGTGCGTACCTGGTGCTGCAGGCTCGCGGGCCCTTCCCACTCACCCACCCGCTCAGAGAGGAGCAGCCGTGTGGCTGCGTGGCTCCACTCAGGCTGCAGCTCTCCTCTGCGCCTTCCAGTGCCACCCTCCGCTGGGCCCCAGGGGCTTTACTCGGCCTTTTTGCAGCTTCATCTCACCGGGTGGCGCTGGGGGTGCAGGGGCCTGGCACGCTGCACTGGGGTGCGGGCGGGCGTGCTTTGCAGAGGGGTGGCTTTGCCTTGCTTGGCTGTTCCTGCATGCGATTCATGTCCCTTCCCTGCAGCGCAGGCCCCAGGCAGCGTTAGGGCTCTGGGCTTCGCGGGGCCCGTGCCCATGGATGCTGTGAAACCAACAGCTGGCCTTTCCCCCACTGCAAAGTCCATACAACTACAAACTGTTAAAAAAAAGAAAAAAAGGACAAATGGGTTAAAGGACAAATGGGCTAAAGGGCAAATGGGTCCTGCAGGACCGATCTCGGCAGAGGGTTTCCATGTTCTGTTCATCGCTGTAACCCCATTAAACTGGCACCTGCTCACGTCTTGGGGTTTGTGACTTTGTTTCTAGAGTCTCCCAAAAAAAGCAGACAGAAGAGCCTTCCCATTTCTTTAATCTGTGTAACTCACAATGATACTGTACACAAAGCACACCCAGGCATTGGAACGATGCACTAACAGCAAGGAGGAGAAGGAAGTTGTACAGAAGGTTTGTCACACACAAGCGAGTCATCGGCACGGTACTGTACACACAGGGGCGTACCCAGCGCGGCTGCCGGCGCCCTCGGGCATGCCCTCCGGTGGTTCCCCACACGCGTCTGTTACCCCTAAAGCAATTTTTTATAAATAAAATATAACTAACATCGTTGGAATATAAAATTGACAGTCGAGGGTATCAACAGGCAGAGGGTGCTGAGGACAGGGAGGGAACTGTAAGGCTTCTAGAACTAATAGGAAATGCAGCAAACGGTGGCGATACCTGAAGAAGGGGCTGCTACAGCAAGCACGGCGGCTGCTGGGCGGAGCGGGAGTTTGTTAGTAACCCTTTGGCTAGTTACTGCTCTCGGCTCGCGTGTCGGACACTGTAAACGTTTTTGGTATTAGAATTTCGCCTCATCTGACTGAGTGATCTAGCAAACCCAGGAAAACAACTCGGAGGGAATGCACGGGCTCCTCTTTGTTTTTAGAAGACTTTAAAGGGACAGCGTCAGGTAGAAAATCTAGCCCAATAGCGCAGTAATACAAAAAGCTGCTTTTTATAAAAAATCTGAGCTCCACAGCAGAGTTTGATTCCCATGGAAACAATTAAAAAAAAAAAAAAAAAAAAAGAAAAAGACTGAGGCAGCCCGCGCAGCACAGGCCGTATTGTGCTAGTGTGCGAGACCAGGAGGTGGGCTGCAGCAGAAGCAGCGCGACTCGCCAGCCGCGCCGATGGCTGCCCAGACAACGATAGGGAGGAGTACAAGAAACGTCGTATTCTTTCATTTCAAAGCAGACAAATTATTTGTAATAAAGATAAATTAGGTCTGTAACCTGACAGTGCCCCTTTAGTAAGGATGGAATATACATTCATCTTTCCCTCACTGCATCCAAACGGATCCTCTTCCCTACACGTGGAAAGGCATCGGGTCACATGCATTGCTCTCCAAAACAGCTCGGAACAAACAGGTTATAAACACAGAGTTAAACTATTGCTATTGTTCTTTGAGTGAGTAGCACGTTGATCTTTGCTTCAGATAGATGAGTGCCAGATGGGGGCGGCTGAGGATAGATTGATGGAGATTACGATGGACTGAATCGGTGGAGAAAAACTTATTGGCATATTTCCTGGTAACTACACCCACCTCATCTGGTATTATTGCAGCAATAAAGGTCCTGCTCTACAATTGCTTCTCCGTGTTGGATCCGTACAATGGCAACAGATGGGGAGGGGCAGAGAAAGGACCCGGGCAAGTTTCAAGAAGCTCAACAAAGAATGAGGACGGAGGAGCCATGATTGTCAGTCTAACTGATTAGTAGTTGATTAAAACATGAAGTGATGGAGAGGTGAGTATAATATTGCACTTCTGCATTCATTGACAGTTACATTAAACTTGGTCCATAAAATAATTGCTTTGTACATAATGCCTGAAACAAAAAGCTACATTTTTAAATATTAATAAACCCTGAAGGTTCCAGTCCCTCCAGACATTTTTTTCCTCTACATAAATAAATAACTTTCAATTTTATATATCCACTTTTTATGTTGAACATTTACATTCGCCTCTGTTTTACACTATCTACACATAAGAAAATGTGAACATCTCGTCAGCATTGGAAAATGTACAGATCATGCCTCGGTTGTGGGCTTGGAGGAAAGTGGAATTTTGCAAAGGCCATATCCAAATTTACAGAAATTATTTTGTGATGTGGTTTGGTGACTTCACAGGATGGATTGTGGCTTGGCTTCCTACTCAGATGGCATCTGTTTGATAGAACATTCGACTAGCAAAAAGCTGGGACAATTCACATCGTTTTTAAACCCAGTAAGCTCTGGATGTACATTCAGAGAGAGCTAAGCTGAGTCGGCAGAAAGGGAAAGTCAGTTTTCGGTAACGAAAGTCATCAGATACATTCTGTAATTGAATAATTATCAAAGAGAAGTGGTTAAACATTTTGCAGTCAGGCTGCAAGACGTGGGAGATGCACTGGCCAGCAGGCAGGCAGTTGGGTTCAAGCGCTCCACTGGCTCGGACGCCGTCGGCAGCTCAGCACTGTCCCTCCTCTGCCTCCGCTTCGACCCTCCAGCGCCACGAACACATGAGATCTACCTTGGATGTCTGATGAGTTAGATTTGCCTACCGTGGCCCAGAGCCAATTAGCAGAGCAGCGTTCACAGTGCTGTGTGTCTCAGTGCGGCCGTCCTGCACTTCATATTGAAACAGTTAATAAAACGAAGCAGCCAGTCTAAAAAATTCTTTGTTATAAATAAGATCCTCATAAGTAGAAAGTGATATAAAGACAGGAAAGTGTGGTGGGGGAAAGCAGGGTTACACATAGTCGGGGAGCTCGGTAGGACTATAAAATCTCCACGTGAAGAGGCCAACTGGAGTCTGTAAATGGGCAGCCTGGAGCCCCGGGGGTGGCCGCCCCTCCGCCCTGGGCGGTGTGTGCAAGGAGGGAACCGGGCCCCGTGCCAGGGCTGACCCGGGAGGGACAGGACTAAGGGGCTTTTTGACAAGCCCTCGCTCTAGGCACTGTTCTCCTCTGCTGCTGCAGAGCGATGCGCTCCCGGTTCCTGTACCGCGCACCGTCTTGGGTGTCACCGGGGATGCGGGCCGGCAGCGAGCGCTTCGCCCTGCGCGCCGGCAGCTCCCCTCTGCCACGCAGCCAGCCCCGGCTCGCTCCAGCAGCGCACAAACCATCAGCTCAGGCACATCCACTGAGAAACACACCAGGAAAATTAAGATATGGCCTTTTCTTAAGCTTGCCTGACATCGTTGGCACACTTCCTTACAGTCTCCTTACTGCTGGAAAAACTTCTGCACAGATTTTTTTTTTTTTTTAAATATATACATATATATACGTGTGTGTGCATATGTATATGCATATATGTATGTATATACACACACACACCCTGGCTTAGCAATATTTCATTGTCATGCACTACAAACAGTTAGGTGTAGCTACATGAGATGGTAACAGGTTTCCATTCTAAAAATCATCAGTGCAAAAAACAATGAGGTTTTACAGTTCAGTAACTACAGGTAAAAGAAGCGAGTCTAGTTCCCATGAAAGCTGCTACTGAACTTGGAGAGAACCTGGGAAGAAGAAAACGTCTCAGAGGTGGGTGTTGAGAGAGTCAGACCCTGCATTTGGATGAGAAGAACTGCAATGCAAATCTAGCTGCTGAGTGCCTTCAGCTGCTTCCAAATATACGGTGGTTACTTTTGGAAATAATATATAGCGAGAATATTTGGAGACTTTAACAGCAAATTAAGTGTCTGAGGTTTTTAACAGCTCAAACAAAATAGCTTGTATTCCTCTTTTAATAGGTCAATGCATTAAATTCCATCGGCTTCTAAAAGGTCTCTTTAAAAAATAACAGTAATAACAATAACGACCCCACTTTCTTGGGCGTGAATCTGCCGACATTCTGCCTCTACCAACAGCATCGATACATCTTTATGCTTTGCCAGTGCATGTACTCCTCGAGAAAGTGGCTGAACTTGAAGCTCTTTGTACATGTAAAGCTCTCGGTTGCTCTGCCTGGCACAGCCCACAATAAATCCCTCGCTTGGGGCTGTCTGTGCCGGGGAAACAGCGTGCTTTTCGAACCCCAAACCCACCCCGTGCCCGCACCGGCAGAGCACCTCAGTCTGACTCCTGGGACAACCAAGAACAAGTTCCCCCAGCCTCATCCCCTGTTCCTGTGGCTCTGAGGACAGCTCTCGGTCACGTGTATCGGAGCGATGGCTAACAAGGTGAGGAGGCACGTATTTACAGTCACTAAACCTGGATAAGAGAAGGAGGCAGGAGAGAGCGCGATCTTGACCTGGAGACTTTTCCCCCCCAATTTCCAGCTGTTCCTTGGGCTCATGCTGCACAAACCTGACGCTCCCGCTGCAAGGCCTGCACGTTCTGCATGGGAAACATCCCGTCTCTTCCCAGAATACCATGATGTTATTAGAGTAGCACCATATTTACCCTTCCAGCCCGTAACGCTGGCCTCATCCCTTTTTCCTTTTGTTTTCTCCTCTGGTGGCTGCAGCCGACAGTCGCTGGCTACTTCTGCCCCAAGAGGCCAGACTCCAGCCGGGATGCTGCGCTCCGGCCCCAGCACCCCGTGGCGATGCTCATGCTTCTTTGGCTGCGTTCCCTGTCCCTCTCCTTGTCACTGTCAGACTGGCTCTGGGTGCGCTCGGGGCGGTGGCCGGCGCCGCTGCCGGTGGCTGAAGGCTGGGAGGAGATGGTCCGCAGCAGGTGATTCCTCTTGCGCAGGAACTCGGTCTGGCTGGGCAGTCCGAAGCTGCCCTTCCGCAGCGCCATGCGCGTGGTGTTCTTGGCGGGGCGCGAGCGGTGGTTGTACTCCAGCTGGGCCAGGTGGGCCGCGTACCCCTCCGTGATGAACTGCGAGACAAGAGGGATGAGGGCAGGCGTTAAGAGGGATGGGACACATTTCCCTGCTCGCCGCTGGCAGCAAAACAGGTTCGCCGTGCCAGGTTCTCTGGGGTGACGTACAAGACATGGAACCACTCAGACAGATGTGGTGGGTCCTGGTCTGTGGGACAGTTCCTGTCCTCTTGGCAAACACTATCTCAGTCACCAGTCTGAAGATGACCGAATCCCCATCACCCGCCCATGGGAGGCCCTTGGCAGCACCTCCAGGGCTCAGACAAGCTGGCTCCTACCTGACACTGGCTCTGCAGCTTCTTGGTGGGTCGGCCAACAATGTAGATGTGCGTGGGCGGGAGGCTGATGGAGCTGTACACAGAGATGTCCTTTGTAGATCCATACGCTGCATGGATCCTCATGTGGAGCTGTGGGGAGAGAAAGCAACACGCGGTCAGAACATACGGGTGCCCCGTGCTCAACAGGCAGGGCTTTTTTTTTTTGTTTTTTTTTTGTTTTTAAATAGCATTTGTGGGAATCGCAGGTCAATAACTTATGTAAGTTCCCAGCTGGATAATGCACTGCTGTGCAAAGTGCTAATTAACAGAGCTGGGGATGTTTACAGGCCAGAACAAGAGCGAGTAACAGCAATATGAAAGCAGATCTCCACTTGCTGATCCACAGCCTTTCCTTGAGGTCTGCGGGGGGCAGGGACGCCGCACACTTCACTGCCTGCTTGTCACTGGGGGAGAGGAGCTGTTTGCAACCCCCCCCATGCAGTAATCATTAGCGGGGAGCGTTCCCTTTCACCGGCCGTGCTGTTGCATGCAATTCTGCTGTTTAACTCTGCTGGGCAGAGGGAGAAGGGACAGGCAGCAAAATACTGCTGCTTTTCAGGGATTCGTCTGCCTCCACTCGGAGCAGAGAGCAGCTCCTGGCCAGATCTTTCCTTAGTGGGCCGAAGCAGGGGCTGGCAGGGGAGGTGCGGACACTGGTGCCACCACAGACTTTGTCCCCAGAGCCGCAGGCAGGCCAGGGAGATGGAAAGGAAAACTCTGACCCTGGTCACAACTTGTTCTTCTGGAGGACAAGGGAGAGCAGGCAGCAACTAAGGGCCAGCTGCTCCTGCCACTGCGACACAGGCCAAAACGAGAGTCCAGGAGAGTTAACGAGGGGCTTTTCCTGCCATTGAAGGAGGGGACAAGCGTTCAGGACTCTGGAAGTTCCTTCACTTGCCAGACAAATAAAAACTTGTTTTATCTGGAGCTTTTTTGAGGCTCTGGGCTGAGTGATGTTAAGACCTCCCTGGGGTCAAACACTTGGGAAGATGCTCTACGGAGTCTCCTGTTAAGGCTGGGTGGCGCATAGGCCATTTTGGCAGCAGCACCATGCCCTCTCAGACCTGTTGGTTACACCACAGGCAGCCGGGATGCCACCAAACAGGTGAAAAAAGTGCATGTGTGGGGAATGGAGGCACTGCTGCCTCTGTTTCATTAGCCATTTGGTGTTGGAAGGATCAGTGATGAAATGGAGCAGTGCAGAGCGGAGATGACAAAATTTAACAGCATAGACACTTTTGTAGAGCAATAAAAAGATGAAAATAAAATGAACAGATTAATAATCTTCCACTGCGGGTCACATTGCTGCCAAGAGACTGGTGCTGACAGGGGCAATTGGACAAGGAGCAATCTAAACCCGTGCTATGATCATATTTCAGCAGACCCAGGCTTACGTCCGTGATGAGGGATTTCAGGAAGTTGGCCTTGTGCCGCAGTGGGTCATGAACGAGCCCATCGCAGAAGGAGACGATCCCATGGGGGAAGTTGTGCTGTGCTAACCACGCTACCACCCTCTGCTTCTGCATGTCGGGGCGGCCCGTGACATAGATAATGAGGTAGCCGAGGTCTTGCCAGTGCCTAGAAGGAAAGCCATGAGTCAATGGATCGCAGACCTTTAGCTATTTTGGGGTAAAACAGGGCGACTGCCCCAGCCCCTGCCGCTGACCTTACAACGTCGACTGCTCCGGCGCGGACTTTGGGGTCGCTGCCCATGATGGACACACTGGCTGCAAAGGAGCCGTCGATGCTGAACACCACAAACTCCGTTCCCTTCGGCAGGACCGTGATGTAGCTGTCTGCATACGTGTGGTCGCCCCTGAAAGGGATGCAGGTTCTTATAGGCATCAAGATATTCAGAAGGCATCACCAAGTCCTGCAGTGCACTGCAAGACCAAAGCAGCACCCAAATCTGTCCCAAAGGGTCTAACAGTGATGCCACCCTCAGTTGCAGCGGTGACAGACACTGCATGAGGGCCTCTGTGTTAAAGTGGGGATGGAAATAGTACTCTGGCGTCAATGACTAAAAAAAAAATACCTCCAGAAAACCATTGCTGGGATCACCACTGAGAAAATGTTCCCTTCCTTTCCCCTTCCAGAGCTCAACACCGCAACTGGAGCTGAGCTGGAGCCCCTGGGCTGTGAGTTATCATGAGTACAAAGTTCTGTCCCTCAAGGACGGATTTATGGTCTTCAAAATATGCTCAGTTGTGCAGTTTTGCAGATGACCGCGAGGCCATATCTTTGTGGTGCAGAAGGTCTGCTCCTGCAGTGGGAGCTCAATTACCATGCTGTTGATGATGCAGGAGTCAGAATAAAACGTGGATCTTCCTCTTACAGCTGTAGAGTACAAATGGCTTTGTCCCTGGTTGCTGGCAAACCAGGCTCTGAACCCACCCAACACACAGAGCTCCCCCTCTATGGAGGGGCCATATTTTACAGTCATCAAATTCCTCTTGCAAACTAAGCCCCAGCAGCCCAAGGTACCTCACCTGACCACCATCTTGACAGGGTACACGCCAATGCCCAGGCGCCGGCTCTCAGGGATGACGTAGGAAATCCTGCCACTGCTGTTGCTGATCTCTGTGTCAAAGTAAACCCACTCTCCTGACGGTGGCTGAGTCATGATGTGAATGTCCACCTGGGAAGACAGCAAGGCAGGGTCAATGACAGCATTAAAGACACAGAAAAGCAGAGCAGGCCAAACATGGGGACCTTCCACCCAAGCCCCTTTGGAGGGCAGCAGGGCTGGGTCCTGCTTCCACCCTCTGCACTTCACAGATCTGGGCTGAGAAGCACCCAAACATCAGGATGCTGGAATGAAACCCGGTCTCGGTGGTAAAGACCTCCGTGATGGATGCTGTTCCTGGCAGAAGGCACCACACAAGCTGGTCAAGATGCCAGGGTAGCAAACCCCATCAGGGACCAAGGACGCACTGACCAGAATCGCCTCTGTCCCTGTCCACCACATGGTGCCCACCCCCCATAGCAGACACGGTACCTTTTCTCCTGTGAGTGTGACCATATCTAATGGACCGTACATAAACCTTCCAGTTAAGGTCTGGGGCCCATCTTCATTAGCGATAGTGTCATTTATCCTGTGGTTGGCTGTGACGTTCTGCACAAGTCAGGAGGGAAAGTAAAAAAAAAAAAAAAGGAAGGAAAGAAATAAGTTTGCAGCGATGGACAGGAAATGCCCAATATAATGGACAAATCGGAGTGTGGGTTTCTCTGCGCCATTCCCCCGGCTCCACTCCACCCACAGCTCTCAGCTTTAGAAAAGAACTTGACCTGTGTCAGAGGTGACTCTGCCCTGCGCTGATGGGGCAGATTTGAGTGTACATGGCTGAAAAGCCAATTTCAATGGCAGTTTGTACATGCAATTCTGACACTGTCTATTAACTCTTACACTTTGGATTTAAGAGGCAATACAAACAGCTGCCAGAGAAATTTGCTGACATTGTTTCAGCGCTAGCAGAGAATTGCCGTCTTTCGGGAACTGGAGACATTTACTGGGAGCGAAGGGCGTTTACCAAGCAGAGAACTTGCATTGTTGGACTTTGAAAGACGTTCCACCTCTTTCCCTGACCCACAGCCAACGCTTTCTGTATTTTACATAGACTCAAGGCCAAGAGCAGACCTTGCTGGTACAGATCTTTTGGGTCACTCTTTCACAACCACATGGGTAGGACAGAATTGATATAATCACTCATATACACCAGCAGTCCAACGGGATCCTCTGTCTCTGCTGTGGACAGACACAGCCATGCCCACGCTGGCCACCTTCAGTGCTGTTCTTCCAGCCCAAATCAAAACCCCTCTACATGACCACGCTCCCACCTGCTGCAGCCCCAAAACACACCCTTACCCGGAGCTTCACGTGCGTCCTCTTGCGGAGCCACTTCTCACGGGGCTTGGAGGGGGTGAAGACAGACACCTCTTTCCCATCCAGCTCCAAAACGCTTGAGTTCTCGTGCCTCATCACCTGTGGGAGGACAGATCCCATCGATACATTAGCCGCTTGCATAGACAACCCCCCCCTTC
Organism: Dromas ardeola; assembly: GCA_013398915.1. NCBI lineage: Eukaryota > Metazoa > Chordata > Aves > Charadriiformes > Dromadidae > Dromas > Dromas ardeola. Next base: position 169,372 of record VYZM01019337.1, read on the forward strand.
CGCACCTCCCAGGCCAGTGCTGAGTATGGGCAACACCTGGACAGAGGTGGCCTGAGTTTTCCCGCTGGGCATTTGGCTTGTCAGCTTGCAGGTTTTACTGGCTGCTCCTTTAATTGCAGAGACAAGCGGTCTCTTCTGAACTAGCAAAGTCCGCGGCCAGCACCGACTTAATCCCGGCTGGGACACAGGTTATTTAGATTGTCAGGAGGTACGAAACTGCCTCAAACACAGCAGGACGAGCTCTGCGCTTAGATATCTGCCCTTCCTCAAGGCGTTCATTAGTCTCTTCCCATGTTCTGCGAGGGACCCCTCTCCTTCAAATGTACATTTTCTGCCATTCCCGTAACAGATCCAGCACCCGCTGCTCTGACCAGCCTCATGCCAACAGGCGCCATTCCCTCAGCTCATTTCTTACTTCTATTTAAACACATTTTGGCCTGCTCCTGCCCTCTCATTTTGAGAGGAGACAAAACCATTGATTTAACCCCAGCGGAGGCACACAGGGGTCTGGCTTGGCCACACACGAAGCAGAGCCCAGGGTGTCTGTCCATCCTGGCCCTGTCTCCGAGGTTGCCAGAGCTCAAGAACTTTGTGCTGGTGGGATGTCACTGCACCAAAGCAAGGATCAGAGAGGAGCAAGGCAATACCCACCAGCCAGCCTTTGGAGACAATTCCTGCCTGTCACTAGGGATGCAGAAGCAGGATTAGATCCCACCTAGACTGCTCTTAAGCTCTAGAAGGGAAAGGTAGGAGTAACACCATGGAGCCCAAAGGTAAGGGGACATGTCAAAGACTGCTGTAAGACTGGGAAGTGACCCTGCATGGAGAACTCCGAAATCAGCAGTAGTCCTTAGTGACATTCCTCCCCCCCCGTCCCCGCCTCCAAAATATTCAGGAGCCTCTTAAACATAGGCTCTTTTACAAGGTCTTGAACATATTTTGTGTGGTCACCAGCTCTCCAGTCGACCCAGGCTGTAGTGGTCTGACCCATGCCAGGTTGCTCTGCAGAGCTGAAGCTGTTTTTTTTCCAGAGAAATGGAAAAAGGACCCCAGGGAGGATGAGCTTGCTGGCAAGGGAGTTTATGGAAATCCAAGGTAAACAAAATAACAAGTTTTACTGAAAATTATTTAAATCAGGAATCTATTTCGAGTTCTATTTGGGCTTGTTTTAACAAGCCTTTGGAGGCTAAAACTATTCAACAGCTTGCTTTCGTATTTTGTACAGAAATGACTTTCAAATGTGATTAGAAACAAGTCCTTATTAGGGGAAGAAGTGGTGTGGTGCTCTGGAAGGACAGCGAGAAGACAAGGAATGAGAAAAATCCCGGTCTCGAGACAGAAACAAGTGAGTAGAGACAGGCACCGGGGAAGAGGGGTCCCGGACTACCCAGGCAGCCCCTGGCAGGCTTTGAATGGATGGAAAGGTACCTCAAGCTGCAAGATACGAGGCACCACGCTGTGCTACAGACCCAGGTCTGGGCTGCATCCCGAGTAACTGGCTATTTCTTGAGTAGAGCATTTTGTGTACGAGACTGTCGTGACTGCTCCTACTCGTGCACAATTACAAGTCTCTCTCTTCAGCCCCGTTAGGCTTGAGCTTGATATGGGGCTGAGGTTTCAAAGTAGCTGATGCGGCAAGGTGTGTGCAAGCACAGAGATGTCTCGCTGGGCTGGATACAGGCCGGGAAGAAAGGGTCTCACTGGATTACTGCTACCGCTCAGCTGCCACAAGCACTGACATCTCTGTTGTTTATGGTTCCCACACTATTTGGAAGATAGCACTGAAAGAAAGTTTGCCAACAGAGTCATGAATAATTGAGAGCTGCAGCCGAGGAGGCTGGAAGAGAGCGGTGACGGCTTAACAGCTGAGCTAACACAAAGCAAACCCAAGCGCCGAAGTGGGCAACACAATCCACAGAGTTGCTTTTAGTTTTGTTTCTTCCAATTCCATTCTTTAAGTACCGTTCCTTGGGGGGTTTGCACTCTGTAAGGCAAATAACTCCCCCTCATCCCCAAGGAACTGAAGGAAAAATATTTATTTTTAGGAAAAACATGTTTTCAACAGTAGATTTAAATCTCAGGCCAAATATAGGTTGCTAAAGTCTGAGATGTCAGACTCCAGACACCAGCGATCCCCGTTTACCCAGCCCCAAGAGAACTGCTTTGTACTGGAGGAACAAAGACTAAAGCCCAATGCAGCGACGATGGTCTGAGTTCCTAGAGGAGACCACAATAACATAGAAAGCCCAAATGAAGAACCAAACTGTCTATCAACTAATCTCAAACTGTCTATCAACTAATCTCAAATTCATACAAAACTTCTCCTTTGGTTTTATTTTATTTGGTGCTATTTTTATTTGTACGTCGAGAAGTTTTCTTTAAGTTTCAGACTCGAGACCCAAACTTGCACACACAGAGAACAGCTCGCTTCAAGAAATGAGTGCCACCAACTTTTACCACTCGGATCTGATAAGAAACAGCCCTGGGGTCACGCCAGGGCTCCTTGGCGAGCCCATCTGAAACCTGTTCTGATGATAAAGCCCAGATCAAAACTAACCAGGTGTGCCAGCACACATCTGTGAAGTTTGCATGGGCACAGCTCCACTAACACCACAGGTGAGGAACAAAAAGAAGAGAAAGAAAATGGATCTACAGTGGCAAAGGGTATTTTTTTATCTCTGTGCGTCAATGAGAGTTATGAAAGTTGCATTAAAAAAAAAATAAAGAGCCCAAAATATTTTTCAGCCCCAGGGAGAGTGGGGGAGGGAGGACGACCGTACCTGTCTCAGCAGGAAGGAGACGACGTCTGTGGACTCCCAGTAGCTCGCATGGAAGAGGTGTGGCAAAGCGACCGTTGGGAAAGCCGTCAGAGCGTCAGGACAGTAGAGTGCGTAGTCGATCCTTTTGGTTCCCCACCACTTGGCAGCAACTAGAAGCAAAAGACTTGTTCAGACAAAGGGGGATCACATGCACGCACGGTCTCCGTCACAAGCGGTATTTCGAGGCTCTGGCTCCTCGCTCCAGGTATGCCGGGAGGTTGCTCCCTGGCTGGTCACACTGCTGAGAGGGAACAACCGACCCAGGGCTCAGTGTTTGCTCAGTCCAAGGGAGGAACACGCAGGGGCACCACCACTTGAGCTCTCCTTTATTTAAGTAAATTGGAAGGCACTAGAGGGCAGGTATTAATTGGCTGTTAGTCCAGACCCTGGGGCGGGGGTCCAGGGCTCATGTGCAATGAGCTAAAACATAAGAAAAGAAACGCATCTCCCTGGAGCTGTGGAAGGAAGGGTGTGCGTGCTCTGCCCACCTCAGTACGTGCCCAGGCCACCTATGGTCCCACTTCCAACGCCTTTAGCTTTCACCAAGGAATAAAAGACTCTTTAGCACCCAGATATCGGCCACACTAAAGAGGATCTAAATACTGGGAACCCACGTGAGATGCTAAAAGGCACCACAAGGCAGAGCGTATGGCATATGCTGCTGGGACTGGCAGTCCCCAGCACATCCTGATTGCCCTCCCGGACTACTACGTTGTAGGCAATGGTGACATCCAGCCCAGCCTCCCCAGGAGCACAGCCTCTGCAGTGGCCACCGAGAAAAGTGTCCAGGGGAGCCAGGAAACCATTGCACGTGGGACCGAAAAATACATTGGGATTTTGTGTGAGTAAGGTTACAGACAATGCAGAAGAGTTTCTCCCTCGGGGAGTCAACAACTTGCACATAAGCGATCAATACCCGCCCATGGGACACCACCACACTTCAACGCTGCCCTGAACTCTGCCCACACACACATCCTTTCCAACTCCCCGGCAATAAACATGTCTCAGCCCAAAGCCTCAGACCCCAAAGGCATGGGCTGCTTTCCCAGCAGTGAGGAGTCCTCAACCCCCGTGCACTCTGGCCTGGAAAAGCAGCCATGGAAAGAGAAGATGGATCAGATCAAGACAGCAATAGAAGGAGCTAGGTTTGCATGCAGGATGCAAGCTGGGGCTTTGACAAGAGCTTTCTCAAGCTCTGTGACAATGTTCCCTTTTTACGGACTTCCAGGAAAGCTGCCAGCTATAAGGTACGATCCCCTCTTGCTAAGGGAAATCTAGCTGGTGATAAGCACAGATGCTGAACTGAAAAAATAGATCCACCAGCTCCTTCCAGAGAGCTGCACAAAGCTCCCACCACAGCAACGTGCAGAGGGTTATGGCATCAGCACATCCCTATGGTCCAGCCCTGGCTGTGCTGAGTGCCCGGGCCGTCCTCATCCTAATGGCCCTTGCTTTTCTGAAGAGGAAAGGAGGAGGAGGGCACTGACGGATCAACATGGCATTTCCAGAGCACATAGGCACCTCCTCACAGATATTTCTGTCTCCCCGTCTTCCAAATTGGCAGCTCCTGGTCATGTCCCAACCTTTTATTTCTCATGCAAGTCCCCAGCTTGGGTAATTTCAGATTCTTTGTAGGAAGCAGACAGAATTTACTCTTCCATGCTCAAAAGACAGCGGTGGAGGCAGAAGCGTTGTCCCTGCAGCTCTGCCCAGAAGAACTCCTGCTCTTGCCAAGTTGTTAGCCGTGTTATGATCGATCTTTGGAGCAAAGTGACAGAAATACTTGTTAAAATGCAATCAGAAATTGCAAGTGCCTCAGTGAAAGTGCATAGATTTGCTGTGAATTTCTGTGACTATCGAATGAGAGAGGAGGTCGACCGGAGTGGATCTCTCCAGAATACCTGTCTTGATGTCCAGGTCGGGTATGCGAAGAGCACAGTCTGCAGCCTGACTCCAGGGCCCTTTGAGCTTTCTTCCCTTCGAAGGGATTTCACGTTTATGCTGTCTAAGTCTCTTGGACGAGGTTTGGGTAGGGGATTTGTGAGGGAGGGCAAGTTGGGACAGAAGGCTAAACCCTCTACAATGATTAACTTGGTGTTTGGTTTCTAAAAGGAAAAATAAAATTAAAAAAAAAGCAGAAATCACACTTCTTATTATGGCACACACATGCCGCAGGCAACACCGGATTCATCCTCCAGAAATTCACAGTGCAAGGGAAGCTGCACCCTCGGGAGGGCTCCTGGGAGTGCCCCTCTGGACCTCCTCCGGCTCTCCCTGCGGGATAAGCGCGGATCGCATCCAACCCTCAGTGCCGCAGCTTCACATTAACACCATAATAATGTCGAGCGCAAGAGCTGCAAAGCCAGAGCCAGGGCTCAGAGGACATGTCGGCCCTCGGGAGGCGAAGGAAAGGGCTGTGACAGCCCGTGGGACAGGCTGCACGTGGGGTCAGGGCGCACGCGCAGCCCGCGATGGGGCTGGACTCTTCCTCTCTGGTCTCAGAAACAGGTTTTGACGGCTGTGAAGTGCATGGAGGAATAAATTACACAAACCAGAAGCTAAATAATCGGGGGGGAACGCGGGGAAAGCAAAGAGAGGCAAGCGTTGCGTGGGCCTGATCCTGCCATGAGCTCGCAGAGGCAGCATCCCTCCATCGCGTCGTGTGGGCCCTTAGGCATCACCCCGGTGTAAACACTTCATAACCAACAACCACCGCCCCCCGCTTCCCGTCCCGGCCGGCTGAGCCCGGCAGCTCTCCGTGGGTGTGAAACCAGCACAACACAAACACCTTCTCCCCCAGGAGCCTGCTTCCCAAGCACATTAATATTTAGCAAGCGGTTGGCAAGATGTCTTACCAGGACAGATACAAGAACGCACACGGGAGTGCGGTGTCAGCTCTCAGATGCACTTTGGGAAAGAAAAACTCATTTGTCAGAGCGCAGGTAATTTATTCCTGCTGCTGAGCGTTGCCTCAAACAGGGGGAAAAAGTTACAACAACCCCCGACCAGCACCCACAGACCTTCAGCAACTAACACTTGCCTCAGGGAGCATTATTAACCTCAGCAATTAATTATGAAGTGAGTTGTTCATAGCCCTGTAGTCCAACGTGTTGGGAATGGAGTATCTCTAAATTTTTGCCATCTTCTGGAACAATAGTTAGGGCTGAAGGTTTTTTTGGTGTGGTATGTGTGTGGTTTTGTTGTTTTTTTTTTTAATTATTATTATTATTATTATTATTATTATTATTATTATTATTATTTTAAATTTGGTTTTCAGCCTTTTCTGGTCTGAGTTATCAGAGGTCCCTGAGAACACAGACTGCTAATCTCACACTTCAGCTGAAATGAAGAAGGGGCTGAACCGTTAATAACGGCTGCTGTTCTCCACTGCATTAGCTGGGAAGTTATACAGGTCTTGGGGAAAAAAAAAAAAAAAAAAAAAAAAACAAATAAAAAAATCCCTTTCATTCCTCATTCGGCTCTGGGATATGGGTCGTAACTGGCTGAGTCTCTGAGCTGCCCTGCGGGCTGAATTTCTAATGCAAAGTACTAAATAACCCAAACCTGTTTTTCCCTTTCAGCATTACAGAGGGGCTTACTCATCCCTGTTTTTGTGGACGACATTTAAGTGATCTGCACCAAGCGACATGCCACATCCTGCATTATCAGTCTGGCACTGCTGATCCCTACCAGTTCTGCACGATTTATCAACGGCAGCGCAGAAACACCCCTTTGGATTAACTCTCAGCACGCACAATAGCCAAATGGTGCTCAGAGTTCTCAATTATTATCACATTTTTTTGAATAATTTATCACCAGCATGGTCCAACAGGCATAACACAGCGGTACCCCCTGTATTGTAACCTGTTCCTCCAGGGGATACGGTAACACACGGCACTGACTGTGGCAAAACCGGGCGAAGGCGGAAAAATTCCAACTTTTTGTTATAAATGGAAAGCATAACCCCAGACAGACAGACAGACAGACAGACGGAAGCTGCGTGGCTCTGGCCGGTGCGTGGCGCTGAGAGAGCGGTGCGGCAGCGAGCGGGAGTCTCGGAGGGGGCGAAACACTTACTGTTGGCTATGTTGGAAGCAGTGTAACTGTCTGCCATTCCTGAGACCTGGCTGGCAATGCTGATCTCACTGGCTCTCCGGAAGCCCCTGAACTGAGGGGCTGAAATGGGGGTGGACAGGGACGGGCTTTCCATGAAGACGGCACCATGAGACTGAACAACATCTGCTACAAAGTTGAAACAGGGAAATCAAAATATTAGACCAACAGACAGAGGCTGGGCAAGATGAACTCGAGGGGAGGAAGGAGGCAAACAAGGCTGGTAGGTGCAAAAACCTTTCAGAACTGATTGGAATGAAAAAAAACCACATTTCATCAGAGCTCTGGTTTGAAAAGAAAGCAAACACCACAGCAGGCAGAGAGACATGTGGCTGGAGGAGCAGTCTTTGATTGAGAAGCAAAATAAGTAGCTCAAAAACCAAATCCAAAACCCCAAAGAAAAATCCAGGCAGACTTATTCAAGCAGCAATAACAGAAGCATGTGTCATACATACAGATGTGAATATACACAACTTTATATATTCACATCGAGAAAAAATAATCAAGGTGAGGAGAACAACAAAAAACAACCTCGGAAAAGGGATATTTGTTTTCTTGAAACATTTAGACGTAAATTAACATCTCCAAGAAAAAAGCAACAATGCAAAAAATTTAAAAAAAATAAATCAAGAAAACACTTTCATGCCTGGCAGGGACTCAATTTGAACTTGTATTTTATTGCTAATGGATACAGCCAACACTCGTTAAACTAAAGTAAGGGCTATTGCAAGAAAGGAGTCTGGTGCTGAGCACTTACATCTCCAATCGGTGTTGGCGGATCGGGGAGCGCTCAGTCTCTGTGAAAACAGAGCTTCTTTTGTACAACGTGCAAGTCTGGATTTTTAGATCCCAACCTGAGGTTTACCAAGTGTGGCCTAACCCTTTAGTACATAAATACAGAAAAGGAGGATTGAAAGGCATGCTCACATGGACCTTATACACGTATTGGAGGGAAATGGACCTAATATGGTCAGGACTGGCAAACCAAGAGACGCTGAAAGTCACGATACAATCTCTGCATTTCAGTTTTCTCCCCTCTGTGGATGCTATGAGGTCGAATGAAGCATCTGTGAGATACCCCGCGATCCTGCACTGCAGAGGGTTTGTAATGCCAATACCAAGTACTTCGTAGCAGGCAGCACCGGTATGACACCGACATGCAAAAGCAAAGCTACTTACTATCATTTTAACATTGCCCATCTCTGCTGTACCTGAGGAGCAGCACCTGAACTTTATTCCCGGGTATCAGACAGGGCACGGATTTGTGCCCAGCCAGGCAGCAGATGCCACGGGGAATGCAGGTACGTTACTCCCACGCACCAACATCCTCTGCCTATTTCAGCCACTTTAGATAGCCTTGGATTTCATCCCAGTATGCGGTTGACACAGGGCGTTGTTTTGGCAACTGGTTTATTTTAATATCGATCTTTTTTGCTTGCGGCTACTGATTTGCTTCCTTCGATCTCTCAGTTCACAGCAGCAGTGCCTGTGCCCACACAAGTGCTGCTGCAGCAGAGGGAAAGGGAACGTATGAAGCAGAAAATGTGTAGCTAAGAGTCGGTAAAAGAGTTCTGTTCTCTGCAGGGAAAATCAGGCCACAAGCTGCTCTGTGTAAAAGCTTCATGGACTGCAAGATCTGAGCCCTAGCGGGAGCCTGACCTGATGATGAGCTGCACACACTGCCCATGTTGTGCCTGAAAGGCCATTACCAGCATCACTTTCTCAGCACTTTCCTCTTTTCACCTTGCCTTGAGCTGCTGGCTGTCAAGACTGCTACCAGTACCTGCAATCCAGCCAGCCCCACCAGGCCAGCATGGCTTTCTTACTGCAGAAAGTACCAGCACAAGCAAGAGGAGACAATTCAAGCAGAGGCTGTACTCGGAGAACATGAGCCAAGCCAGGAGCTGTGCTCAACCCCACAAAGGTCTCAAGGGTAAAGGGTCTCATTCCCATTGATGCATGACCCGGGACAAACCTCTCATCTCTTCCCTGGCTACCCCTTCCTCTCCTTTGCCTTGTTTATACAGACTATGAGATCCTTCTGCAATTATACCCTTGTGCCCCAACACAGCTGTAACACCGATGATGACCACCAGCTTCCCTGAACTTGGTCAGATGCAATGAGAGCTTTGGCTTTGTCTGCACCAGGAAAAATGCCAGGTTCAGGTTTAACTAACACCTACCAGCGAAGCCTGAACTTCTTCCTCTCCCTTAAATATAAAACATCTGTGGTTTGAATTAGGAAGCAGCTGGAAGGCACACTAATGAGTGTTACAGCAATGCTACGCAGGAGAAAAGGCTGGGCCAAATGTGGTGCTGCCTGGGTCGATCATGGCTCCAGCTCCATTAGCATGTCATCACTTAGCTCTGCCTGAATTTTATCTCCTTTTTCAAGAACCCATAAAGTGGAAAGAGAATAAAGAAAGAAACAGTGGTATTTTGGGCTTGCTCTTTTTAGTCAGTCTCGCTTTCCTGGGCCTGACTGGGGATTTTTGAATACAATGAGTTTGAAACAAAAAACCCCAACCTCAACCGCCCTTCCAACACAGCTAGTGTCACCAGAGGAGTAATTTTCACTCCTATAAAAGCCTAAACTGTTTTAGTGCTACTGAACTGTTCAGTTTATTATCGCCCGTGTCGATGGCAGAGTCTGCGCTGCAGGGGATGAAGTGCTTGCTCCCATGCTCCAGCCCACTCAGGTTGCTCTCCTGTTTCTCCCTTTTCCCAAGCTACACACCCTGGAAAAGGACAGTTTCTAAGAAAAAAACGAGGGCCAGGAAAAGGCAGGGCAGGAAGCGTAGACAGAAAACCTGTTTTATGCACTACTGCCCCTTCAGCCAAGCTTCCTCAACTCCAAAGCTGCAGTGAGCGACTTCCAGAAGAAACCCTGGGACTCGACTCAAGGAAAAAAAAAAACCCTAATAACGTATTTCCTTAACTCCATGTATTCTTTGCACCAAATCCCTTGTGCAGCACCACTCTTGCAATTTTGAAACCAAGGGGGCTTTCTTGGGGAACGCGGGGACCAGGCTGAGATGTCACCGATGCTGCCACGCCGGCACAGGCTGACCTCAGCACTGCAACCGCTCTGGCTCCTAAAGGGCCACATCTTCTGCGCCGCAGAGGTGACATCCTCGGCCACAACTCAGGTCCTGACAATAGCAGGGAGGATTTTCAAGGAAGCACTTTGAGCCCTGGGTGAAGTCGGATGGCTGGACCGGGACCAGCAGAAGCAAGACTTTCATCAAAATTAGCTGTTCATTTAGGTCCCTAGATAAGGACAGAGGTGTCCTCGGTCTACTGCACTGGCTGAAATATACTTTGTACCATGTCTGAAGGGAGACTTTATCAGAACGAGGAAGCTTCAGGAAGAGGAGACCTGGCTGGAGCGGTGCCCTGAGCACCCCCCTCTCCCAGCGAAGGACCTGCCCGCTGCTCGACTGGCAGCACGCGCGCATCGGGCCAGTGCAATGACCCCAGATTTAACTGCACTGCCAGAAGAGGTGACATAAGAAGCAAAGTAACTTTTTTTTTTTTTTTTTTGCCTAGCTATGGTTCTTTAATACTCATTTCAGTGCTGTGCCTTTTCATTTATGGACTCGTTTGTCAATGTTCTTACTAATTGTTTCCCACTAAGTGAACGGCACTGGGCCATCCTCCTAATGTACTGCTGGCACTGAGTTAAGTCCTTGGGGTATCTGAATGGCACATTTCAATATAAGCTATTTGCAGGCTGAGCTGTGGCACTGAAGCGGGAAATACTGAAAGCAATCAAAACCATGTAAAGTTCAATAAAAATAAAAAATGAAAGTAAAAAAAACGAACAGAAAAGCCAGCCAGCGGCTCAGCACAGGCCAGACCCTGCTTGCACTGGAGTCACTGGTCAGCGCTGGGCACTCTGCAATTGCTACCCTGAGATCAAGAGCAACATAGATTTCTGTTGTCCCTAAGTTTTTATGATTCTGGAAATTTCCCGCAGTCCAGTGGCTCAACTGGGATTCAGCAGTTGCTACAGTCAAGCCAAGCACTGCTTGGCCACACTGTGCTCTTGACGCACAAGGTAAAGAGCAGAGAAGCTTCTAAAAGCTCTGTCCTGACAGCAGGAAATATCAGATGACAGCTAAACGGCATTTCATCAGTGACCTCCAAAGTGATTAATTAATAGTACCAGATCCTTTCCCTCTGCTTTGTTACACAACGTCACAGCACAGGCAACATGGCAACTGCATACCTAAAAATCATCTACATCTTCAAAAGACAAAGGGAGTGACTGGAATAGTCAGCAGTGTTGCCATCCTGTATGACCACATAACGTACTGGACTGCTCATAAACAGCAACGGTCAGCTTGTTAAAAACAAGGCAGCAGAACCAAGCTCTCAATGCAAAACACTGAAAAAGGGGTGAGAATGGGCAAGTAAGACACGAGGGGAAGAAAAAACTAAAACCAAGTCAAGACTCATTAAAATCGCAGATGTAGCACCAGCCACAACCAGAATAAATGAGGCCATGCTGCATTTATGATGGAAAATAAGGCAAAACAAATGCACCAAACTTTGCTTTTAAGGCAGAATTTGAGAAATTAATTTTAAAAAGCCAACATGTATAGCCACCTTGGGGTCTGAAAGCTTCATTCACTGTATTCAGCAGAGCTAAGCCACAAGGAGTGTCCAAATGTGAAATACTCAAATGGACAAAATCTGTTCTGACATTAATTAGACTTCTGGCCACGGTGCTGGGGATCTTGCACATGGCGTGTACCACACGAGCAGGGCCACCCAGGGACTTTGTCCTGCTGTGCCAAGGCCTCTTTCCAGCAGCAGAGCCACCACAGATAGAAAAACGCAAGTAGGTGGCAGCAGCCTCCCCTTCCAGCATCAACATCAGAATGGGACAAAGTTTGTTCATTCCAACTCGTTCTTTGCACGGTGGGTCTCCTAGACCGGGTATACCCAAGCATGATCCCAAGTGGTTATTTCATGTGGCACAGCCTGAGACACAGTATGAAGATTTCAACTCCAGGAGGCAACAGTATGATCTCCAAAAAGCACCCCAAGTACCCAACACCATAGACAATACAAAAGTGTAGATTACACACACTCAGCAAAACCAGCACTTTTATTGGAAACATCTTGCCAATTCAGTACGGGAACAGGGATACTTGTTTCCATGAAGCTGTCCTGGTGCTGGAGAGCACCCAGAGGGCTACTTTCCATGAGGAGGATGGGATTGTTCTGGATTGTCTCAACTAGAAGCAGATGGGAAAAAAAAAAACAAAACAGAAGGACAAAGAACAACAGACATGCGGCCACAAAGTGTTAACATACAAACAGTTACAACCGAGCACTTCAACTATGAGTCTTCAATGAACGGACAACCTTCAAATAGAGTAAAAGAAACAAAACATGGGTGACTTTCCAAATAGACTTACATCAGAGAGAATAACTGGTAGCAGAGGAGAGCACTACAATGGCATTTCAACAACAAAAGAAAAGGGAGTCCTCTTAACCAGCTTCTCCAATCAGCCAAATCCATAAATACCCAGCAGATCCAGAGACATCTTTTAACTATGTGGAAAAAAAGTACGCTCTAAAGGGAGATTTACTTGAATCAGACTCACAGCCTACACAGTGCAAAGCACAGGAGTAAGCAAGGATGTGAATTTGATTTCACTCTGCAAGTTGGTTGTAATGAAACAGGGACCCAACATTTAGTACAGATGGGAAAACAAAACAACAAAAAAAGTCTGAGGCTTTCTCAATCGTGGACTTTAAATAAGCCAGCTATCTGCATGAGGAAATATGCACGAGCAGTGTTACAGAAGGTTTCGTACATAACTAATTATAATTGAGCACCTGAATTTTACATAATCACCAAATCACATAGCTTAATTGTAGCAGCAATTAACTTTTCTGAAGCGCCCTACAGCGAACACTAACTTCAGTAGCAACTTTGCAAATCATGGTTAGAACAGTCCTTCTGGGTAACGTGTAAATCACAACATTGAAATTTTGACTCTCATGGAAAGGAATAGCCTGTTATTTTATGATAAGCAAATGAAGAGGCTTTGCTTTACATGAGAAGAGAATTTAAAGCTGCCTTTTTGTCAGTTCAATTCATCACAGCAGAGCAGCATCTTTTAAAATAACAAGGCTCAAACCTGGAAAGGGTTTTGAAATCACTCTACCCTTCTTATAGTTGAGCTAATTGCTGTTTAACTCCTCTCCGCTACATAGCAAGTGTCTCTCTAAACACAGTCAACTCAACAAAGGTCTAGGAAGACACAGCAAACTAATAAGATCTCTGCTGTTGCACAGAATAATAACGGAGGGTCACAGAACGGAGGTCACTCAGCATCAACAGGGCTTCTACCTCTGGTTTCAGTGAGAACAGGAGATTCAAAATGTATTTAAGAGGAATAAGATAAGATGTTTAGGATTTTTTTTTTTTTTTTTTAAGAAGCCACTTGCAGCTGATACCTAGAATATGCCCAAAAAGCAAATTGCTTTTCAGGTTGCTATAGATTCCCTGAGATGTTGTAACTGGACTGGGTACAAATGTAATTGTGGGTGGATCCATTTTTAAAAAGTGTAAAAGTGTTGCAGCAAGATCTTTGCTAAATTTGACAAGTGAGTGGGGCCTGCAGAAAGCATTTTATTCGCTTTATTAAACTTGGGTTTTAGTTTATATCTATTTAACAAATCAGACCTCCAGATTCAGCAATTACAATACAATCTTTAAAGATACTGATACATAGCAGACCACTGCTTTGCATTTTCAATTTAAAAGTGAAGCAGAGTATCACCAGAATTATTCGTCTCTAGATACACATTCCTCTTCATTTCGTCCTGGATGATTCAAATATTAAATAGATGAAAAGCTACCAGAGCTTTGGGAAAAAAAACCCCAACAACCAAATCCCAATCTTTCTAGCTGGTGGCTTTGGTATTCTACTCTGGTTTGCCAGCATGATTTCCTGTGTGCTGTAGTCTAGCTTTATAGTAGCGACTCTTAGTCGCGATGTTGACTTTAAGTAGCTATTGACTAACAACCTCTAACTAGGGAAAAATTACGGTGCAATTGTTCTTCCTGCCCCAAAGCCCTGACCCTGCAGGGAACCAAAGCTTTAGGTGAAGCAGAAAGGTCAAATTTAGTTCTGCACAGTGAGGGGTGAGCTTCCCCGAGAGCTCCTTACAATGAGAGCCTGCACTGAAATGGCAACAGACCATGAGAGTCTAGGCACAGAAGTGAGGTGAAGATGGTAGGAAACAGAATTTATTTTATTAGATCAACTGCAAGAGCACTGATGTAATGGGAGCTGAGGCAGGGCATGGTCAGGACACAGTTGTTTCAAATGCAACCCAGTATGACAAAAGGGCATGCACACAGCCATTTCATTTGTTACTGCTGCAATTGGGGTAGAGCAAGTGAAGAGGCCACTCATGGCAGAGCCATCCTAGGTATCCTAAGATGACAAAATGTCTCATTGGCAAGGTGGCAAGGGCAAGGCACTGTCACCAGCACACTGATCTGCAGTAGCCTGTCCCATGACAAAGCACATGTTGCAACCAAGTAAATCATCTCGTTATCTCACTGTTGACTCTGCTCCTTCCAGTCTTCACTGGCCCTCTAGACATCAAAGTCCCAAACTCAGCCAAGTTAATCGTGTTTCACTCAGTCCCAACCACAAGCACCAGCTTGGGTGTAAAACAGGGACCTTCACAGAGAGGTCACCACATCGTGACTCTCAGCAGCTGATGGCCTTTGTGTGATGAACGAAGGGCATATGGGTCACAAGGCACTGATTTTGTTGGAAGAAAACTACTTTTCTGGAAAATCGGGCTAACATTATAGGGCCAGTTCTCTTTCTTGTCATTCCCAATTGCTTTGATAATTTCATGTAAAGTGTGGATATAACCCTTCGGACAGCTAATATGGATCCAAAGTGACTTACCCAGAACAGCAGAGTTGCCATCACCCAGCGGAAACCTCTGGTAACGGGGAATATTAAAGGGGGGCAAAAGGTAAAACTTCCTCTCCAGAAGAGGCTCAAGACGTGAAGCAGATGGGTCTGCAGGGTGGAACAGGTTATAGACCTGCTGACAAGCTGGTCTGAGCTGAAAGACTAAAAAGATGGAGAAGAAAACCCCTCAAGTATCAAAAGGTTATTTGTTAGATTATTGTAAATATTTGTCTGTAAAAAGGACAACTGATGGGTTAAAAAAAGCGCTAAAGAGTTATCATCTCCCTCATCTTCCAGTCTAATTTATCACAATATTTATAGACTCAAAAATTGCACAGTATTTTTAATGTTTGGAAGCACATTGCAAATAAATTGTATCATCAGTATCGGCTGGAGCACACAGTGATCTGCTTCCTTACGATGCAATAAATATTATATATAGATGTTTGGTTTTTACCAGTTTGTCTCATCAGATTACTGTATTTGTAGCAGGAGGTGCTTCTGCCATCCACTAAGTGAGTTCAGCAGTTTACATCAGGACTTACTGTCAAGAGCTGGAATGACAGTTTTTCGCAGTGCAAGAACCAGACCCAAGGGAGAACCAAAGAGGAAGAAGTCAGTGATCTCAAATTCAAACTTTCCAATATTTCCTCCATCCAACATAGTAGAGCTACTAGATCGCCTGGATCCTGGGTCATTTTTCAGCACACTAGAATGTAAACTGGGACAAGAACAGAAAATAAAGTCAATTTTTTTTCATGCTGCTTTTTCTTAATTGAAGGCCAGATAAGTGATTGACAGTGAATATAATTTCTGTCTCTTTAGTGAAGGGACTGTGACAATCAACCCACCATGACTCAGTACTGTAGTTTTACTAGCCAGTAAAATATCCCCCCAAACAACTACCCCATTACATTGGCATCGTTTAGACTGTACAAATCCAAGCTTCAAGCGGGTTCATTTACACACTCCTGTCTCCTCAAAATGGGTTTTCTTTGAGGAGTCAATCTTGGTTGATGCTAGTAGGACAGTCATTTGCAAGATAAAATAACCAGCAAGCCAAAATTACTAGAGTAGCAGGGAAAAAAAGCAGGTTTACAGTGATTCACTCTATTACACAAGTTACTGCTATGCTTTCTGGTTGTCGACATTTGAGTTCCTTCCATCACCTCATTCTCAAATGTCACGCAAAGCCGTGCTTACCCATTTCTTCCTCGTGGAAGTAGTGCGACAAATGTTATAGGATTGAAAAGGAAAAAGAAAACGGGAGAGGAGAGACAAAAAGAATGATCAAAATCTGCAAGAGGGTTTCTAATATCCTTGTGCACCAACCGAGCTGCACCACAGCTTCCATGCACGTGTACGGCATTCACTGGGAATGGGAATTTGGAGTAATTAACTCAGTGGCCACATGGTATTTATTGTGCACCCAGGACTATCCCACTTCTCTTTTGCCCATGAGGCCACATCTGTCAGGTTACTACCAAACTACTTCTCAACCCCAGCCCAACAACTCCAGGTAACTGTACCAAAAAGACTAATGATATAAAACATGTCTAGATTTCCCTTTCTCTTTCAAGTGTCAAATCTCTTTGTAAAATTCAACTTGTGTGCAGTGCAGGCGGGGCAACGCACACGTTTAGCACAGAGATTTAAATTCACATATCGCTTAGACACCGAGGAAGAAGCAGCAGGAACTCTTAGATGAAAATCCTGGGAATCCACCCCCAGGAAGAGGTGCTTCTTTGCAGCCTACATCTGGGATTAGACAACGAAATGACAGGCGGGTAACACTAATAACCTGGTGTACAAAAGGGTTTCTGAGATTCTTCTGTTACCACCCAAAAGGAATAAAGCTGCAATTTCCTCTGCTCTCCAGGTTCTACAGATTCAGACGGCAGCGTTGCTGGGTTATCATCGTTATAATTAGAAGCAGAGAGTTCAAGAGAGAATACCAGCAGTGACTTAACAGGGTGTTTGCAAACACTTTAAAAAACATCTGAACAGGTTCTATAAAATATGTAGGATAAAAGGATACCACAGTGGTTGGGTTGGATAAAAGGTTTACTGGCCTGGAGTCAGGGATGATGCAAATGCAACAGTCTCTTGCCAGCTCTGTGGCCCCAAGTCAAAATCCCAGGTGGGCACCAGCACTTGCTGTGTCTCTGTATGCCATAGCACTTGCTCATCAAGGCCACTTCTGAAAGCAGCGTGCTGGCTGCCCGGCCGGGCACCGACGTCCCAGCGCTGCTCATGGAAACAGGGCTGCTCCCTCCTCACCACCTGTAGCACTGGAGCAGTTGCTCGCACACACTCCTCCTCTGGGACAGCCAGTCAATACATGAGCAGCTGCAAATACTCACACATTTGAGAAGAAAAACTGGTTTCACTCAGGCTTTGTTTTCCTGCTTTTACAAATAATGCATTATTGCAGAGACAGCACCTCTGCGGACCGCCACTCCCAACAGATGCTAAAAAGCCTTCTTCCCATGCCGCACTGTCACATATTCCCTAAAGGTGCACACACACACAGGCACGGCACTATTCTCCCTGTTACCAACTGCGGGGAAGTAACAACCTTACTTATGCCAGACATACATATCACGGAAAGTCAAAACGGTGATGTCAAACGCAAGAGGAACAGGAGGTTACAGCAGTGACAGCTAAAATGAGCATGTTCCCTTTTCTGTGATGTGAACGAGCTTCCTTGAGATCACGCTGCCAAGACGCGCAACATTGAAACACATTTAAAAACAAGCCACCTTCAGTGAAGCTACAATTATTTTAGCTGACAAGACTGCCACGCATTAAGTTTGCTGTGTGTAAGGAATACAAAGTTATTTAGAACACACTCAGTTTTGCCGAAGACAGGGCGAGAGCAATGCGATTCAAACGAAGGCACAAAAGGAAAAACTATCCTGATGGCAGGTGTGTTACGGCAGGACAGGTGCAGGGGATTTTTGGCGTATTCCATCCATCTTCCCGCAGCACCTCTTTGTGGGGAATGGAAGAGAATGAGAGCACTCATACCACTAAGCAATTTGGACACCTTCTCTCCTTTTACTGGGAACTTGATAGTCTTTTTAGCAATCAAAGAAATGAGAGCCAAGGGGAACTCTGAATCCGTCATGCTCCAAGCAACCTACAGTGCCCTGTTCTCCCTTTAAAAAGCAGCAGATGTACTGTGTGCATTAATTAACCAAGAGCTTATGGATTTCAGAAACAAATCAACTCATTTACAATAATACAAGTACAGCACAGCCAGAAATAATGTAGTTCTGCAGAAGGACTGAATTTAAAAATAAATGTGTGATTGTAATCTCCAGATGCTGCTCTGGCTTGCTGGGCATTATCCCAGGGAAGCGTGTTGCTCTGATACATGAATAAAAATGAGTGTCTTTGGCACAAGCCAAAATCTGCAATCGGCACGGACAGAAAGGCCCCCGTTTGCCAGGTTGCCTGTCTGCTGTGCCCATTAGGAAAACTTGGCTCTGTTCTACCAACCTCTTGCACGAAGCTGCGTCACATCAGGGCTTGGTTTTAATATGGGAAAATCATTACTTAGTGACAGAGAGGCCGAAGGGGCATTCTGCTGATGACTGTGCTGCTCAGTAATGACGGCTGTAAGCACAAGGTCCAGGGCCGGGTCGGGGTGTGACGCCCTGCCATCACGCAGGAGGGGAAGAGGTGAATCACTGCACCCCAGCCTCCCCCGCACCAGTGAGCGGAGGGGGAGAGGTGTGGAGAAAGCTCGCACAGCAGCTTCAACCTGCCCCTTTCCCTGGGGGAATCTTCCTCTCGAGCTGTGGGAACAGACTCGTTTTTGACCCAAGGCCTAAAGGTAGATTTAAAAGATATAAAACTCTTCAAGGAGTAAAGATGCACCAATCCATCAGAGCACTGAACACCAACAGCCCTTGCCAGGGACCTCCAAGTGCTTCATGTTGGGAACGGGCACAATCCTTCGGAGATGGAGCAGAAAGAACCAGGACAAAGCTATCTGAAATGACGAACTGTGCAATCTATTATCCACGTCAGGCCCAGTGCTTATTCTAAACTAGAAGTCAAACTGCAGCAAGATGCCAGCCCACTTTCCTTAGCACAGTCCATGCCCCTGAGGTCAAGAACAAGGAGAAGAGCGAGCACATTTTTTCATGACTAGTATTTTCTCCTGTAATACAGGAGGCTGTTTTGATAAGGTATGAACAAGAGACTGATTGCCTTTTATTAACCTGCTGGAAATAGCTAGGAAGCTTATTGTGTTTTTTGTAAACACAGCTGTCTTTCTGAATGTAGTATCTCTCTGCACCAACGACATTCACTTTGATACTTTCTCCTACGAATCTTTTATAAAAGGAGCCCTGACATGGCAGGACAACATGAGTCCCTGTGCTGGAGCAACAGCTGGAAGTAACAAAGGAGGGGCAGAAGTGCAGGACAAGCCTTCAGCTCGGCACAGGGCAAAAGGAACAGCCTTGGGCACCATTACTGCAGGCAACGGTGTTTGCTGCGGAGGGGACATTGCTCCCCCGTACCTGGGACATGGGGGAAGAGGGATTAAGAGGATGTTGCAGTTCCTCCGGACGTGCAGGAGGCAAAGGTCTCCAGTTCCACAGGCTGAAGAAGATGTTTCAGTCAGAAAAAGCCTCCGGACTTTCAGAAGTAATGACTGAACCATCAGCGCCAATGGAAAGACTGCTATGAAAATTTCATCAGTTATGTTAACTGATACGTTCCTGAAAGTCCATTTGAAGAAGCTTAGGAATGTGATACGGGGGACTTCGATAGCGAGTAATGAATTTGAAACATGACCTTGGTGCAACAGAGCAGCCCTGGCAGGGGACAGAATGCAACCCCTGTCCCCGCTCCGCAGAGGGGACTTGGGCTGCTTTGCCGAACAGTTGCACAGACAGAACAATCCTCACATGCAGTTGAAGGTTGCTCCATGAACCAGCCAACCAGCTACGGTTCAGGATGTCTCATCCAGAGCATCCCACCACCATGACAGCAGAAACCTACTCCTGCAACACGAATGGGCACTGCAATTCAATCTCACACTTGAACTAGGCCAATATTAAAGGATACTCGGCTCACCCCCACCTTTCCCAAGAACAGGCCAGCCAACTCAAAAATCAGCTTTTAGAGATGCTTTGAAATTAATGCATCACTGGATTCCCAGTTCTGCTTCACTGTATTCCCTCGCACGATTTCTACGTTTGCTTTATGATGTCCATCCCGCACTTGCAGCACAGCAAAAAAGCAGTTATCCGATTGCCTCGGCTGTCAGGCAACAGGATGAAGGGCTTCCTGCCATTGCAATACAGATGCAGTAGAGCAGCTGGATTCTCTCGCTGCCACTCAGGAATAGTGCTATTAAGTATTTTTTTTTGCATATACAACACACTGAAAATCCATACCCCTCTAATCTGAATTAAGCACTTTCCTTCACCTTGCTTATCACAGGATGACAAAGCAACATTCGGGTTCCACAGATGCATCAATCTCAGCTCCGGAATATTGCTGGTTCTGTTCCTTCAAAATCTTACCTTGAAAGAAAGGCTTGATGCTGCTTTATCGTGTCCAGTTCATAGGTTGATGAATCACTCCTTTTTCGTGGCAGCTGCTTCTTTGGATCTTCTCCGTTGCTACGGGGAATATCAATGTTGCTCCTGCTGAGGTGTCTGCTGGCTTCCAGATTAGAGCCACTGGAACAATAGCTGTTGTTCACCGTTATTCCAGGAGACAGGAGGTCAGTATCCTGGGATTTGAAATATAAGGATTTAGCAGGAAAACACCCACATTATAACCATCTCCTTCCATCCTCCTTTCCCCATCTACCCCAAGATCCAGTTGAGGGCAACACAACATCTCAGATCAAACCACTTCCTAAGGCTGTGGGTGAAGCAGGTGGGGGCAATGCTTCAACACCAGAGGGTGAAGCATCCCTGCTCAGAGCAAATGCACCCAAATTGAGACATATATGCACCTTAAGACACGTTTGCCATGAATAAGGAGGAGAGTCTTTGTGTTTCATGAGAAGATCCTTACTAAAACCAGGGGCCATGGAAGTGCTGTGGCCAGCAGACCTATTCCCAGTAGACACTTGGAGCCAGCATTACCTGGACACTCACAACGCTTCCTCGCCGACTGCTGTTCTGGCTCTCAGACACAGTCTGATTGCTGTAGCATAAGGCATCAAATCCCAGGATTCCTCCAACACAGTCCCCTACCAAGCAGACCTGAAAAGGCAACAGAAGCAGGGGAGGAGGAAAAAAAAGCCCGTTGACTTCAGTTCAGAGATGACAGTTAAACAGAGTGCTGGATTATACGTAGGAAAGCCACAATAACAGGATGCCCAGCGCTTTCATCAGTAAAACTATTCTGTCAATGAGCCATTGACTATGAACTGTTCTGTCCACTCATACCCCGCAGACTCTCGTTAGCTAACACAGCTAATGTGTTCTGGCTGTCCCCACCAGCCGACTAGAGTGAAGTAAAGGCAACCCAGAGCACTCGTCATGGCCCTTACTCCAGCCTCAGAAAACCAAACTTGATTGCCTTCTTGCTAGCTGCCCATGCTACTTCAGGCAAGCTTCCCTGTGCTTCTGCCCCCTGTTTGTACCCTAAGGAGATAACGCTGTCCTGCTTCCAAGAGTATTGAGCAGACAGGCACAATAAAGCTCTGAGAGCCCCGGGTAGGAGAGGGCTGTCCAGGTCCCCAGGCACAGCGCTGTCTGGGAACAAGCTCAGGGTGGATAAATCACACTACAGCAATGCAATGTGACAGCTAGTCCAATAGCTCAAACATCATCGGATGAGAGTCACTTTGCTCACAGAGGTGCAAGGCTCAGTCACGGTCTTTTACGGGGCACAGCAGCTACGCCATCTCACAAAAGAAACCCACCTTCTGCGACAACTCCAGCACGAGCTGCTGAAGGTCCTTAAAAGATGGGAATGCTTAAACAGCGTTGGTTTGCAAGGGGAGCAGAGATCATGTTAGTAACAGAAGTAGCATTCCTGATTTGGAAAGGTGTGTCATGCTGAAAATTGATTAACTTCACAGCTTTGTAGCTTCATTTCTGAACACAAGCTCAGACTTTGCTTTGAATCCCGAAGGTTCAAGACAGAGCATAAGCAATAATCTCTCTCTCTCAGAAAGAAAGGAATGGAAGCACAACACTTTCTTATTGCAGCTCAACACTGTCATGTTTCCATCCCTCCTGAGAGATTAATGGAAAAAGAGAGCTTCAGAAGGAAATTGCTTCCCTTGCTCTTCCTTTCATTGTGGCTATAAACAGCCGCTGGCTCACCTGGCCGTTGAATGACGTGCCCTCCTGGGATCTGATGAACTCGCTGTAGGCCTGGTTGGCTCTGACGATGACTGTGGCTACTGCTTCTTGGTACTGGGGGGACGATGTTGCTAGCAGAGGGAGTGCAGCAAGGGGAATGTGATCCTGGCTGTTGGACAGGCAGCCTTCATCATAACTATATGGGCTGAGGCTGGATAGGGCAAGAGACATTGGAAATATTCAGCCTAACACACAGAGCAGGGAAAACCATTTGCAGACAGTATAGTAATCAGCATCGTGGCTCATTAAAAAAAGCCTCAAGATAGAAAGGCCATTTATTCCACTGCGAATGGGTGAGAGCTTAATAAATCTTTCCCTCCCATCAAACGTAAATCTTCAAGGACAACATACTTACATTGATAGAACAACTCTCAGACAAGGAATTAAAGCCTTAGTATTTATTGGATTAATTAGAATAAATCAATCTCAGAACTCTTGCTGCATGATTACTGTATTCACTTCAGCTAAGTATGAAATCGAGATTGAATGCCTCGCTAGTATATTAATAAGTGCATTCTCAAAGCGTGGTCAGAGCTTTCAATATTACATGCAGAATATTTCAGGGAGGGATGCAAGAAAAGAAACAAAAAACAAGAGCGAAATTCTATATGTTTCTCTCCATGACAAAGTAGCATCAACTTACCTAGACACCAGCGAAAATGCTTCAGAGCAGATGGCTGGGCAAGGGACGAGCCTGATGGCAATGTGTCCAAGAGCAGCTGGGTAATGTACCCTCATCACTGTGTCAAACACTGTCGCGATAGTGTTGACATCCCCTTGCTTAGAGCTCTGATCACCACTTCCTGAGTCCAGAATGTTCCCTCCATGGAGTACCAAGAGGAGGACATGGATTTTACTTGGCTGCATTAATGGCTGCACCGATTCATCCTAGGGGGGAACGAAAGAGAGCGCGGTAGAAAGGCTTATTTTGCAAAGAGGTTATATTTGGTCCAAGTGCATTTTATGCAAATTTTATAATCTTTTCTCCCCCAAGCTCACACACTATCCACATCAAATCCAGTCAGGGATGAGGCAAACAACAACCTGTGAAGCAAGGTATTTCCAGACGAAACAGTATTAGCCATGATACAAGGCCTTGGCACCCCCCATCTAGAAGGCTGAGTTCAGTTTGGGCCATCCACACACAAAGATAACGGCAGTGTGAGAAGGCCCACAGAAGGACAAGAAGCATGGAGACTTTCTGAAGAGAGACTGAAGGAGTTCAGCTTGATTTGCTTCGCAAAGCTACCCAAGAATGAAATGCCTGCTCTCAAACACAGTGGAGATGAGTAAAGCAAGCTAGGGAAGGAAGAGAGGCACTTAAGTCACAGGACAGTGCAGGCGCAAGCACCAGAGTCTAAAGTGATCCTGAGTAAGTGTAGACTGAAAACCCGGTTTCTAAACACAAGAGACAGGAGATTTTAGAAGAATTTCTGCAGGTTTGTGTGTAAGAAACTAAACTGTCTTCAGGAAGGAATAAGGTTAATTTATGGAGATGGGCATTAAATACACCTGGTTACAACAGGTGGGAACCTGACTACTCTACTCCCTCCAGGTCTCTTATCCTGCGCACGTGCATGCACAGATGCATATACACAGCCTCAGCTGAAGTGACTGCCCTAAGCAGAAGGTATGCTGAAAGTTAAAAAAAAAAAATTGCATAAAATTGTAACCAGGTAAAACATGGCAGCAGTGAAATACATTACTCGTGTGCATTACGGTGGAAAAATAAAGAAATAAAAGATGGGTGTTGCTTTCTGTTGGGGTGCTGAGCTCAGCTGCAGCAGCTGACAGTAAAACACATTCAGCAAAATTAACAAAACAAGGTCAAATAGGTCAGCAAGTGGCAAGTTACTGGGGAAAGAAGCTGGAGGAAGGGATCAGTCATTGCATCTGCTTGCCTACCACAGAAGTTATAAATAAGACTCTAGATTTGCTTATACTGTTGCAAAAGAGGAACTGAAGAGAAAAACATCAAGACCCCATGACCCAAGGACTGGCCAACATCTGGCTCAGAGACTGCTGCATGAACACAGTCAAGGTGTTTATTTTGGCTGTCCAGGTCATTTGCGTATGATGTTGAAGCAATTCCTTGCCTAAACAGACAGGCTGTAGTTTGGAGGAAGGAGGGAATTGTATCTGAACTCCAGAGTGGGTCATCATTAACAGAACAGCTGGAAGCCCAACCCTGATGCCCCAGGAGCAGGTACAAGAGCATCCATTTGTACTGGTCGCGTATGATATATAACAGAGCAGTAACTATTTTTAGCATCTATGCGTTACCAGGGCTTTCTTGTTTACAGCTCCCACATGGACTCAAATCCCCACCCCAACACCTTTGAGGTGCATGAAAGCAGTCACTGATCTTTCCTCCTGTGCCTTATCCCTCGTGCTAGCAGACAACATTTGAGAACATCCTGGGCAATTCCCAGTAGAGGCAGAGCAATAGCCACCAGGAGGGAATGTGGAAGGGGTGGAGGGCAGCAGTATTTTTCCGTTTGGCAAATTCTTCTCGTTTTAGCATCTTTAGTCACCTGTTGTCCTGTGAGCAGTGATTGAGCCCCTGACAAACCTGCTGGTGGGAGGGAAGCATGCCCAGGCACACATTAACAACCTACCAACTAGCTTACATTTTTACCAGATAACGTTAAAGCATGCCTTAATACACAGCCCACCAGAAGTATTAAAATTCACATCCAAGTCTGTAATAAAGATTTTCCAGACCTCCTGCATAAGAATGGCCTTTAATTATTTAGTACCATTACACTGTATTAAAGCCTGCTCTTTAAACCTTTTCTGATTCCAGTTTACAGTGCCTGCAAGGTGAACTTTTGCCTGGCTGGAGGCATGGGAGGAGCTCTCTCAGCATCTCAGCACTGCTTTTGCTTTCAGACAAATGTTTTAAGTGCTCATTCAGAGAACATGAGTCACCGAGCTCAGGTCATCCGGAGGTTTATCAGCAGTCATTTGGAGGCACCTTTCCCTTTCAGTTCATTAACCTCTGCTTTTGAAGGAAGTGGGGAACATGCAAGCAACTGCTGATTAGTTTAGGGGTGGAGGTGGCTATTTAGAACTTTCTTGTAAGATCTGGAGTCTCTTATGACACTTGATTCTTGACTACCTTTTGGTGATGGAGGCTCTTAATCTGAAAAAAACCCACCGACCTGCGGTGGTGGCTAGGAATTTCATACTATCGTAGTGGACTAATTGTGAACAATTTTCATCTCACTTTGAAGCCTGTTCTTTTTCTAGAATGAAGGCAGAAATTGGAGGGAGTTGAGTTTGTACAGCCCTTTGAAGATGACAATAAGTTCTCCACACCACCTTGAGCTCTAAGAGAAATCTTAGGGTTGTGACTTGCTTATCTTGAAATGGCTAGTGCCGTTCCTGTCCCCAGCCACACACTCTCCCCATGGCCTTTGAGCTCTCAGTGTATTACGAAAAAGCCAAACCACCATGAACTTACAGCCTGGCACACAGAGTAATACTAAAACCACGCTCATGGTCTTTGACAGACCACGACCTAACTTCTGCAAGTTATGTCCTCTGCAAGCAGCTACGTCATCTCTGCAGAGCAGACAGGCAGATTAAGGGTAGGATGACTACAGCCACTCCAAGATGTGCTGCCTCACTAGCACACTGAATTGCAAAAGCCTGTATGCTCAAGTCTAGAAAGCTGGGGTGCGTGGGCATTATTTATTTATTATTATTTTGTCCAGAGCGTCAACACAGGCTATGCTATAACTGGTTTCCAAACCAGCTCTAAAAGAGCGGGCTAGAGCTGAGCTGTGTCCCTTGGACCACCGCAGCCTGCACCCTGCCGCTGCAGTAACGCGGCTCTCCCGCTCCCACGTCCAGGCTAGCTCACTCGGCATTAGCAGGAGAGCTCTACCCAGCAGTGCCTCGGGCAGCAGTTATCCCCACAGGATTAGTATTTTTTTCCAGCTGGATACCTGACACTGCCTGCAAACTACAGAGCATTTTCTATATGATGTTCTAAAGACGAGTGAAATAATCCCTTAAACCTGGCCCTGAAGTACACAGCATGCTGGTGTGGCTCCAAATGACACATAAAGACAATACACCCCTCGCAGCAAAGGGAGCCGATTACCCCATTTACCTCACACGGACACCTTCCAGCAACAAAGGATCTCCTTGCAAGAAACTGAAGCACTTACTTCAATGATGCTGAGCCTCTCCACGCTGGAGCCAACGTGGTACTCTGCTGATGTCTCGTGATACAAGTCACCTGGAAGCACAGAGGTTTGAAACATCAGCGCTGCAAGATGCTGTCTGGCAAAGATGCTCTTCTATAAAGACACTGTTTGTGCCAATGCCCCTCAGCCTCTTCTGCCTCACATCTCCTTAATTATTTCATCAAATTGCCCTCTCCCTCCCTCCCACCTCCTCCCACCTGAGAAGCCTGGGCAATGTTGGGTCACTTATTTTCCAGTGATTTCTCATAACCTTGGGAAGCGCTGAGGACATTAGCGAGTTCTCTCATTACAGGGACCCAGCATCATTGCTTTATTAAGCATGGCAACAACGGGAAATCCCTGCACAATTGTCAGAAACGATCAGTTTGTGGGGAAAATGAAAGGAATTGCTTGAACTGTGCTGGGGTAGCAGAGATCTGATGTCTTCATATGCCTGTGCTTACACAGACCAACTTTGTAGCAGAAAGCTTAAGGGTCATCTTCCACTGTGCTGCTACACGAATCGATCTGGCTGAGGAGCCAGCTTCCTTTCAAAATTTCATAACGATGAGCAGAAAATAAAACCAAGGCAGATATAGACAAGATCAAAGGATGGAGGCAAGAGGAAAGAAGAGTCAGGAGAAAATCAAGTAATTCAGAACGGAGCTGGAATATTTCATCATTATATGAGAGAATCCTGGCTGTCGCACAAAGAGGCCTAACCAATGCAGAAAAGAAAAGAGAATCAAGAGCTATCCCAACTCCCACTAGGCAATTCTTTTTCGGCAGCACTGGCCAGTCATCTTTATGTTCTGTCTCAGCTTCTCCTTTTGTGAGATGAAGATAACAAGTTTTACCTTTTTCAGAATGTGGCTGTAACAATTACCTGGAACTACTGTAAAATATCACATGCAGTTTTTACTTAAAAAAAAATAAAAATTACCCTGAACATCATCGCATTCGGGGGTTTCAATTTTATCCATCAGATCATTGGAACTCCATTTGGTTATTTCTTTCGGGAACATTTCCTCATTGTCAGACAAGTCCTCTTTAAAAAACAGATTTTTTGAGAGTCACACACATCCAAATATGAATACAGACAAGAGCACAGAACAGAATTTTAAGTAAAAGTAAGGCTCCATAACTCTATGTAATCTTATAAACATTAGAATGGCTTAAGACATAATAAAACATGACACTTTACCAGCTTATGTTATATAGAAACCACAGCACTTTTTGAAAAGTAAATAAAATGTTTTAGTTGCATGTTTTTACCAAACAAGACTCCTAAAAAGTGTGGAAAAAATAACAAAATAACATGGTTTTTTAATGCTACTATTTCAGGTACCAAGTTTGATGTTTTTCTTGCCATACTTTCTGATGATGCTAAAGCAGCCAGTATGCTCCAGTACGGGAGAGAAGACAAAGTAATATTTGCTACTGGGATCCTCGCAGACCTGTCTGAAAGCTGCTGGAGGTCTTTGGGGGAAGCAGTGACAAGGATCACTATTGTTAATAGGACCGAACACCTAAAAAGGCATGACTAATAAAGGAAATATGAACTCCCTGGGATACCTTTACCCTGATTTCCTTAGGAGATGAGACTTGTTTGATCACACTGAGCGCAATGTCTCTGCCATTTCCCTCCCACCTCGGGATCTTCTGAATCCCCTGGCTCATTTCAACTACAGCTGATAAAGAATTAGGGTCCCAAAAATAGTGTTCCTAGAAGCGTAATTAAAAGGAAGAGGCATATAAAGGAGAGACCCTATAAAACACCTATACTAGTATCCAGAAGGTAAGAAAAATTAATAGCCTAGCAGACATCAGCGGAGCTATGCCAGGTGAGGGGGAAAGGAGGGCTGTCAGGCAGGTGACACTGGAAGGCAGCTCGTGCTTTGTGCCCACAGCCCATGGTGCTGGGCTGCAGAGCCCTCGCTCACCGCAGAGAAAGCCTGACACAGGCAGAGTCCAGCCTTGCCTGTCCACGCGCCTTTGCTGGAACATCCACAGGGAAACGGGCATCTGAACCCTGCGGAAGCACCACTAAGCAGGGAGGCCAGTCTGGACCTGAGAAAGGGCTCACAAATACGTTTATATCAAACCAGAGGTCCCCTGAGACAGCAGCAGCCTGGTGGCTCCTTTATCGGGTGAGAGCAGGGACCCAGAAGGAGCACCCTGCAGCCTCCACGCTTTGTGCTTAATCCTGGCAGGTTCTTGGGAAGGAAACAGAGCCCTGGAGCTCCCTCCTGAACCCCCAGGAAACCAAACAATGGCAATTCAAGTCTTACAAAGATGCCTTTGGTATGGGCTGCTGTCTCCTTTTTTTTTTTCCTCCGTTCTCTTTTCTTTTTTTACATTAAGGATGTATCTTTTATTGTTACAGAGGTTAAGTGCTTTCTAATTTATTTATTGTTCTGCGCTTAGTATTTCTTTCCTGAAAATTTTGGGCTTGTAAATTTAATAAAGAGTTATAACCATAATAATAACAGGAGCAATTACAGATGTCTTGAAGATCTAAAAGCTGTAAATCTTCAGAGTCCCAGACTAGGATTCCCCCTTTCTTGTTGCTGTACAGTTACTAAGAAAAATAATTACTTGGAAGAATCCTAGGATGAGAAATAAAGAGATTATGAAATATATTAATCTTTTCAGCAAATCTGAGCAATACCTTAAAAAAAATATGAAGGGGACTAAGTGCAGAGCCAAGCAAAGACCAATTATTTTTAGGAGTTTCTATTTACTCTTTGACCATAAAAACAGAGCAACCTGGAAACTTTGCATCAGCATGCCATTTCCTTTTTCAGCTATGGAAAAAGTCTGAGTAAATCCCCATTTCCCTGCACAAGGGAGCACAGAGCTACCTGTTCCGAGCAAGTGGAAAGCACAAGCATGCAACACATGCTGGCAGAGAATTAAGAGGACGACTGTACTCAAAGCTCCTCCAACAACTTAATCTAAATATTAAACTTATTTCCTTGAGAGGTTTAATTACAGCCCCTATTGCTGCTCAAGTGATCACTGCATGGGATATTACTCCCGTTATTAGCATTCATTACAGGATAGATATTAGATATTACTGTATTTGTCACTATCTTTACCAGAGTATGCCAGTGAATGAGGATGAGTGGGAAGCCGGCGACAAGAAATCTTCTCGGGCTCAGGTTACGCCCACTGCACTGCGAGGAAACGCGTGTGTATATTTGGGAAGCACTTCTGAGGAACTCTGCTCGGTGTTGACTCACATCCTGATCTGTGCCAGTTCCCATGGCACCGACCCCACGAGCCTCCCCGGCACGATGAGCCGCAAGCGGGTGCTTCATCCCTGCCCACAGACCCGGGGCTGGGACATGGCATCTGCGGGCCACGGGGCAACACGAGGTCCCTCCTGAAGAGAGGGCTGCGCTGATGAGCGCACATCAAGGCATCAGCTCCCAAGCCAGAATCCCATCAGACTGGGCAGACTTTGCAAACCCAACTGTGAGGGCTGGGGAGGACAATCTGTACGTAAACGGAGACACGCTGTGTGCTAGCACAAGAGGAGCTGCTTTTTCTGTTAGCAAGCTCCTCTAAGTATGGAAACAGAGGTGCCGATACCAACTGTGGCACAAGGCTCATTTTTGTTAATTCTCCTTCCCAGGCCTGTTAGGAGCATGTCAGGGATTCCCTGGGGGCCTGGATCCCAGGCAGAGCTGTCTGATCTCAATTTTATTACTGAGTAATTAAAAAGGCAAAAAAGAGGGTGGATAGCAACGATGCCGTTTCGATGACTCACTCCTCTTTTCTTGTATGTATATTGCTACAATAAATCCCTCGCATAGTTTTTGTAGATGCTACATAAGTTAATAAATAGGGACACTTAAACTAAATTCGCCCTTCTCCTTCCAGGCAAGAGACACATTCATCCCCTGACTTGCATGCATCCCGGCCACTTAAGCTGCTCTATTGTGCAAGTCACTCCTCTACGATAGCATGCCACTTTTTATCCCAGAATTTGAGATGTATGCCTAAATACATGATGCGAGAACTCTTCTGGAACATGATACTATCAGTTTTTGGAGACTGAACTTTAGCTGAACATCAGTGAAATCCAGCTGAACATCAGTGAAATTCTGCTTTACAGAACTGGGGCGTCATCTTTTACCAACTGCATTTCACAGAAAGGTCACCAACTTCATCAGCACACGTTACGCATCGAACTTGGATTAGCATTACAAGCCGAGAGAAGAGTCCATCTGTTGTCAGTAGCGATGGAGCCTTTCAGGCTTAAATATGCATTAAGTACAATATATAAAATGAGTGCAGTGGAACAAAGCTTCCTCACAGACACATGCACAGAGAAAAAAAAAATACCACAGCTTTCTCCTAGTACGGATGGTCAAAATTACTTTGAGAACTCTGGAATCAACGCTGATTAATTTTGGCACCTGAAGTACCTTGTTGCATTCACTATTGTATTTCTTGGAATGGGAGAATAAGGAGTTAATAAAGGCAAATTTGGGTCTCTTCAGGCCCAGACAGGACAATTAATCATATCTCCTACTGATTAAAAAATAAATTAGAAAAATAATCAGTCATACTGAATCACAATCATTAGGACACACCCACAGTCCAGTCAGTATTGCTGAATTTTACCCACATTCATTTGCACCAAATAAAATACAGCTCCAAAGGTTACAACTGTTTAAGATCCCTTCAAACAGATCACACTGAATCTGAAATGTTGCTACATTAAATCTAAGAGTCTGCTGGGTGATGCTGGGGATGCCTGAAGAAGCTGCACTGATGCTGCACGGATCTCGGTTAGAAAGGAACAGACTTCAAACAAAGCAAAAAGTCTCGCTTCCTTCCCCGCTCACCCCCCACCCTCATGCCTTCCGTTCTCTTACCCCACCATTTCAGGAAACAAACGACGGTGATTTAGGCTCCACATACCATGTGCATCAAAGTATTCATCATCTGAGCTGTCATCTGAATCCCTGGCAATGCTCTGCATCCTCCACTCGGAGATACTATGGCGTGAAGGACTTGCTGGAAAAAACAAAAAAGCCTTATGTGATACGCCACACCGACAAGACAGAGAGTTCCCAACATGATCTTTGCTGGAGGAAGAGTCGTGTGTTCTCTATGAAAATTCACTGCTGCAATATTGAAAACACAAAACCCCGATGATGCTACTGTGATGTCAGTGTACCGCTTTACAGATCCTGTTTGTTTACTGTTGTTAGAACCTGCCAGCAAGATGCTACATTAAAGCAAGCTGTTTGTATCACTCCTATGCTATTTTGAATGGCAGCTATTTATAATTGTTAGTAGGACGTGCAAGATCAGCTGGGTTTTAAAGTTTGCAATTAGAAAGGAAGCAGGCTGATTGGAAGCTTTCTTTGTGCCTCTAATCAGCACACAAACCATGCCTCTGCTTCGCTGACTTTTGGGTGGGTAGCTAAGCAGAGCAGCCTGCATAGAAATAATCTGTTTTCTGGAAGGAAATTGCTTCCACACAAATTGGATTAGAGATCTATTTAAACTTTAAACTTGAATGATTTAAACAACATGCTATCCAACTACTTCGTAGGGAACTGTCAGAGCGGCTGTCCTGACGGAGCAAGGAGAAAACCCAACGGTCCCTTCTGTTCCTGTTTGCCCTCCTCTTCTCACACCTACCTGCTCCCTTTCATTTTCCCCTCCAGAGTTCTCTGTGCTAAATATAAACATGTTACAGCTTTTTTCTTTTTCATTTTTTTTGTTTTTTCAGATACAATTTAGCAATGATCCAGCCTGAACTCTTCTTGGCTGAACTTGTTACGGAACAGCCGTCTACGAAAGGGAGCACTGTCCAGAGAACGACGAGAGAGAGAGGGTTTTCTCCCCTCTTTTGGACGGCTCTTGCATGTCACACAGCGCACACAAAGCCCTTGCAGCAGCCAGCTAACCTAACACTGCAAAAACCTGAGGAGACTGACAAATTCTCATTTAGCATATACAAAGACGCTGAAAGGTTCTGGTTACTGTGACAGCTGCACGAGCCGTTTGGTGCTATTGTTGTAACAGCGCTAAATCTGTAAGTCAAATTCTTCTAATTTTGCTACCCGGTTGTCATGTGGAAAAGAGGATGGAGACCCTGTGCAGAGTCATCTAATTGCAGCTCAGCATCGGCTCAGCAGCCCCCAACTACCCCACGCCCACCCCTTCGGGAGCAGCGAGCGAGGAGGCTGGCAGAGCAGAGCTAATTCACGCTGGAGTGACGTCAAGGCACTCACATAATAGTTGCTAAAAATAGAGCATATTATAACATATGGGATGGCGACAAGGGTCCTGCTATCACCAGAGGTCTCACTCAGATGGTATAGAAAGGACCAAGATCTTTTGGAGAAAAGGCGTTGCTTTTTCCAGCTGGAGGTAGCGGTGAGGCGAGACAGCCCTCCTTGCTTCCATATGCTAATATGCTGCCAGCATGAAGAAGGATTAAAATATCTGCATGACGTACTCCCCAGCACATCACAATTCATTTCTTTCATTACTTTTTCTTGTAAAAGCTGAGACATTCTGCAGTTTAAAAGAAATTCACGCTTTGCTACCAGTGAAAACCTTCAAGTGAAATCCTAAGAGGTCTGAAAACTACAGCTTCCAATGAACATGTCAGCACTGGCAGAGGGGGTTCATAACAAAGAGCATAATGAGAGATGGACACATCAATATAAAATCCTGGTGCAAACAAAGTAGCCAGCACTTTTATCTTTATACAGTGATTTATGAAGCAGCTGGTACGTTCTTCCCTGGGGCTCGCTCCAGTGAGTCATCGCAAGGTAAAACCACTGCTCATCTTTCATTCACCCCGCGATGCAATCAGTGATGGAGTGGTAAATAGAAATGGAGACTCAACTCACAATATTTAATGCAAATGAGAGATGGAGAAGCTTCACTCACCCAAGATTTCCCCTTCCACTGTCACTGGAAGAAATGCTGCCCCTTGGGGTTTACAGAAAAATCAAGATTTTTTTTGCCCTCTTGCTGTGACGGCTATTACCCAGCGATCAGCTGCGCTTGGCAAAAAGAAGAGGGAATTGCTGAGGGTTCTAGCCATCTGCCTGTAACTCGCTGAGGATTCACCCCTTTGTGAGGTGAGGAAGAGTTTAACACAGCAAAAGAAACGTGACTGCCAAGGGAGAGGTGAGTGAGGACTCAAGCTGAGTCTTTCCAGGGTATCCTTAGGGGCTTTAACAGCAAAATCCTGAAAGCTTGCTGAATGGCATTTAAAAGGGAACATAAACGTGATCCATGGACCCACCTAATCGCAGGCGGTGAGGTTTGGTTTCTGAGCAGCTACCGCACAGTGGAAGGCAGCAGCTCCCACCCACTTTTTGGGGGGTACCTGCCTTGATTACCCCAGTAGCTGATGGGGGTGCTTCGCTGTGTGAGCTACACTGCAGCACCCACAGAGCCAAATGCCCACTTCGGAAATGAATGGCATGTGGTAGCGTATAACCCTGGCCAAGGAGCATGGGGTTATACCTGCTGTAGCTGCCTCCTGGAAAACAAGAGACAGTTGACAGCGACCCACAGTCGGGGCAGTTCTCTGACACAGCAGACAAGCAGACAGCCAGAAAGGGAACACCGCTGACAGACCAGGCCCTATAAAAGCCACCAGTGACCTTGTGTTTCAGGGACTAACTCTCCCTGTGCTGCTGCTTGTCATCTTCTGAGACCCAGCGCTGCTAGCCAGCTGCTGCCGGCTCTGCTGTTTTTTCATAGTTTCTCTGCTTCTGAGATCGGCAAGAATTCTGCCATGTGCCACTGAGTCACAGTTATGGAAGGACTAGAAACATTCCCAAACCCGTAACAGGTCATCCGAGAAGACTGAGCCTGCAACACCAGCAGAGAAGACCTCTGAATTAAAAGGACTCACAGAGGAAATATGCATTGGCCGAACGATGCCAGCCACCAGGAGACATGGTCATACCTCCCCCAAAAGCCCAATCTCTATGCAGTTCAGAGGAGCAAGTCATCAGCAGCATCTTACCTCCTCTCTTTGAAGATCGTGAGGACTTGGAAGAGGTGGACCACTGCTTAGTGAGCGATCTTCCAGAGGCTGTTTCACTGTTACTAGAGACATCTTCTGTGTCAACAGGTGAAACTGTGTTGGCTTCAACATCCTTCTCACCAGGAGTGTCTTTGACTCCGTGCTGATCAGTATCATTTTCACTGCAGAACTGGGCCATCTTCTGAGCCAGCATCAGCTGTGCCTCCTTCTCCAGCTGCCGGATGTCCTCAATGGTGAGCCCATACCATTCATCCTGCCAGCACCAAGCCTGCCGATGGGCACGGACCATGACCTTCCGCAAGCCTGCAAAGCCAGAACACCCCGGTCACTAATGCTACAAGACTGCAGGAATCCATGTTTCCTTCCCCAAAACCTCAAGACACCATGGCAAGGACATTGCAGTGGCATCAACAACACCATACTAAAAGCTGCAGTAAAGGACCTTCATATAACAAGCGTCAGGATGGCAAATTGGTCACTTTATGTACTTTATCTCCTCCGCTCTTGCTAACCAACCGTGCACTGATAAGTCAGGCAGTCTTCTGCGACTGCTTTTAACTTGGGAGGGGATTGGATTTCCTAATTCCAGATACAGGACTTTGTCTTGTGATTGCCCACTCCACCAAGGAGAAGCCAGGCACAGACCACAGTTGCAAGTCCCATGAAGTTCTGGGAAGTTTAGATCCAGCCTTCAAAGTGAAGTGTGTTCCCAGAAGAAAAAATAAAATAAAATACAAAAGCTAAGATCAACAACAAGAAACACTGATTTTTTTTTATGCGGGAGAGTTGTGACACGACAGAAGCACACGCCACATCAGCAGTGCTAAGGCTAAAACCCCTCCTTTCCTTGGAAACCTCGTTTCTATATATCAGTGAAACTGCATCACAACTACGAGCTTCTGAGATAATGGGATGGGAAGAAAAGTAAGGGAGGGAATAAAGATGTTTCATTTTGCAGATACCATCTGTCTTCTGCTGCATGAGAAAAATGAAGCGGGTAAAGCCAATTTAAAATATTTCAACATATCACATATCTGAAAGGAAGAACTGTCTCAGCATCAACACACGATGCTCCTGACCAGGCAACAGAAACGTTCCTCCAAGACTTAAACTTGTTGGCTAACATCATCATACCACCAAGAGTTTAAAAACAGTGTAGTCACTCCGGATTTTCCACCAATATTATTGCTTAAAAGCTCACGACAGGTCAAAGCTCCAAACTGCTTTTTATTACTGATGGGAGCACACAGCACTAATGGTGCTTTTAAAAGCTTCTATAAATACTGACAAACTAATTCTCAGGAACCCTTCTGGGGAGAAAAAAACTAAATAAATAAAAAAAATCAGCAAGTGTTGTTCCCCCTTTAATTACCGGGAAACTGAGGCAGAGATGGGTTGAAGGACTTGCCAAAAGCAGCAGTGGGAATTGTTGTCAGTGGGATTACGGATCCACAATTCTCCTCTGCTAAGCCTGGAGCAGAAACATACTGTGCTGGAAAGCTGGTGGGCAGGGACGCCAACGTCCCACTCTAACGAAGACCCTGGCTGAAGACCACAGCCCACACCACCACTACTGCTATTGTAAGACAGACAGCAGTCAACAGGTTACATTAAAATAATTTAAAAGCACCACCAAGACAAAAGATGGCCCTCGTAAGCCACCTCCATTTCCAGGAACGCGGCTGAAGCTGGATAGTCCCACTGCGCACAAGGCTTTTAAGGTCCTTCCAGCAACATTTGCTTCACTGCTGCACAGAAAGTCATAGATCTCACTACTGCCATGTTTCTGTGGTCTTCAGCCTAAAT
The DNA here is from genome assembly GCA_013398915.1 of Dromas ardeola. NCBI lineage: Eukaryota > Metazoa > Chordata > Aves > Charadriiformes > Dromadidae > Dromas > Dromas ardeola. The sequence goes on from VYZM01019337.1 coordinate 205,657, forward strand.
ATCCCTTTTGTTTCAGTAATCACTTTTTTCTTTCTTTCTTTTTTTTAATTTTAAAATAAAATTTTTATATAGTTATTTCCTTCCAGGCCTTGGCAGTTTATTTTCCGCTCCGCACTTTGGTTAGTTCTTAATGCCACCAGCTATCACAAGCCAACCTATCAGGAGGAAGGAACCATTGAGATCAGCAGCTAATGTGATGGACCAGCTCAACCTGAACTTCATCTGTACAGTAAGATTAAATCTATCAATATTTTATGCATTTCTCTGCCTGACTTTCAGAAGGGAGCTCCATGTAGGAGAGGCAAGTTTGAGCCAGCAGACTGTGACCTTCTGGGGGCAGAAAGAGGGGCCTCGGCCCCTTAATTCTGTTCAGCCTTAGCTGAGATTCAGTTATTTCCCCCACCAGATTACTTTTTGCAGAACTACAGGAGAATGTTTTAGCCTCTTCACCTCCTGTTATGATTGACAACCAGCCGAGCTTAAAAACGAAGATTGAACTCACATCACATCCAGACTGAAAGCCAATAAAATGTTTCCCTTGCTGTAATTCAGTTCCCAACACCACAACTATCCTTTGGACTTTCACAATGCCCAACTTCTACCTTGCTTGAAACACCTTGAAAACAAGACTGTGACCAGACACAGCAGAGAACAGCCCCCTGGCTCTCATCCCAAGGCCTCCTCCGTTCCAGGTCTCAGCAGCCTCTGCTCTCGCTCCTGAATCCAGCCTTGATGTATCAGTGCACCAGCTCCTTGGAAGTGCTGTGTAAAGGCAGAGATGTCACCAACTGCATATCTTTGTTTTAATGGACTAACATCAGAGGGAACATGAAAACCACTTGGGGGGAAAAAAAAATGTCTACTGAAGTTCCCCTCTGCCTTCTTTCACTTCATCTCTTAGATCACAAAAATTGCCCGTATTGCTTCCTCCCAACCCACAGACCTCTCCATCTGCACTGCTCACATCACTTTGATTAGATATCCCAAATCACCCTTCCTTAAAGCCTCGTTCTTTCGAAAACAGGATGGCATTACAGGGCTTCATAGCTGTTGTGCTTCTATCGCTCCGGATTAGTTATGAAGTCAAAAAGAATGAGGTTATTTTCCTAGCCTCTGGCCTTCACCTGGGATGTGTCAGCGATGCTGCATTTCTCTTTCTTAAACACCGGGAGAAAACCTGGAAGAGAATGAGGCTGTCCAGGTATAGGAGAAATTGAAAAATAAAAGTCACGGCTTGCAGAAAAAAAAATCTTCACTGCTAGAGATGGAAAACTTGGGCAGTCCCTCAGTGCACAGCCTTGAGTATTTCACTGAATTAATCTTCAGCCTGCAGCGCTGAAGCCTTCCAGTAGGCAGCAGAGACCCAGAAGACACACCGAATGCCCCCATGCAGCTAGACAGATTCGAGATCCAGCTACAAATGACTGTCCTCACCTGCCCAGACACTGCTTCCCTCCCTGTGCAATGGAAAAAATCAAATCTTAAAGCATTTTTTATCAAAATGTTAGAGAAAAACAAGTTTTTTATTCGAAAAGTGAAAAGGAGGGGACAGATCAGACTCAGGAAACAGAGTGTAATTGGGAAAAATTCTCTTTTTAACAGATCAGAGATGCCCATCAGGACAGTGCTGAAGGCATCTGTGGTCCAGTTCACTTTCCTTTTTCTCTCTGGCAGGAGGGGAGGTGCAAACGCCTCCTGCTCAGCCTGAGAAGTCCCTGGCCCACACTCAACCCCACACATTGTGCTTTCGAGCCATGCCTCATGTCCGGCTGCAGCCCATTTGGCAGTTTGCCTTGCAAGCCTGTGGCATGATGCCCTGGGCAGTGGGAGCTGGCCGGGGAGGACAGGTTGGGTACAGCATCCCACCCGTCACCTTATTCCAGGTGGGACAGAACTCAACAAGCCCAGTGGAGGTGAGGCTCTGGGCAATGCAACGCTCCTCCATCCCTCCTGCCACGACCTGCCATGAGGCGTGTGCTCCCTTCTCACCCACGCAGCAAACAAACCCAGCAGTACGGAAGAACTGCTGGGTTGGAGGTGGCCTCCCAAAGAGGTCTTTCTGCTGTGAAGAGAGAACTGAGCAGCCCAGGAGAATTGGGGAGGATTTTAGAGTAGGTTTTCCACCTCCACCCAGTGTGCACCACGCTCATCCAAGCCTTCTTGCACACAAATGGAGAATAACCCCACAGTCTCAGCAGGCAAGTCACCCAACTGAAGTCAATCAAAATTAACAGGAAGAGGGTTTTCATAAGGTTGCAGGTACCAGCCAATTTCAGCAATATCAGTAGTTAGCAAGACTTCATTGTTTCCCTAGAGAGCACAATGCTTTGGTTCAAAAAAAACCAAGGAAACCACACATGCACAAATGCACACATGCAGACTGAGTTCAGAAGTACCCATCATTGTTGTGTTGATTTAATTATAATATTTCCCACTGCGTTGTGCAGAAAGATCATCTGTGAAGAGTCTAGCAGGGTGCAAACATTTAAATCACTTGCCTTTCAACTCACCACCTCAACAACTCTGCTGCAGAGACTGGCTGAATCCATGAGGTGCTGACTCTTGTAAATGATTTGCCTGCAGATTGTGGTGTTGAACTTAATCTCACAAAATAAGTGTAAATGACTATGAGACAAGCCAGGACAGAGAGAACTCTTTAGCTGAATCTAAAAAGCTTTTGTTCATAGTTCTGGGTTTGTTTTTCAAATTGAAGTAAAAATAGTAACTGACACAAAAACTTAATGGAAAAAAAACAAAACAAAACCCCCACTATCAAATCCTGCCCAAACCCCCTCAACTGTCTATATAATAAAACTGTTCAGATATCCATTGACTACTTACCCAGTGGCAACATCCCAGAACATTTTAAAATGCACTCTCACAACATCCTGGCAGCAGATAAAGGATGCCTGATTTTCCTTGATAGTCACAACAGATCCCATAACCTCGTCAGCACAGCTCTGGTTGTCTGAATGCATTTGATCAAAGGTAACCCGCAGTTATATCTACTTGCTTCCCTACCTTCCCTTCTTCCCTCGCTCAGACCACTCACAAAGAAAAGCCTGTGGTGACACCTGTGTCATGCTATCAGCAACCTGCCTACCCTTGGAAAGACTCTACCAGGCCCCACCGGGCAGTGCCCTTCTGCGTGAACTTTCCATTTGAGGGCTTAAGTGAAGCAAAAGTTCTGCAAAAGAGCTTTCTAAAACAGCTCCCACTTCGCCACTGTGCAACAATTTGGTCATATTTAGCCTAAGACACACTGGTTCAGACAAAGCTGCAGTTACCGGGATGGGAACACACTTTGCCACAGTATATAATCAATAACCCATACACAGTCAACACACTTGTTTCATAGCAAAAGAATCACAGCCCACGTGCACCATTAGGAAGCAAGTGGGAGCAGAACATTATGCAGTGCCAGTCCAATTAAACTTAAATTCTATGGGAAAGGAGTAAAAAAGCATACAAACATTACAGCCAAGTAGACTAATAGCCCACAATTTTAGTCTGTGTCTCAGGCTGTCAAAGCACTGAGTAACTGTCCAATTAGTCATGAGAAAAAATGGCTGTTGCACTTAGTAAGTCTGAGAACATTTCAACACCATCCCCCAGAGTTACTCCCTCTGCACTCAGTAGCCTTGCTACATATCAAAATCCATCCATCACTTAACTCAGACACGTTCTTCTTCCAAACCATTCTCTAATTTTAGTTTGCACCACTAAAGGACTGCTTCCCTCCTCAGGCAGTGTTTGGATCCCGCTCTTGGTTTCTGCATCAGATTTCTTGCTGCCTTGGGGACCCTGCACAGAGCGCGCTAATTCCCCAAGAAACAAATTTGCAGGAGCTGGGAACGGAGGAAGCAGTAGAAAAATGCCAAGGAGTGGCTGGCCCACAAGAACATCTCTGGCACCAGAGAGCTTGGTCCGCCAACAGCTGCACAATGCACAAAGGTCTCCATCTGCTTTCGGTCACCAGTTGAAACCCCAAAACTGGGATCAGTATACAAGCCTGGTCAGTCATGTTGTAGCCCACATCTTTCCAACTTAAACATCCTCGTACCTTGCTGTCTTTGGTAGATGTGCTCTGGCACTTTTCCCACTCATCAATGGCTTCCCCACAGCTATCCCATCGCAGGGGAAGGCTACACATCTTCTGCAGATACCCAAAGCTTTTGCTTTCACTCTTCACTCACTCAACTTTGTCTTGCCTTAAAGACTTTTCTGATTTTATGCATCCTAACCACTTCGAAAAACAGTATTTGCCATCATTACAACAGCGTGGAAAGGCTTTTGAAAGGCAGACAATGAGCTGGCTCGGCTCTCCGCAAAGCCTCAATCAAGAGGAAAATGGCAGGCAATCTTTCATGAAATACAAAAGAAACGTTTCTAAGGGACCACAGTTTAATCTATGCCAAACACCTCTGAACAACTGGAAGAATCACATGCTTCTTTTCCATTTAACAGATACAATGGAGTTGTTATTCTGCCCCCATGTTTTGCAGTGTACACTAAATTAACCCATGTCACCAAAACACCAAGGGAGCTCATTGCAGAGAGCCACTTCTAATACAGTCTGTAACAGGTAAAAACTTCCATCTGGGGCTAAAGTAAAACCAAAGGAGCTTTAAGAAAGCAACCTGTGGCTATTCAGAGAGCGGTGCACACTATCAGCGTTTTCCACATTAGCTCTCAAGAGCACAGTATGACTGAAAAGAGCTGTAAAATTACTTACATATACCAGCATCGTGCATTTCAAAGAAGCTTTGCATATAGAAGGGACAGCTGTAGAGGTCATGTAGGAGGACTGTCCTCGGTTGAGGTAAGACAGAAAGCAAGTAGCATCCTTTACACAGCCTTTCTTTGCCCTAGGACAGCCATAGCTCTGCACTTTTTTTGAGATGGGGATGCTTCTTTAAAACATTCTTTAAGTTTTCCACCTGGCCATAGATCCTGTCTCTTCTAGCAAGGCTCAGAAACTATACCGGTTGTGTTATAGATTTTCTGTAAAGAACAAATGACTGCCAGCCCTGCTACCACCTGCACCGTCTCCACTTAGTTACTTCTGGGACACAAATAATACCTCCTTTAAAGCATTCGCCTAAGAAGGATGCATCAATCAAAGCAGCATTTACTCGAAACTGAGAGCTGTCATGGGGGACAGAGAGGTACGGCCACACAGAGACCCACCACTGCTGCCGCACGGCAGGTAGAAACTAGAGACACTCCAGAGAGTGGTTTTCTGAAACCACTTAGGACTCACAGGTGAAGCTCATTTCTTTGAGCAGCCTCTGAGGATTTTGTCCAAAATAAAGAAAATTGGCAGATTTTGAAAAAGATATGGCAAAGATTAACAGTCAAATCCTTGTCTAAAAAAAAGCGAATGCAAAATCTTGCCTACGCAGACTGGAAACCCTTTTCAGCGGCAACCCTTCCAGTGGTTTGGATTCACACATACAATTATAAGTGACAGAATAACATGATTTTTTCTGAACTGACCCACAGCTCTGCAAAAGAGCAATTAGATCTGAGAATCTCTTCACAGACATGTCTTGGGATACGATACGTTGCACATACCTCACCTTTATGTTTCAACTCAGAAACAACGTTAAGGAGTCAACACTGAACTTTGGAAGACTAAAATGCTCACCAACATCGTGGATAAACCGCTCGATTTTCGACTGCATGCCCCAGTATCTGAACTCGACTTTACAAAGTTTATATGCACACATGATGGGGTATTTCCCACGGTTGTTCTTGTACTCTTGAATCCAGTCTTCCGAGAGGGGGCCTCTTTTAGTCTTCACTGATTTATACAGCTTCGGATCCTCCTCAGCTTTGTATTCATGCGGAGGGATAGGATCTTTAACAATATCTATAGGATCTATAGAAAGAGAAGAGAAACAGTTAGACGTTTCCTTTTCCCAAACAAAAGAAAATACCATTTTTCAGGAGTTATTTCTGTTTTGGTAAGTCCCAGAAGCGTTATAGCGATTTAGTTTCTTTTTACTTGCACTTAAACAACCGATATTTAAATTGTTTACACATTGCTCCTGGGCAGCCATCAGCTCTGCCAGAGGAACTAGTACGCACAGTTCCAGCAAATAGAGGCTTTGCTCCAAATAGATATTTTTGCCCACAGTGACTGAGATCCACAGCACTCTGGCAGATCCACACACTCCATCTTTCCAGCTCCAAAAAGATCTTTTGCACATTCTCTCTTTCAGCTTCTCTAGTATCACTCACAGTGCTACAGCTCTGCCTCATCTGAGACTGTTAAATACACCTGCCCTTCCTTAGCGCTGTTATGGAAAAGACGCTGCCCACTGAACAGCTTATCTTTGGAGTCCATCAAATGAAGTTACCGGTAACTCCTCACGTGCTGTTGTTAGACCAGATGTACTATGGAAGGCAGAAAGTTTAACTTAAGTCCTAGTTCAACAATGGAGAAGTGGAAACTGCAATGGAAGTGGAGCGAATTAACATATTCTAAAGATCTGCAACCCCCACCCCACATCTCAGCCGAAGCATCTGAAGTTTGGATTGAAGGGCAGGATCGCACTTGCCAAGAAACAACAGCTTTTCTGACACTTCTCAAGGAGCCAGCATGACTCAAGCTATTTGTTCAGTACCGAAAGCCTAATCAAATAGGCTTAGGAATGAGGACAGTCAAACTGAAGTTCAAAACGAAGAAATTTAAATCATGTCACACTTCAAGTAAAATTGCACGGGGTTACTGCCATGTCCCCCATGTCAACAGCACTCGAGAAGCCAGAGCAGCCACTAGATGTCCTTTCCCCAGAGCTCCGGCGTGGCCAGCGCAGCGTGGGGCTGCCAGAAGTCAGCAGGAGCTCAACATTTCTCCAGTCTCGGCAGCTTCAGGGCACAGGATGCTTTGTGGCTGCAATTGCCAGCATTCCCTGCCACGCAGCCGGGTCCCCAGCAAACGCTGTGGGCACAGACCACAATGGACAGCAAGAGAGAGGAATTGCTATGACACTTGCTATTCTCTGCCTTTTTACGTTCCCTTTTGCCTTTTCTCATTAAATCCTTACATATAATAAGGATCATTAACCCAATCTCCCAAAGACAGCTGCAAAGCTGAAGTGTTAACCTGCACGAGGGCAAGACTAAGGGAAGGGGAAGCAAAAATGAAATACATCTTCATGTTTCCGAAGTGCAGATAGGAGCTACACAAATATACAGCAATATTTTCCTCTTATATGGTTATTTCTACTTTTTATCCCCAAAATCATTAGATGCCATACTCCCCTCAGGAGCTGCACAAATAAGACAAGAAAGCATCAGCTTCATTTTACAGATAGGGGATTCAAATTATTTCCATGTGATTTCCATCAAGCCTAGAAGAGAACTCAGGTGTCCTCACTCTACTTGCTGTAACCCTACCCAGCAGCCTGACACCAACACGGATGCAGGTGTGTGCTTAGGGGGACAATGAGACAGACAGATGGAACATACCAAGCAAAACCCTCTACATACCACAAAAAAAAAAAAAAAGCAGAATAAAGGAAAACGTAAAAGAAAAAGGCTATTCACCTAGAATGGTTTGTCTTTTTTCTGCAGGAGAAAGGTTGAACACGTTGACATGCTCTCCCGGATCAGTTTTGTAGTATGTCTCAATATCAATAGAGAACTTCTCCACAAAAGGACACGTATACCTAAAAACGAGAACAATGCAGCTTAGAGTAAATCCCACTCGGCTTGGCAAGCGGAGAAAATGCTTTCCTAATACGTACAAAATCAGCCTCAAATCCAAGCCAGCCTTCACTCGTGTTTTACTTCAGGTATGCTTAAAATACCGACTGTATAGATTCAGGAGATCTTCTTTAATAACTTCTTAAGACAGGAGCTCGCCTCGGGCATGTGGCTTCACTGGAATAGCTCTGGTTTAGTAAAATCCCAAGCCCACAGCAAAGTGGTGTGCTCCCCATGAGCTGTTACATGGATTACAGGTGAGAAGATACCAATGTGCTCCACGCAGTTACTGGAGACTGGGCACCCACATTGACCAAGAAACAACTTCCCAGGGTGGCAACCAGCAAGCACTGGCAGGAGAAAGCCTGAGAAGACCACCAGGTCATCTCACTTTGCAGAGACACTGACAAAAACCTGCAACTTAAAGTTTGACAATGTCTCCTCCAGGAGAAGATTATCAGGACAGACTGCTTTTAAAGGGACAATTTTCAGCAAGAATGTAACTTTTGGGTCTGCTATACTAACAAGTTACGTTATTCTTGCAGGTATGAACACAAGGCCACCTTGGAAATGCATCTCTACCAGGAGAAAAGCAGAGTTCTTGCCCGGAAGCTATGGCAGAATTAAATATGGACTGGTTCTGTGCAGCGCCAGGTTTCCTGGCCAACTGATTGACTCACGGGCATTTCAAGAGAATAGATAAAAACAGACTGACAGTGGACTTTAATCTACATGAAGTCAGACAGCTCCATTATATTTAGTCATGAGCAACTGCTCGTACGCAGACACTGACTCCCCACCTCTCCCCAGAAAAACAGAACTATGAAACTTTTCTAGATTTTTGATAAAAATCAAAATATCCATTAAAGCCTTTTTATTATGAAAGATGACAGCAACATCAGACTTGTAAACCTGCAAAAGGGCAAATGCTCTAAACCAGTGTAACTGGCATACAGGCTATTTATTGCAGGTTAGCTGAAGTCCTTCCAGACAAAAATCAGCCAAAATGAAGAGGTTCCAGAGGGCTCCACAGAGCCTCTGGCACTCTTCCTTTCTCAGGGTGAAAACCATAGGATGTAGATTTGTTATTTTCTAGCTAAATGACAGTAAGACAGTTTCCAGAAAAGAAGCACCAGGTTTATTTATTTATTTATTGAGATTTTCTTTCCCCCCTAGAACAAATGAATCCTGTCTTACTTGACAGTGTTCAACATGACAACTGTCCCATCACTGTGTACGTTTATAACTTCATTGAGCTGGCAGATATCTGCAATGTGAAGCAGAACATGCAGTGTAGGATACAAGACTAAATAAAAACCATTCAAGATTTCCCATGCGTTGATGGACAAAACAGCTCGCATTTTAGAGCAACAGCCACAAATTCTCAAGTATGTATGCAGTCAGTTCAGGCAACACTCGCACTGCTGAGATCAAGCACTCTGTAAGAATTTTAGGACTTGACCCCAGTTAATCTGAAGGATATTACTGGAGATGGAAGAGATGCCACTGCCACACAGAATGACATCAAATCCTCTCTCTAAAGTAGGAAAACACCTCTGCATATCTTGATAAATTTTACCTTGTCCTGGTATAAGGATATGCATTCCATGATTCTTCTTCAACTCGCAGAGCTGCCTTGGGCAATATTGACCGAAACCAGCTGGGTATGTGCATACCAATGTGGTACACTTTGTGAGTATACTGCCCGTTGCCTCCCGGCCCATCCATGTATGGCCTGTTCTCCAGGATCTCTACTCCACTGCCTTCCCCACATGTCTCCTCTCTGCTCTTTTTCTGAAAGGGAAAATGTGTCACATAGTTAATCCTCCCAATGCACCGTACATAGCAAGGTCTCAAAGCACATGAACATCGGGGATGGTTTCGAGGACTCGTTTTGAGCAGCACTTCATACAGACAGCAGAACAGTAGCAGCACCCTGGCAGTAAGATTACCAAACCTAGAGATTATAAAGGAAAAGATTTAGAGATTCACGTGGCCAACACAGGAACAGAGATCTGATTTGTTAGGGATCCTGTAAAAATCTGGATTTGGACAGTGAGAGACAGTTTGAATAGCAACCTAATGACACATCAATTCCTGCTCCTACCACAGGTCACACGCGGCTCTTTCCGAGACCACACGAAACCTGGGCTCCAGCTGTGAACCACCCAAGAGCACAAGAAGCTTTCTCATCAGCGGATGACACGGCAAAGGGGAGTTTGTCCAACTTGGCACGTTCTTGTGGTGTTGTATCAGCGAGAAGAATCATACACACACTCGGTGCAACATCGCAGTACTAAAGACTATTTTATGACCTAAAACCACAGAATTTGGGGGCTTGTTGCTTGTGGTCTGGCAGGGCAGCAGCTCTCCAAGAACAGCTTGGAGACTATGCTCTGCTAATTAAGACATTTAGAAGAAACAACCCAAGTTTGCCAGAATTCACACAGCACCCCCTGGCAGCCTCCATATTTTGGCTTATTTGTAGTATTGTCCCTCATTGAGAAACCTGGCAAAAATTCCTTCAGTAAAAAAATACTAATTTCAGTGCTTCTAAGAAGAGCTTGAGGCAAACCAAATATTTATTCATTTGTAACACATTTCAGCAGATTGGATGATGTATAACCTTCATCATTTCCAAACAACAGATTCATATTGTTAGTATTTTGAGTTTATTGTTTGTATTTGAGACGACAGTACTTTGGAAATTAAGAAAAAAAAATAATGGAATTTTATACAAGAATCAACTGTGAAATATAACACAACAACCACCTCTCTTTTTTGGCATACAAACAATTCAAAGGATAACACGGCTTAACAGAAATTTATTAATACGATGCAAGAGATCAGCTTCTCCTCTTTTGAGGACAGGATGATAAGCCAACACAGCTATTTAGAAGTAAATAGCCCTCTTTTTAAAGGACTCTCAAGTGATTTTGAATTTAAACAGCTGTAACCGACAAATCTAAATAACTGACAGCCTAAATAGTCATTTTTTTTTCCTGCTCCAAAGCACTTTTTTACAGTTTATATCTAACATTCATCTGGCAGTTCATTAAAACACACATCCTCTTAAAACAAATTACTGTCTTTCAGTTCTTATATAAGCACTGACCAAGTCCTGTACAAATATTTATGACAGTAACATTAAATAATCTTGATGACCCAAAAATCTGGTTAATTCAAAGGTCTCGGAAAAGGCAGTAACCCAGCAGGCATAGCGAATGTGTCAGACAGAATAATAGCACAGCATCTGCTCTGAACAGTTGATACAAATTATGGAGATCTAGAGTTTTATTATATGGCATAAGCACGTGGAAATCATAAGCAGAGGAAATACATGTTCTCTTTGCGCCAAATTATCACATGTAGAATCGTACATCAGCTAGATTCAAAACTCCATTCTACATTGCATGGTTACCAGCAATTCTAAGGCAAATCTGCAAGTCCTCATTAGGGACCAAAACATATTTAGTAGTTCTTGAATTTCAAAAGAAATCCACAGCACCAAGTGGACTCAGCACCTTGTTCCCAGATTTACAAATGCTTGTATTGCATTGGAAAACCAAAACACTGAAGATTTATTTTTGTTTTAATAGCCACAGTTGATGTGAAAACAGATAAAAATACCCTGTATGCTTCCTTTCTCCAAATGTGATTCCATACTCTTCCTTTCAGAGCCACATCTGAGATACGTCTTATGCCTTGTCTTCCTCTGATGGCTCTCCACCTCCTGACACTCTTCAGAGGGTCTGGCTTTGAAGCTCAGCCCAGCAGTGACAGTCCAGACACGCAGAGCTAACACTAACATTCTCCGCTTTTCTTTCCCCCATGTAGCCAGTTTTGATAAAATCTCGCTGCATGAAGATGACTTGCCTGGTTCTCATCCTGCAGCTAGAACCCTGGCGAACCTGCAGGATCGGCCAAATTTCCTTTACTTTCATAAGCAGCTTTTCCACATGGCCTGGTAGTGCTAACACTCAGCTCCTCAGACAGAGCTGCCTGATCGCCAGAGATGCGAGGGGTGGCATGGTCCTGTGGTCCCAACACTCAGTGAGGGAAGGAAGAAGGGAAAAACCCAAATTAACTGAGACTCTTTGTGGAAGTCAGTTCACGTCCCACTTCTGATTTCTGGTTATTACAGTCATTTCTATGCACCTGCAGGAGACTATGAACCCTGTTCTGAGAGCAGAGCATGCTTCCTCCTTCAGCCTCTCCAGATGACCAACTCCTGCCCACAGCCTCTTTCACCCAGTTGCAAGCCTTGAGCAAATTTTGGCACTACACATTCCTCCTGCTTTTTACTTATCTACACAAAATATGACAAGGGACGGCAAGAACATTTTCTTAGATGAATGTGAAATAAGAGATGCACCTCTGCATGACAAAAAAAAAAAAAAAAAAAAAAAAAAAATCAGAGCTGCAAAGTTTGTATCCCAAACTATCTTTTGAGCCAGGCCAATTTATACTCAAAACACAACATAACTTATGGCTGGGAAGGAGAGTACGGTCAAAGAAAAACTCCACATGATAAGAAAGAAAAACATGATAAGAAAGAAAAACTCCACAAAGCTGCTTCCCAGCCCTGCATGCTCTCATGCTTACCAGTCAGCTTGACAAGAAGGCAACAAGCCACAGCAAGGTCAGGAAGGACCAAACAAGTCAGGTTAGATGCTGAACAGTACAATTACTAACCAGTCATAAAGACAAAAAGAAGATACTTTTCTCAGACAATAAAAATAAAGACATCAGTCACACACACTGGAGAGACCAGGATGATACTCTGCGCTTAAGTGGTACTGTGAAAGTACACCACTTATGGACGTGAAGAGCAATTTGCTTTTCAACCATATAGCCTCTTCATGTCTATTGTGATTCAGCTACAGCATGGAGAGGGCTTTTTACACGGAAGTGGTCTGCAAACAACAATTAAAAAATAACCATCAATTAGGAAAGCATTTGACTTGCAAAGTGTCTGGCAAACCCTCTCCAAAGAGTATCTGTCTGCTGGGAGTGGCAGATGTGCAGGCATTTTAGGGTCAGTCTTGAAGGTTTCAGCCTCATAGACCCACGCCCCTGTGAGAAGTACAGACTTTATTTAGCAGATTACCTGTGTCGTTATTACTTGCTACCAACTGACAACAGTATCTTCCCTCTACATTAATATCTGAGGAATGGTCCCCAACAAAATCAAAGAGTAGCTAACAGCCTCTATATGCAAGTTATCTAAGCTGTAATCACAGTAAACTGTCTTATATTGTATTACAACAGGAAATCCAGTCATCCCTTTAGAAGTCCCTCTCTCTGCTGATGACACTCCATGTTCTGCACAGTCCCATCAATAGCTTTCCAGGACAGATGGTGACACAGATCCCTCCTAGCTAAAGTAATAGCATTAAATTACTCATAACAGGGAACCCAGAGAAGCAGATGCACCATGATTAGCAAGAATGCCAGTTACTTAAAGGCTTCTATTAAAATAAATCTCTTGGCACAGCAGCATAGCATGGGACACAGCACATGACTTCACCATAACAATCACAAATGAATAATTCCCATGAATGTCATCTAAACATTGGGCTAGCCTAACCCCATTTATCATCCGCCCTTCACAACAGGAGACAAACGGCTGTAAACAAAGCCTTCCACTAGCAAAGACAGGTTGATCAGTTCTCAGATCTTCCATCCCCTTTCCCAGTCAGAAATGTGGCTCTCTACCAGCTAACAACACGGAGCACATCTTGCAAAGCCCTGGTGCAGCAAACTTCTCCTGGCACAGCTAAGCGGGACCAGGTGACTCAACGCAGCTCGTATGTGTTTCTAGTGGGGTACAGCTCAGTAAAGGAATGACAGTGGCATGAGAAACCCCCGCAACTTGAGGAGTCTCACTACAGCTGGAAGAACTGCATTCCCAGAACAATGCGTAATGCTGGGTGAAAAACTAACATATGCCTTATTGTATCAGCTCGAGAAATAAAGAAGTCAGGCTGTGGAAATTAAACTTGCCTTGTAGTGTTTTGCTTTTGGTGAATTAGGAGAAAAACCAACACCACCAACCAAGGCAGTATCGCTCAGAAGACGACAGAGAAGATTATTATCCTAAGCCAACAGAGACCCTCTCCTTGTGCCTCAGCCCCGGAGCAAAGCACAGGCTGCAGACGGGCTCAGGTGCGTACAAAGAGAATCCCTGCAAAGCCTACAGCAGCACCACAAATGGCTCAGGGGTTTAGTTTCTCCTAAAGTTTTTTTTATTGTAACTTTGAGCACTGCAACGGTACTGCAGAAAACAGTAAAGACAGGGTTGGTTGCATGGTGATAATAGGCAATCCAGGCATTGTTCTAGCCTTTAAAAATAGATTATAGCTATAATCTTACCTTGTTTACCACTGATCATTGTTTACAGGACAACCCCTCAATCTAAATAAGTTAGTGATTACAAAAGGTTGACATGCTTTAGCTTCACGATGAAGTTTCTTGGTGCATTACAGCAATATATTTACATAGTACCAGTAGCCTACTTCGATGACCTGTGAGAGTTTTCATTTGAGGTTATTCAAATTACGAAGACTGACAGCACTATGCTTGGTAGACCTATTGCCCACGAATAACGAAGACACAAATCATTGTCTGGAAACAATAACCAGAAGATTTTTTGCTTTTTTCCTTCAGCTCCCATGGAGGGCAACAGGGTATTTTGATAGTCCAGACAAATTCTTCTGGGAGAATCCATTAAAATAACACTGAAGCCTTGGGATTTTTTTTTTATCCTATTTAGACACAGACAGGGGTACAAGAAGTTTACAGCTGGTTGATGGTTTCAGTTAAGAGTGACAGCAAACAAAGGCATCTATGTAACCACTGAACAAGAACATGACAGCAAATATCCCCAGAGGATCCTGCTAACATACTTGCTCATACTGTTGTGGCAAGGGAGGCTGGAAAACATTTTCTATGGCCAATTACTATTTTTTTATTGTTTTGGATGCTAAGGCTACCACAAATGCCAATTAAGTCCCCAGAAACAGACCTGTCCTTTGGGAACCAGAGAAAGCCTAAATTGCCTCACGCAATCCACCAGACAACAAAATGCCTAAAGCTGCTTAGGATGGATGACTCCTGCCATTATTGAATAGGTTTTAAGACCTGGTTTCACTAATCAGACCAGTTTCATTTTTTTTCTGTTCAGTTTTAGAAAGGAAGTACAAAGGTTCCTAAGATGTAAAGGGCTGAGTAACAAAATGTAGGCTGGGAGAGGAATAAACTACTTGTTTTCAATCTCTTCCATACGTTAAGGGAAACTATTCCCAACTATCTCCAGTTGGACATTATTTAGGCTGACAGAGATTTCACTCTTCTAATTTTCCAAAGCGTTGCCTTCTTCCCATCACCAACTGCCTTCCTCGATGTGCTCCAGGCAGCTGCCCCCCAGCCATCATCATCTCCTACCTGCAGGCACTGTGCAAGAGCAGAAGCTGCATGTACGAAGAAGGTACCAGTTAGACAACAACTGGTGCGTTGCACATGATAGCCTTCTACAAAAATGCTGGGAGAGGTTATAGCAAAGCAGCCTGTTAGCCTCAGCCATGTATCTGGGCTTACTGTGGTGATACTAGTAGTCAAACACCACAAATAAACCAGCATGACAACAGATGCACAGCTTCAGCCATAGCTGCTGCAAGCCAGAATTAAACAGCACCTAAATCCAGAAAGCCAATGAGAGACATGCTGAAAAATACCAAAAGGTCCTGAAACTAATGCACTGTTTATTCTTAACAGATTTTTCCCAGCATAGGATTTTGGTACACAGATAACGCGTACGGTGACGATGTGCATGCACATAGGTGTATCCGTTCTCTCTTCAGCTGTCTCTTGCTGCAGTATGACTCAGCTCTGTGTTCTGTTAACCACTCCTTTCCGAGCATTTGAATTGACATCTAATTCATTATGAGCAATCTGCTTTCACCACCGACAACCTTCTGCCTGCTGATACAGATATCTGATAGACCAGGCACCATTCACGGGCAGTATTTACCACAGGTAATCAAAAACCGGGTCTTTGACTATAAAAACAAAACGTTGGTTTACCCTTGAAGTACAGTAGAGTCATACTTCCCAACCTGTTTTTTGCTGGTTTTTTTTTCTAGTCAAAATGTGTGTGTCAAAGGCCTGAAACACTCAGTTAAAATGATATCGCCATAATCAGGGTGATACCTGAGCAAAAAGCTTTTTTTCCAGTGTGAAAGAAGGGTGCAAGGAGATGGTACTATTCCACTCTTACAGAAGCCAAGAAGGAGAACTTCTGAGCAGATCAAACCCAACATAATTTTATCAGTGCATAACATGCTCTAAGACCAAGCAGGAAGTTTGATGAATTAAATTAAAAATTAAAATCACCCTTACTGTTATTAATGCATTAGAGCGCAGAAGTAGAACAGCACACACAACTTCTTGCTGTCAAAGGCTTCTGTACCACAGTCAGAATTAAAGATCACATTCAAGATGATGGAATCAACAAGAGAGCACCATTTTGAAGAGACAGAAAGTAACCTGAAGACACAGAGCTGCTAGCAGGCCCGTGTCTAGTACCCAGATCTTTCAAGCCCCATTTCAGCATTCTAACCATGACGCGGCAGCCTTCTTCACTGCACTTGACTTTTACCAAAATACACCAAAACAGTCCTCAAACAGGGAAACTTCTCTACTCCTATTTTGCAGGAGTTGAGGGTAATCTTACTGATTATATTGCAAAGACAATATTAAAAGTAGGCAGGAGCTAGGAACCCTGTTGCCTCAGGGATGGCTTTTAATAGTATTTTTGAGCCTGCACTTTGTTAAGGTACAAACGAGAAACAATCCACGTCAAGTTGGACTGACAGTTCTTCAACAACAACAATGCTGGAGGGCAGTAAGGGACTTGTGAGTCTTGTTCTTGTTACTAAAAGGCAAGGCTTACTATATCTCATCATATACAGTTAAGTTGGCACTACCTTAACGGAAACGAAGTTCAACTGCAATGGGATTTCCCATTCTCTCCACTGACACCATTTCTGCCCTTTCAGAAGTTGTGGACACCACAGGACCATGTTTTTGTTTATACCACGTGCACCACATTATGAATGCAGGCAACTTTAAGCAGCAACACCTGTTTCCATGGCAATGGGACTGCATCAGCAATCCACTGGATTTAGTTTAGGCCATCTTCACTCAGGCTTCAGCGCTGCACACAAATCATTACTGTTAACAGCAAACCAAGTGATGTCACTAGTAACCATGGTGCCCACAGCTGAGGTTTCCGTGTGCCCTTTGTGCTCTAATATGCATCCTTCACGCATGACAATTATTTTAATCCAATTAGTGCTGTTAAAAAAAAAAAAAAAATACATGAAGGGCCAGTGTCAATACTTATTTAGCTAAGGAAGGTTAGTTTGAGTCAACAAGATAACAACCAGAACATGAAGCTTTACAATAGCACTTTGACTCCAAGCCTCATTGCACTGTACACATAGGAATGACCTGAAACCCTGGGGAGAGGGGAAAGATTTGTTCCTTATCAATGGCTTTATTAATAAAGGCAAAAAAGCAGCTGTTTTAAACATCCTCCTCCTAGGTTTGATCAATGGCTGGGCAACGTGCAGTGCTTCATTCCACCTAGACAACACCCCTTCCCCCAAACGCCAGTGCTTCACCAGCTGAACATAAAACCTTGTCTTAAGTGTTCCTACCATCCAGTCGAAAACAAACAAAAGAAGTCCTAAAATAAAAGAGAGTGTTGTAAAGTGTGTGTGTGTGGAGGGAGATCAGAAGACTCCCTTGTCCTGGCAAAAACCTAGTCATAATGCCATGGGAAGACTGCCACTTTCCAGGCTGCTGTATCAGATGGCCAAAGAGGACAACTTCATCAATATGGACACATTTCAGAGAGACCTAAGACTTTGCTCACCATGAGCACAGTCTCCTCCAGATCCACTCACTTTACAGATCAACGAACCACCTTCACATCCCTCCTCAGCACTGGGTTTGGAAGCGATAGATCCTCCTGGCAGATCAGAAATCCCAGCAGTGACTCTGTCTCAGCAGGAATGGGGCTGTCCTACACACCCTGCAGCTGGGGGTTATGCTCAGAGCCATCAGGACAGCCAAACACCTTTTGGCCTTCCTCCTCAAGATAGTCTGGTTTCACTGGGGATATCTAAACACATTAGCTTATTAGGTAGATGATTTTGAGAGTAACCATAAAGTAGTTAGCATCTGTCTTCCCAACCTAGTGCTACATAGCTGCAATTTCCAGGAGGGTTTCCCTTTGGGTCCTTCCCAGCTCTGCTGGAAGCTGCCATCTGATCACCTCCCTGCCTGCAGCAGGGGTATTATGGGGCTCTTCCCTCAAGTTTACCAAGCAAGAATTGGGACTATCACGCAGGAATTGCTATCCTTTTGTCCTGTGCTTCAATCACTGTGTAATGCAGCCTCCAAGGAGATATGAAGAACACAAGGAGAAAGAAGATGTCACCCACAAAGAGTCTTTCTGTCAGAGAGAAGCACATGTAGAGCTGCTTTCTGGCAGGAGGTAGGTTAGTGTCCAGGAGATCCCAGGTCCGTTCCCGCCACCCCTTCACTATCCTGAGAGATGTCTGAGGTGGGGGGTCACAGCCCTTTGCAGCTGCAAGAACCTCCCCCTCTGGGTTTCCAGCCCCAAATCCTGCAAGACTCCCAGCCAGCAGCACCAGACCAAAGCTGAGCATGCAGAAAGCCCTGAAGAAGGGACCGTTCTCACTCAAGCAAGTGCAGGTTACCTGCGCTGCATCTACAGCACTATCATTCTTGGCTGCTTTTCTTGTAAGATGAAACACATTCTTAAAAAAAAAAGCCCTAAAAGTTAAAGGCAGGACAGGTTGTCAGCAGCAGCCTCTCACAAGACGGAGCAGAAATACGTGCTGCATCGATTTGTACAAGTGTTGTACGCACTGCATTATTTAGAATCGGGTCTCAATATTAATGAAGCTGTTTGTACAAAAGCGGGATATTTTGGGGACAATCAATTGTGCAGGACTGTAAATAATTTACAGCATTAAGAGAACCGTTCTCCCGGCCACTCAATCACTTCGCCTTACAAAGACACCCAGTCACACTCTCACAGAGCCAGGGCTGGATGTGCCAGAGGCACAGGAATTAGGAATCATTTTATTATGGAGATACCTGAAACCTGTTTACCCCACATGCTCCATCTTTCAAAAGGTCTACTACACGCTCAGTATTTTATCTTACCTCGAGTGCTTCCTTCCTTGTCTTCAAATGGATTTTTCACTGTATTAACTATTCCACAGACACTGTCTGTGAGAATTACTGTCCCTACTTTAAAGGGAGGTAAAGCAAGTTGCCCACTATTATACTGCAAGTCAGAGACAAAATTTCAACTCAGCGTGTTTTGGACCAATTCTGATCCTCTGACTACATCCCTTAGATTTTAGGAATCCAATGCAACTATTCACTAACAACAGGCTGCATGCTAAAATACTGGAGGAGTCGCTTAGAGAAATCCCTACAGTTTTCCTAATACTTAATTCATTACTTGCCTTCATTTGAAAAAGTCAGGATCTAATCTGGGTGAGCAGTCAATATTTTGTCTACACGTCAGAAATTTTCTTTCATAAGAATAAAAAATAAAGAAGGAAAAGGGATTTTTGGCAGCCACAAGCTCAGTAGGATTGCCAGCACTGCATCCTGTATTAAAATCAGCACAAATTTGAAGTTTAAAATGATTTTTGTGTTATAGCCTTATCTCAGTTTCACTCAGGTGTTTTTCAGAGAAAGAGGGCATTTGTGAACAGCCAAGGCAACATAGTTTGCTACTCTAAAATCAATCTTCTTTCACCAGGTATGGAATAACTGCCAGTTTAAGAACTGGATTCTAGGATAATGACTATGAAACAAGAAAAAAAGGAAATGCTGAAAAGGTGTTTGCTATTTCTGTATATTTTCCCAAAATGCTAACCGGTATGGGTGTCGTTGTTACCTGTGCAAATTAGGCCGCAGTCTGGTAGCACTGAGCATACCTGTACCGCCCTTGTTCTCAAAGCTAAGCAACTGCAAGTATCTTACTCTCCTCTTTCAGAAGGATGCAAGCCCTCATGTTCACGAAGAAAAGGTTATGAAAACCAGAGGATGAAGAGAGAACGCAGAAGTCACAGGTTTTTAATGCTGCAGGGTAGAAATTGGCGGAAAAGGTTCAAACCAGGCTTTTGCTTTTAGACTTGTAAATCTTCCAGGGTCTCTGGAGCTGCCAGCAGTGTCACCTACTTTTAAAATTAAAGCATATATGTCTATCTGTCCAGATGGCTAAGGCATCTGCAAACGAAACAAAAATAATCAGCCATCCTGTTCCTCAGTGTCCAGAGATGAAGGGTCAGTTTGTTTTCCCCCACTCAATCAATCTCTCACCATCTGCTGAGCCTGCCAGCAATTGCCAAGTGTAGCTAACAGTTTAAGGGACACGACTTTTGCACCCAGACATCAGGACATGGCCTCAAGAATTACCACCACCAAGCATGTTTTCTTAATTCTATTCTCAAAGGCGCTACACGCAAATGAAGGAGAAAGCAGGACAGTGCAGGGGTCTAGAGACTGAGATGACGGACAAGTCATGATCCTTCAGAAAAGGGTTGAAGCGACTCAGGGTACTCCATCAGCAGTCACGGCAGGTGAGTACAGCACACCGCAGATGCTTGGAAACATGCTCTGATTTGTCAGGGAAGGCAATAAATGCAAAGCCCTGAGGGACTGCGGGAGAAAGGCTCATGTTCAAAGATGAGAGCCCTCAATTCCCAGGATCCTGCCCGAGCTCAGCAGACAGTGCCGAGCAGATGAGTTATCTTTAACAGATTGCTTCAAACAGGGGCCAGAGTCCTTCCCCATTCATGGACCCTCAAAGTGCTGAATGACACAGTATTAAGGTTATTAGCTTATAAGGATGACGCAGCATCTTAAAAAAGGCAATCACTAGGTCCAGAAAAATATTTTTGAAGTACACTATCTTTGGAGGAAAGTCACAAGTACACAGAGAAAACTGCATGGACAAAACGAGGAACGGACTTATTTACAGCAGAGAAAGCAAGCTATGCACACCAATATAAAAATAAGATTTAATAACACGAGGAATTTTCTCATCTTATATAAAGGTCAGAAGGGCAATGGTCTCTCAGAATCTCATGGCATATGGAATCGCAGTAATGAATGGTATTAAGATGATAAATGGACTGACCTTTGGCTAATAACATACTGATCTTTTATGACAAACGCATTCAGATCTTGGAATACAAGCTTTGATGAGACAGAGACTTAGCATTAAAGCATGCGCTATTTCTGGGGTGAGGGGGAGGCATACAGAAAGGTAGGTTCCCTAAACACACAAGAAAAGGAAGCAGGTGTTACAGGAAAGGATAGCTGTTGAGACACAAATATGCAGGACACTTAGAAAAGGGAGAATTAAGAGACCCTTCAATAAGATCTATCTAATGTATAAAACTTCAAAGTGGCTTCAAAGTCCTCGCAGAGTCAGAAATATTGCTCATGCCTTTGATGTGATGTGCAGAGTCAGAGATGACGTCCTGGATGGAGTCAACGTTTCTGCAGGAAGAAAGAAATCCCTACAGATGCTTACAGTTGTGCCCTCCATAAACAGTTCGTGCTTCATGAAACTCATCTCAGCGCCCCTCTCTAGTTACGTTCTGCTTACGTTAGGATCGGAGCCTGCAGTTCCCCCAGATCAAACTGCAGCTCTCCCAGTCCTATGGGCAACCCTCAAGGTCGAGTTTATCTAGAGATCTCTCACCCTTGGAAGCAGGACAGGCTTTTAAATGCACATACAGATTTTTAGGAAAAAGCTACACTAAAAAACTATTGTCCAGAAAAGAGGTACAAAGAATGATGTCACTGTTTTGAAGTATGTTGCCTGTTTTATGCACCAGAATAAAGAGGTCATAGGAGGAAGATCACTGGTTCTGAGCTCAGGTATAAAAATCAGTATGTTTTAATTTGGATAGCAAGAGAGACAAAAACTCAGCAATGATGCAAAAAACCTCTTGTGCATATAGAAAACCTAAAACCTAACTGCTCTGCAGCCAATGCAGCAAGGGCTCACAACCTGAAGACGTTGACAACACTGCGTGAGAGGTTTCCCCGTGAAAATACAGATACTGATAGTCTAAAATTTAATAGAGAAAACCAATTCAGTTCAGATCTGCTAGGCTTCAAGCAAGTCAAGGGTACATTAAGCCCTTTGCTGTAATGTAAAATTAACTTATTTATGGAAGAATTTAAGTGCTACTTAAAGTACTGAAACCACCGTCTCTGCAGATAACATTTCAGAAGCTAGCTGAAAGCAACACTTAAAAGACTTGTTGTTCCCCTCCCCCCACCCTCAAATTTAAAAATTAAGAAGCAAAGCAACAGGCCACTCAACCTCAGTTTTCACAGCTTTATACACCAGCCTAGAGAACTTTAAGTATAAGAGGAATTACAGAGCAACATGGGCACGCACACAATGATTTATTGCATGTCTCGCCTGCCTAGTGGCGCAGAGAACCAACAGAGACGCTAGATTATATACTGCACGATTTTAATTCTCCCGTCCAGTAAACATGGCAAATAAGAGTACAGCCTGTCCCAGTTTAATGGAAGGACCCTTTGATACTTGGGTGTGATGCTGCTTACATCAAATCTGGTGGAAATTTTTGTTAAGACTTCTAAGAAGAAGGAAGGACTGTTCTCTCATGAAAGAAGATGAAAGGACCTTCCGCTGCAAAGCAAAAACCTCCATGAAAACATCTTTGAAAAGTGACCACAGTACTACTGCTTGAGTCTGAACATCCCTGCCCACGTGGCTTTGAGGCACTACTGCCATAGAAAGGGTTCCCAGAGCAACTGCACGGGCCAGTTGCTTCATCCCTCAGGTGAGAAGGTCCTTTTGGAAAACTTCCATTTGGAGGATGCTGAAATCTAGGAAAAGTATTTGATTGCTCTTAAAAGAGCAACCTTACACCAACTGGTTTGGAGTTTAATGGCGATCTTCACTCATGAGCTTGAAGTTAAATGAGTGATCAACCTCAAGTACGTGCTTAAGGCTCTCTAAAACCCTTGAGGAATAATTGTGACATTGTGACACTGTTGGAAAACTGCTTCTTATGGGACCAGGCTGACTAGTGTCTCCAGCAACAATGACACCATACTGTACACAACAAATGTCTTTGAAATGAACCTTTGCGTTTACGAATCACTCCTCTCCCTGGGAACTACTTTAAATCATTCTGTTCTACATTTCAGCCACAGATTTCTAAGAAACGCCTCTACACTTCTGTTTTACACAGATATCTCAGCTTGTTCCCCTAAGGGGGTTCAACATACAGAACTTGCTTCTCCTGTGGCCTCCTTATGCAGAGGAAAAATAAAAAGACATACATGAAGCACTTTCTCATTCTCTGAAAAGAGCGGAAGTCAAGCTCCCCACTACTCTCTCCCCAGCGCCTGTCTCAAAGACAAAACCTGCACACTTTTAAATCAAACTGAAGAAAAAGGACATTTGATATCACGGCCTAGGAAAAGTTCCCATTGAAGTCGGCAGGAATCTTTCCACCAATTTCAGGAAGAGCTGAAGCAGATTGCTACCAAACACTAAGAAACAGAATATAAACTCCACATTCTAACCCCAGGTGAGTTTTCCGGTTTTGCTATTTCTTTTTTTCAAATTTGAGCCTGAGACTAGTATTTTCAATTAAAAGTACAGCTAACTTTTCCTTTTTTACTGCTTGTACACATAAGGCAGTAAAGTCACTTGCTTGTCACACGCCTCTCTAACTCACCTGGATCTTGGGCTACACGCAGTGTTTCCAGCTCACCCTCCTGCTCCGGGTAAGCGGAGGGAGATCAGAGACCTGTCTTGACACCAGCTATTGCACTTGATCAAAGAGAAAAACTTACTTTGCTGCATGTCAACGCACCAGAAAATTAGAGCAGGGCTGAAGCAGGGCTGGTTGGCAAATTTCTCGAGTAGTTTAGTGGGCCAGCGAACTTCCCTTCGCATGACACCCTAATGGCTTATCATCTCCTTTGACATTAAGATATGGTCAAAATCACTGTCAAGTGAACTAGGTGGAATCCAGCGTTCTGCATTAATGAAATAAAAATAAGTATTTTAACTTCTGAAAGTGAAGAGCAAATTCAGTCCCCTGATCAAGTCCTCCACATCTTGTAGGGGGTCCCCACAGATGCTCCCCAGTAAACGATTCATCCTCCGTTAAATCAGGTGGGCTCCTCCTTCTTAATCAGATCATTGTCCTGTACGCTCTGCTGCTCGCTGACAAGTTCTGCATAGCTAATACACTGCTTCTGTCAACCAGCTCGTTATTCAGAACAGCTGAGCCAAATTTGGAAGAAAAAGTTGTAACAAAATAATTACAACAATATTCAAAGCCGCTACAGTGTCAGGAAAAGATATACAAAAATGAAGCCACCTAAGAAAAATGTTTACTCATTTATGCTAACATTTAGGTTAAACGCACAAAAATGATACATGCTTTATATTTGTGTCAGAAAAAGGAATTTGACTGTTACTACTGGAAAACACACACCATACACTGTTTTAACAGTCAAGTCCAAGTGTATGAGCCCTTAAAGGAACAAAGTTGGACAGTCAGGGGAGAAATGGGCTTTTGGTTTCGTTTTGGGGTTGGGTTTGGGTTTTTTTCCCCTTAATTCATTTTAGGTTTTAAGCCAAAGCAGATTTTTCTAGCATCGCTTTACCCTGCCACAGAAAGCAGAGTTCTACTGCAAACTCAGTATCAGACGTGTGTTTTGCTGGATGAGCAAAATTAAATTTTATTTAAAGCGTGGGACAATGAAATAACACTTCAGATTCATTTCCTTTTAAACACACTCCTGGTTGGATTTCAAACACTGGGAGAATACGGGCACAAAGGATTTGATTTACAAAAATCCAACATTTTAATTAACTGCTTTATTGAAGACAGGGAATTCAACAAAAATTCCCATCAGTATTCAGAAGCCTAATCAAAATAATCTAAGTTTTATGCCTAAACTGATTAGTATCTGTTTCATAGTGGTACAGAAGCAAAGAAATATTGCATTTAGATTTTTCCCCCCACTAAACCCAAAGTTACGACTTTCGTTTACCTTCTCTTAAGTTTATACCAGACTGTTTCTTCCCAACAAAAGAGCACAAGCCTTTGGTTTGCAGCTGGAATTGGCATTACCAGTAACCACAGCCCAACTGGGAAGGAGTGGCTGCTTAAGCCTTACAGCTTGATCACTTCCAGTTAGGTAGCTACACACTTAGTGCTTTTTTCCATAGGAATAGCCTGTCCTCAAGCCGTTGTTTCCCCAGGCAGGTCAAACAGAGGTTCTCTAATTTAAGGAGAAGATGAAGCAAGTCATAGACTGAAGTTTGTATTACTTTTCCCCCCTGCTTCTTTATAAGCACACAGCAAACCTCAAATTTAAAACTTCTAATTCCACAGCAATACTCCACGCTTCCCCACAAAGCCCTGTGTTAGCCTGTACTCATCCGCACGGGCTGAAACGTTACTGACCTGTATCATGTACAGCTGCGCAATTCGATATTCTTCCACACTCATCGGAAGAGGAATACGATATTCCTTTATGAGCATTTTGAATACAAAAATCTTTTGTCTGCTCAGAAACACAATCCAGATGCTTTTAGTAAAGGCTCCTTAAATAATGGCAAGCAAATGCATTGAGGATCCCTGAAAAACAGTGAGAGAGAGAGAGAGAGAAAGAAAAAAAAGAGAGACGCAGTTATTTTCCATTCTTATTGCAGAACATCCTATTAGGAAAAAAAACAAACCAACCAACAGGCAAACATTAATTTTTTTAATAGCTATAAGCTTAATGGCAGAGAGGAGAATCCCTGGAGTGCTACCAGACCCTTGGTATCAAATTGAACAGAAACTTTTAGAAGAATTTTGATTTGCTTCAGGGGATACCATCAAAGCTATTACCCTCCTGACCTTTGCCACCGTATCAATCAGACTTTCATATGCAATAGCATCTCCATGGAAGAGATGTGACAAAAGCTCAAAATGAATAGGCAGACCTTTCGTTGCCAGACAATAAAGTATCTCTCCAATGTCAGCAACACACCAGAGATGCATCCACTCAAAGGTATCGGGTTTTATTCTCTCACATTCATTTGGCAGCAAGACAAGGCAATAATTAGACTTCCTCAGCTCTCAGTAACTTGATGAAGAAAGTCATTTGGATTCTAACAATAAAGACAGCAGAAATGTACTTTTCTTCCCTGCTTTATTCTTTTACTGTCTTGGTAGGATCCCTTCTCTTTCACGTCCAAAGAAGTCTACAGGCAAAATCCTCCTGCCACTGATGTCGACGCCAGACTCATTCTTATAATCCCACTGCATAGAACACGGCCAAAGATCAAACTGCAACATAAAAAATCCCATCACACCCCACATTGAGGCAATTTAATAGAACTATGGCTTAAGAATATGGGAAAGACAACATTTCCTACACCAAAGGTTAAAGCAGTAACTTTTCAAATATTCTTAAGATTCCCTATGGGCTGTGGATAAAGACAATAAAAGCACGTAAGGAATCACCAAAATCCACCTGTCTGCTGTGTCTGCTTATTGGAAGTCTTCAGATACAGCTGCTAGAGCAAAAACAGCCCCAAACCATATGTCTGGGGAAAAACACCCAGAATAAAACCCATCAACTTATCTAGTGGATAAACTGTGGTCTGGGAACCAGGAAGCCACACTGCTATCAACAGGCCTCAGCACTACTTGGGTGTTTGCGCAGCACTTCAGCAACCTTTTACAAGGTTTAGAGAGGATAAAACACATGCCCATGGTCACAGAGCAACAAGGGACAAAACTCAGTATTCACAACCCAAGTTTACTGACTTCTAATGTCCGCAGGACTCAAAGGGCACTGAAACATCTCCATCTCGCATCAGTCCTGGCTCACGCTGAGTTTACACAGGGGCACGGCCCACCGCATCCCAGCCAAAGGGTTTGCCTGACCCAGGACCTGGGCACGCAGCCCCCGCACCGCCATGCTGTTAGCTGGCTTTCGTTTGATTGCGGCATTTCTAATTTGGCAGTAAAGCAAACCCATCCCGGACCGACTCTTCAGGAATAGCTATCCGTCTGGTGCTGCACCATCTAAACAACTTATTTACAAATTCAATTCTCTGTTTCATTTTATTGCTGTCAGAGCAATCTGTGTGCGTGGAGGGGGGGAAAATTAAAATAAAAAAAATCTTTGCCATGGCAAACCCTGTAGAGAATAATTCTGGGAAGACTGAGCTTCCCGACACTACCGTGCCATGCACAGAAGTGTGTGCATCCATGTGCACGTGCAGGATTTCCTCCACCAAACTAATCCTCCAGAACAGGTGGGGATAATCTCATTAGGCAGTTTTTAATTAGTGGCATGGCAAAGAACAACAATAACCACCAGAGGATGGATCTCAAGCACTGCCCCCAGATCTGCACTGGTACAATGCTAGGATCCCACCTCTTGGAGCTAATGGCAGCGGGAGACTCAGCTACATGTCTTGAGCAGTTCATTATGCTTTAGAGATCTTTGAAAATTAGATTTAAAAGCTTCCTTCCCCCATTCCCCAAATGCTCTGAAAGCGATTCTGCTCCCACCATAAGGACATCAGTCACGTCTGCCTTTGCTGCTTGCTAAAACCAGGATATTTCTATCGATTGGAAGAGATGAATAAAACAAAAAATAGAACCTTAAAAGCAATAAAATGGCAGGAAACCAGTACCAAGATGGAAAAAATGTGTTTATAATGAAGTGCCAGGCAGGTAATAATTCAGATGGCCAAGACACAAGAGGGCTTATTTTATTACAGACTAAAAAACCCAACCATTTTGGCCCCAAGCAGGCACAGCAGCAGCCACCAGCTGCAGCCTTGAAGCACCCAGCACGCGGAGCACGTCTGCCCACTGCACTGGCTCCTGCTCCAGCCTCCTGCTTGGCTTTTACCAGAGCTGAAGTTTCTCTTTAAAGTTCCCCTTCAGGTTTCTACTTCCCCACAGTCAATGTCGAAAAGCAGTGTTTCGCTCCAGCCTGCAGGTCTCCAGGTAGCAGCAGGTCCTGATGATGTGCCTGTTGGAAAGGTGACTCCCAAAATCTCCTCCAGCAGCTGCCCACTCCAGCTACTGCAACCGGTCCCCAGAAGTTGGGTAGAAAACAACCCTGGAAACACAATCAGCAACAGCAATAACCACATTGTAACCTCAAAACCAAGTGGGCCAGCAGGAAAAGGCGCCTGGGCTCAGCAGCCTGACCCAAAGGAGGCACAGAAAAAGCAGACCTGACTTGTTTGCCCTTTTTTTTTAAGGCAGACTGGTTAAAAAAAAAGTTATCAAGATAAGTTTGCAGCTTGGGCTGCCTTTGAGCTGAAAATAACCTGCCCTAACCCTTCGAAGAGCAGTGGAGCCCAGGTGGCAAACCATGAAAGATAAACGTGGGTTTTCACCAGATTCAG
Organism: Dromas ardeola; assembly: GCA_013398915.1. NCBI lineage: Eukaryota > Metazoa > Chordata > Aves > Charadriiformes > Dromadidae > Dromas > Dromas ardeola. The sequence goes on from VYZM01019337.1 coordinate 233,927, forward strand.
ATCTTGGGGACCAACCATGCCAGGTGGGACAGAAGTCACAAAACAGCACTTTCAGACAACTCACTGAGGGCAATGGCCTCCTTTCAAAGTCTTGGGACTTCATAGAGAATCAAAGCTCACCAAGACCACTTACTGTATTGTCCAAACAAAACACAGAAGTTTGACTGCAGACATGACGGCTGCTACAGAGAGAAGAGAAAGCTCTTCTGGAAGCAAGGGATCCAGGACACAGCTTTGGAAAACAGGTGTCAAAAGACCAGCTGCGTCCCTGGCACTTCCCCGCATCCAGGCCATTGCTACGAGCAGCCAGAGGTGTTCGAATAGAGATGCTCAACGTGCCAGGATTAGCAAGCAGCCAGCGTTTTGACAGCAGGCTGGATTTTGGCTGTCCAGCTGTCGAGCACTAAGCTGGACTTTCCATAGGTTTGACAAACCCCCGTGGCCACACAGCCAGGACCAGTGGCAGCCCAAGGCTGTTTGCAAAACTCAGCTTGCACCCAGCTTCTCTCAGCAAGAGGAAAACAATGGTGACGCAGGACATTTCCAGACTCGCTGCTATTTCTGCTATAGCCAAGTGGCACATTTGTACAGGCCGTTATTCAATTTATACACAGAGCTGTAGTAACTGTGAAAGCCAGGCGCATAATTTTATACCTCAATTATTTTAAAATCAGGTTCTCAAAGCATCATAATTACGCTCCAGAGTCAATATCCTGCTGTGATGAGTCAGGTCCGCCTCTGAGCTATTGCCTCAGGCTGTCTGAAGGCTAATGCACAGCGTGCTGCATTTACTTATGATTTTAACAGCCTCCCCTGCAACAATATCAAACTTTTTAAGAAAGCGCCCTTTCTTTAAAGTGGGGGGGACTATGGGGATCTGCAGAGGCTGAACAGATTCAGAAACCCATCAAAATCTCTCCATTTAGCCCATGAACTTGGTGTTTGGGGTTGTCACTTTGGGAGCATCAGGGCCAGCCTCCCTGTTACTAAACGAGGTGGCAGACGACTGATGACAACCGACAGCTTGTAATTAAGGAATAAGAGTTAGTGTATGAAGGTTATTTAAACCGTGCTACTGGAGTCCTGGAGGCCAAACCCTGACCAAGCTTGACAGACTGGCCCTGAAGGGTACGGAAATTGAGTATTACATCAAAAATCCTGTCTCTTTGACACATCGGTTGGGTTCAGTGCAGAACCACACTCATGCTGGTGGGTTCAGGCTACAGAAGGGCTGTTACCACCCCGTTCCCAGCTGCGCTGTTACAGCTCTCCTAGCTGTCACCTCAACAACTGATTTTTGACCAGCTCATGTTTTCCATGCCCAGGCTGCTGAACACAGGCTTTTTAGGCTGGAAAGAGCTACGCCACGGCAGCAACAACCCACCCCGTAGAAAGGGCTGCTATTTCCCATTTTCAACAGGGAAGAAAAAGCCCTAGATGCAGAGAGCAACTATAATGATCTTTTTCTAGCCTCATGCAGGAGGTTCATTTCACACTACTTTAAAGTTAAAAGACTCGCCCTAGGAAGGAAAAACCCATCACGGAGGGTCACAGAGCAGCCAGTGGTAGAGGCAGGTACCAGCCCTGGGACTCAACCACCGTCTGCTCAGGGCTGTGCTGCCTTTTGAAGTCGAGAAGAATCTCCCCTATGAAAGGTCACACTCGTGAGCTAAAGATCGATATCCTTGACTCAGCTATCGAACAATTTCCTTGCAATATTTTCACATAACTGAGTGATGAAAGATAATTAACAGAAACAACTGTAAGAAAACCAAGCCAAACATGTAATGGCAAAAGGATAAGCAAAGGCATTTTCTGGAGACCTCACCTATGTCCCTAAAGATTTTCTTCAGGTTCTCTGCTTCTCCTTTATCCACCCAAACAGATGCCTCCTTGATGAAAGCAATATCAGAGATGTTAGCTTTGGTCACAAGTGTATCAAACACTTGGGCTTTGGGAAGCAACACCAGGCTGCGCAGCCCAGCCACCTTCCCTCTCCTGCAGCGTTCCCTGAGGGAGGATACAGTGCCCTCCCACAACTGGAAGCTCTGCATATATATTGCGCTTAGATTTATTTATGCTGTTAGAAGAAGCAGCATAAATGTGAAACAGATTCCCAGGACCTAAGTCAGCATTTTTTAAAGGCAGCCTCAACACTCACACCTTGATTAATGCGGCACTTTCCTTCCTGGCCCCAAAGCAGCCTTGCTCAGCTTTATCCATCCAGAGTATCACTGCTGCAAAGACCATTCCCATTATCTGTCACTCTGATCCCGTTTGTCCATGGTGCCCGTCTCTCAGAAGAAGCTTTCAATCAGCATCTGCAAAACATCATTGTCGAACCCTCCTCAGCCCTTGCTCGCCAGCTTTGCCTATCTGGCCCTTGGCAAAGGGCTGCAGCACACACAGCCCGTGATCCATCAACAGGGACCAGCGCGGCCTCGGCATTCTCCTGCCCACATCCCACTGCCGTCTCATCAGGAAGCACCGCGGGATAGAGAGGAACTTTGTGTTTTGTGAATGCAATACCAGCTGGAGCACAACTGCCTCCTCCGATCACATGAATGACTACCACTACGTAAAGGTCAAGGGGAAAATGCAATTTATGAGTGTTTTCCAAGCAGATGAATATTGAGCGCTCGTATTTTACCATCAACTTCTCTCCCCTCTCTTCCCAACCCCGCCAAAGTGATCTCTCCTGTGCACGCGGTGGGACTGTTTCAAGCAATGTTCACATTGAAAGGTTAAAAAACCCCAACATTTCTATTTAGTAATTTTGTGGCTACCATTATTTGCCGTAACACTCAACACTACACTCAAAACCGTCTCTCCCGCACACGTGCGTGTTCGATAAACTGAAGAGACAGAATGCGCTTTTTAAAATCAGCAGTTTTCAGTTTTCGTAGAGTGGGTCGTACCTGCTGACTGACAGCTAAGCAGATCTAAAAACCCATCAGGCCTTGAAAAAAAAAAAAAGTATCAGAAGTTAAAGCTCCTTAAAAGTGCACTGTTCACACGCTCACTGCTTAAAGGCTATTGTGTCAGTAAGTAATGTTCTTTGTAATCATACATCTTAATCGTACATCTAATCTGTCACATAGTTTTTGAATAGAAGTTTCTATGCAGATGCTTACACATCCAAGTTTCACGACTGAGCTTAGATCACATCTGACGGTGAATCAGCAGCTAATGAACATTTGCCCACATTGCAAAACCACAATACGGTCCTCCCGGCGCTGGAGGAGATGCAGCGTGTGGCCAGGGTTGGCAGCCGAGCCGGGGGAGCTCCCTGCGCCTGCCTCCTCCGGGACTGGCCACAGCCTACAACACAGGCAGAGAAAAAGGAAGGGAGGAGAAGAGGAAAATGCAACCATGCGTGGAAAACAATTTTTCTCAGGTGTAAACCTCAGGGCAAACTCAAAAGACATCTCAAACACAGGTAGGACTGCAATGGGCTGAGGATAAAACACTGCTTGAGAAGGCAGACACAGAGCGAACAAGTCGCATTTACAGAGTGAACAAGTCGCATTTGCAGTACTTGATCTTTTTTCCATTATTAGATACAATTTGACGTCACTTATAGAATTTAAGAGCTCATTGTAAAGCAGACGTTTATTACAACAGAAGGATGGAATCAGTCCAAATGCAATATAGCTACACTGGAGCTATTAAATCTTATTATAGTTCACTGGGCAGCCAAATACTAGCTTGAAGCAGTGAGAGGGAAACGGGGGGAAAAAAAAAAATAATAATCACACCACACCAGAGTGCACGCACACAACTTTTTCTCCTTAAATATTCCAGGATATTGTACTCTTTCTTCATACTTTCCATTCCTATTACTCCTCTAACATCTGGGGAGAGGAAAACTTTACTCCCTTCCTTCTGCTTTACAAGTGATGCTGCGGTGCAGAGCAAGCCAGCCCTCTCCATTCACATGCTGACTTCAAGGGGGGGACCAGGTGAAGTCTGTCAGCTGAACTTTGGTTGGAAAATTAACGTTTCAAGTCCTGCCATGCCTGGAGGTTATGCAATAATGAACTAATAAAGAAGCCATTAAAAGAACTAATATGCACACTGAAGTCACAGATGAGTTCAGAGGGAAAGACAAACCAGCCTCTAATCGTTTTGCTGATGCTGGGGATAAAGCTGAATATTAAAAAGAACGCATCTGAAATTAAAGGTTAAAAGTTTCCAAGTAGTTTGCACGAACACAGCAGCCACAAAAGCCAGCGTCCTGTGGCCTCGCCGCAAAGCCAGACTCCTCCGCTCAGCTGAGCTAAAAGAACCGGGCAGATCCTGCTTTTAACGGGTTGCTCTTAGTCCAAGTCTCTCAGTGTTACATACTGAAAACAGGCAGACATTACACACAGGCATATAAATACATATAGATGTGTAATATATGTTTTATATATAGACACATATATATACACACACAGAGAAACAAAAATAAAAGCAGCATTGACAATGTGGTAAGTGCAGTGTGTTGGCTGAAAACAGACTGAAAATTGCTGGCGGCTGAATAAACTACTGCAAAGAAAAATCCATGCAATGTTGCAGGCACACCGCAATGGACAGCATTTTCCTTTCATTTGTGGCACATCCATTAGCTGAAGGCCACTGCCAGGCAGAAGTCTGCGTACTCTGTGGGCAGCAGTGGCAGGGAGATGGGATGCTAGCCAAGTTTAAACAAAAAAACAAAACAAGTATATCTCATTTCCAAGGTATTTGCATTTACACTTCACATCTCTGGGTGCTACAACTTCTCTTCCTAAGGAAATTCAGGAGGAGAGTGCACAGAAGTATGTTTGGTGCAGCCCCCACCGGCTTGTCAAGGCTTCACTTGGATTAAGAAGCAAAAAGCCAACAACAAACCCAATCATGCTGTTAATGTCCCATGAACAACCCTTTCACCTAACTCACAGCAAAAATGCCGGCAGCAGCAAGACATGGGAATTTAAGGAGAAAGACCGAGGATAAACCAGAGTCAAGGCATGACCTCACCCATCTATCTCAAGACACGATCCACAACACCCCTCTTCTCAATCTCTCCATTAGTTGCTGCAGTGGACATGACATTAAAACTACACAATACCCTCCATTTTTTCCTTTCTTATTACAGCAACAAGAGCTGGAAGTCATGAGAGCTGCCACTTTTTAATCTTGCCAGTCACTAAGCACGAAAATAAGAAACGGAGGGTAAGAAATGCTGAGAGCAGCAAAGCTGAGGCACAAGAGCTCCGCAAACCGCTGGTGACCAGCTCACCCAGAGGGTGCTCAGGCACCCAGCTGAGCACAAACCCAGCCCAGCCCTACCACGCTCAGACTTGCTTTGAAAACAAATGGCCTTACAGCTAAAAACTGCTCAGGAAACAGGACTATTTCTCTTTTTATTTTAAAGAAAAAATTAGGAATGAAGAAAAACTCTGCAAGCTGCAGAAACAAGGAATCTCGGGAGTCCACAGATTGTTTAGATGTAAAAGGCCTTTGCTGTCCAACCTCAGAACAGTTCAAGCCCCTCTCTTTGTGCGCTAATCTCAGGAGAGGCAGGAAATGGTTCATTATTTTCTTCTGCAATTCCACCTTTTCACATTGAAAGACCATGCGAGGCCTCGCTCTCTTGTCTTTCTTCTTCACCCCTTCTCCCACCGTTCCTCACCTCTAAGACTGGTGTGAGCCACAGCAGTCCTGAAGAACAAGGATAACTTCATGTCTTTCCTGTACCCCAGCACGATATTTGCCAGCAGCATAAGGCAGTTGACAGCCACTCAGTCCAAAACCCACTGCAGCCTTATTTCATCTCCTGCAGAATGGCAACTACACCAGTCATTCCCCATTTTATAGTTTATTCATGGGCCTTTGCACTCATCTTTTCCAAATTATAGCCCGTTGTACACTATTTCTCAAGGTTATTTTGAATTTTTATCTCCAAATACCTGCTGATCCACTAAACCTGTTTTTGAGACACAAAAATGCAATTTTGGGATTTGAGTCAACACTGGACAGACTCTGGATTGCTTCCTCAGTAACTCCCTATCAAACTGGAAGGAGACATCAACAGCTATTCCACTTTTTCAGTAGTTACAGTCTAGATGGAAATAACATTTTATTACCTCACTAATGCAAATATGATGTGGAAGAGGGGATGAACATTCATAGCAGGTTTAAAAAGACTATTTCATGGAGGAAAACACTGTATGATTGCAAAGTCAGTGTTATAGCACCGTAATACTTCACACTGGTTTCATTAGGCTGATATTTGCCTTGCCTAAAGGCAAAATAGGGATAGAGAAAATAAGTCCTACTCCATCAGAAGAAACTTGTAATGATGCCTAAAATTCTCGTATGGGAGGCAAGACAAACGCAGCAGTGAAGGCTGATGAATAATATTGCAATTGAGATTGAAAGTAAGAGGCCATCTTGCACAAGAGCGGTAAATGTTTAATATCTCTGTTGCTTCTTTCATCCATAACACCAACAGATTAACAAGGTTTCTTTGGCTGTGTAATTTCTTTGGAGTTTTGATCTTGGAAATAATTACACTAAATATTTCATAAGTGCCTTTGAAAGTTTTTTGGGTTTTTTGTTGGTTTTTTTTTTTTAATTAAAAAAAAAAAAAAGAATCGCTAGCTGCTCTCAGATTGCAGGAGGATAATGAAGGTGCACGGATAATCAATAACCACTTTCAGTTCATTATTCAGCACATTTTGGGCTGGTGTTATTTCTTCCCCTCTACCATTCCGCATCCCACATACAGAGTGATGTAGCATTTTTAAACCATCAGATCTTACTGCTTTCGCAAATCATCCTTAATGCTAACCACAACATGGAACCCTCAGCCTCTAATAACGCCTACATAATTTATAGGTTTCCAGGGTGTTTTCAGCTAAGCAGATTGCAAGCTGAGGCAGAGGAGGCCAAACTGAACTACATGCCAGACTGGTGGAGTTTCTTCTTTGGCCTGGGTAACAAATTGCAGGGTAATTTATTATTGCTCTAAACTTGTTGAGAAGTTCAAATAAGGGTAAAGCTTCTGTTTTAAGTCACCTCAAGAGTTCCCAGCTCAAGGGCCATGGGACAGGTAACTCCAGACTCCTCCATGGGGAGCTGTCGTGGGGCTGGGTCTGCCGATGGGGCCAGGCGCTTCACTTTGCCCCAGACCCAGCTTTTGCACCTCCTTAAAACTCGGGACCTTTGCAGGTTTTTCCAGCACCTGGGGTAACATCTTCCAGGAAGAAGAGATACCATTGCATTGGTAGTGGTAGGGACTGAACAGAGTCACAGCAGTTCTGTTTGAGGACAGAAACGTTTCCATGTTCTCCTGGAAGAGGAGACCCCGTTCAGGCATGCGAGGATTAAATCAGGAGCCTTCTGAAGTAGGAGAAAGTCCTCCCTAGAGGAGGCTAACACCTGCCTCTGCCTTCCCAGAAGGGAATCCACATTTGCTGAAGTGCTTTTAAAGCCCTAGGAGAGGGCAGCTTTTCCTAAGAACTACACAATATTGGTTCATCTAACTATTAAGACCCAAGACTGGCCCAAGCCGCCTAACCCCAAAGCTAGTTATTTTTCCATTACGCATCCAGGAGGGATGTACATCCCGGCACATTTTTCACAGTGTTCGTATAATGACAAAGACAATTCCTGGTGCCAATTCTCCCTCTAACAGCGTGGTGACTCATTGCTGGAGCGCTGCTGGCTGCCAACGTTTTCCTACGCTACTGCCCAGTCATCCCCAGGGGTGACAAGCCCAGGACCAGCGCCATCGTCCTGGAAGCTGCTGTGACCACTGTGCTCGGTGAGATAAGAAGCCCTGAAGCAAGGTGAAGGCGTGAAGGTCCATTTTTACTTCTCCGCACCTTTACAGCTGCAGGGTGTTTCACATGCTTCTTCCAAACCAGGATGCAATGGCCAGTTCAGACAATGAGAGACCCCAGGGACACTGCCAAGTGTTAACCCACATCCCCATACCCACCTCCCCTGGGAAAATCCAACACCCTCCAACACACAAACACAGAAAACCCCAAGGGGGATACTAAATATAGCCGGAGCTGGAAACCGAATCCAGGACTTGGGAAGAATGAATCCATCAGACCCCACTCACTTTCCAAGAGCATAAGCAGAGGAAAAGCAGCTACCATGCACAGACAATTCTCTCTTTATGAAAATCAAAACCTTACGATTTTACAGAGTGGCGTTAAATTAGAATCTGCCTGAGACATCAGCATCCCCAGTGTAACCCCAAAAGTCCCATAAGACATTGATTTATTAGTATAGCTAGAAGCTCGGAGAAAACACACCATTTATTAGTGCCTTTTTTTTTTTTTCCTCTAAATAATCAAGTTTTCATGGCAAAGAAATGGAAGTGAACAGTCTGTTATATAGATGCAATGCAGGAGGCAAATTGAACATGTATTTTGCAGTTAGACACAGGCTGAAGAGACAAAAGACACAAAATGCAGAATGCCCTGCCATATGGTATTGGAAGAGAAAAATAAAAGTCAAGCTATATCTGTACCTTCAATGCAAGCAAACCCTAGAAATGAAATTTAAAATCATCCACAACAGATACCTGCAAAGCATTTAAAAGGCTATTAAAAAAAACCAAACACACACACACATTTGGTTTCACCTTCTTGCTGTTTTTTTCTTTTTTAATCACCTCTTCAATTCCTTCTCTGAATGTACCAACCACCTTCCCAACAGTCCTGATAGTTCACCGCCACAGCCATCCATCTTCTGATGTCCCACAACAGAGAGAAACCTTCACGAACCTCACGGCAGAGGACACCTGCAGTAAAGTTAATCATAATAAAACACCCAGGTGCCGAGACAGAATTGGACTAGAGGAGGCTGATTACACCACAGAGAGTGACATTTTCACTCCCAGGAGGGAAGCCAGCTGCATCTTTGTATATTTAACTTCTGTACAAGCTTTTGTGAACAGGAAGTACGGCGTGTTTCTACCTAATACTTATAAACCCTCCTCTAGATGAAACTCAGGGCCAGCTGTATAGTCTTCCATTTGTTTGGTTTTCTTGACATGCAATTCAATTACCATTTCCATCATTTTGCAGACTTGATGTGAAGCAAAACATGATATAATAGGGAAAGAAAATGGCATCGCGAAAAGAACGTGAGCACCTCCAGCCAGCCTGGACACTCTCAGTTGGAAACCCCCAAGTCCCATCAGGGCAGGCTCCGAAAAAAAAAAAAAAAAAAGATGAATTCGCCCCAGGCCGGAGCAGCCCAAGGACAGGAGCAGTGCCTAAGGAGACAAATGCAGGTACTGTCAAGAAAAGAGGACACTATTTGACTGAGTCACCCAACCTGAGTAAGCACACGCGGAGCAGAGTGGCTGCTCCAGACCTACAAGCGCAGCAGTGCCTGGCTGGTGCCCAGCTGAACTCCTTGCAGCCGCCTCGCACTGCTCGATAGATGCATTAAAGCTCTGCCCTGCCCTCAGGAGCCAGGGCAACCGTCATTATCCTTCACTTGCTGGTAAATTGAGGTACAGAGCGAAAAGTGATCTGGTCCAACGTCCAAGAGAGAATTAGTGATGGAGCAGATTCAGGAGTTTCTGGGTCCAGCTTTTGCTATAAAATAATATATTATTTTTAATAGAGGAGGGAGGGGGGTAGCTCAATTAAATTAAGTTTCCTTGATAACAACCCCAATGCCGCAAGAATAAAATGCAGAAGAAATTTTTCTCTTCTTACCACCTGTCTTCAGAGCTATCAGTCATTTCTGCAGAAAAAAAAGTAATTCCTAAAAATTATCACAGTTAATAAATTTCTCCAAGAACGCAGAGGTTCTCTGTGCACATCCCACCCCATCTCCCCCAGCACACAGGCATGCCCTTTTCCTGCAGGAAAGCACCTGGAAGCTTCAAGAACTTTTCTGTTTTGTTTAAGTTTGGGTAGATCCAGATTCCCTTGATGCAGTAACTTGAATGAAGACTAGCAGAGCCGCCCAGGCAGCCTGCCATAGCGTGTGGCTTCACGGCACTCAGGATAAGCACGGCCACGACCAAACGCTCACCCCTCCCTCCTCTACAAGGGCTACAGATCTCCTGACTGTTTCTACAAATGAGAAAGAAAGAAGCTAGTCAAGATCAAAAGATGCTCAAACCCTCGCTTAAAGCAGTATCCTCAGAACCCTGTGCAAATAATCCTTGCTGCCGATAACATTATCAGATGTAATTAAGTTGTTCTCTGAACCCAACTGTGGCATTAATATCTTGGGAATCACAAAACAAACTAATTTTTCAGCTGTCAAATCCACAAGAAAAAACTCCGAAGCAATTCCTTTGGCCTTTTATTACGACCCATTTTGCTGTTGAACCCCTCCCATAGCCTCTCCCCACTGCCACTGGTTTCAAAAAGCCAAGATCTGGCTTCACGCAGACTCCTCTCCAGGAAACAATTCTCTTTCCTACAGAGAATTTCTGGACATAACAAAGCATTCACCAGCCCTAGACCACATATTGTGGTTTTAGCCCAAAAAAGCAAGCAGAGAGCTTTCCCAAGGGTGGATTTCTCATGTTCCTTGAGGACTTGTGTGGAATTCCATGTGGTTTTATTCCCCAAAGTAAATTGGATTTCAACTGTCTTCTCCAGCTAAAAATTAAACTTCACAAGTCAGGGCATCCTACAACAAGGGGTCATTCTGTGCTCATGGGGCAAAAGAAAGCAATTTAATGAGGATCAAAACAAAACAAGCAAAATCTGTTTCCTGACCTCTGAGGCCCATTCAAATAAACTTTTCTCCTCTCTTCCCCACCACACATCCGAATTGTATCTAGTGTCCTTTTCTGAAGTGTCCTTTATAAGAAAGTTACAAAAGCAAGCCCACAAAGGGTTATGGCACAAAATTTTCCTTGTCATTAGATGTGCCATAGGATGGAAACCTTGTTCCAGCCTGACAACAGCTGAGGAAGCAAAGTGCAGAGCAGAAAGCGTCAAACTATCGGTTCAGATTTCAGGGACAGCTCTGAAGGCCTTGACCAAGTGGTGCAGTTTCCTGTCCTGGCTTTACAGTTCTCACTCCGATCTGGCCCATAATTTCACACCTCGAGAGCTTCTCCGTCCTCACTGTTGCAGCTTCATGTGTCAGCTATCAGATAGCAAGAGTGCCGCACAGCCTTTGCAAGAGCCACACATGCCCTTCTTTAAAGGGCATTACAGCTGTATTTATATCTGACATAAATCTGCTTTGTAAACAGTGACCTGATTCAGGATCTGGACTTTCTTAGATGGCAACATCAAGAGCACACGTGTATGCTGGCCCCTAATGGGCAGCACCAGACCTGCCTGACCACGAAAGGAGATGCTGCACACCCTCCTTGCCTGCTGCGAGTGTGACAGCATCTAAAAGCCTCTGGAACTGGCAAGTGAAAGTGAAAAATCACCAAAAGCTGGAGGTTTTGGCATATCCAGAAAGTGTATTGGTGTCTTGCAGGTAGAGGAGCCAGAGGGAACATTTCAATTTTGGTCACAGCCTGGCATGAAGAAAAGGACAATTATTCTGAGTGATGAAAGTTACCTCCATTTTACAGGTAATGCAAGTGTCTGAGGGACAGTTAAGTTTAGATAGTTTAGTCCAAAATTCACTGCAAGTGCTGGTTCACAATCAAACCAAAAATCAGTAGCTGAACTGAAAATAATATCGAAGTTCTCACTCCAGGCACCACAACCTGTTTTCTCATCTCATTTCTATTTTTTCTATTTGCTGCCAATTCAAAAAGTCAGCCCATTACACTCGTTCTTAGATGTCTTAAGCTCTTATATGAAGCTGGTATTATCACCAGAGCCCATAAATTGCAGCTAAAGTACATAAAGGAAGCAGTCATGACATAGCCCAAATTTAATCTGTATCAAGTTGCTACAGTCAAAAAAAGTGTTTTTCAAAATGTTAATTAATTTTTAAAAGAATGGATTAAAGGGGGTTCTCAATTAATAGAATACTTTAAGGAGACAAGCTAGAGAGGATGGTCCATTTTATTAATATAGTGATTTAACAGCTATTCAACATCTAATAACTTCTCATTAACAGTCAACCCTCCCCCTTCCCCAGCAGATTAGCCACCCATGCGTCAGACACAATACAGCTTCATTAGCCTAGAAGTTCAGTTTCTGCTTTTCCACAGATTTGCTTTTATTTCGCTTGTATCGGTAAGCTGAAATCCTGAATGACAGCAAAGTCCAGAAGTCAACACCACAAATAGGGCACTAGTCTTTCACGAGTTCTGGAGGGTATTTTGATGTAGCAGTGTCAGCAATGCCAGCTGCAATAGCACATACAGTCGCTGCAAGAGCCAGGTAGGAAACCCCTACACAATTCTGCCCAAACGCACATGGCAAAGACTCATCCATGAGCTGTACCTCATGTGGAAGAGCACACAAATGACACCTTTTCCCAACACCTTTTCCACCCAAGTAGCACCTTGTAGCCTGCCTGGAGTTGGAGGGTGTTGTTGAAAAGATGACATACAGCAATTTCCACTTTCACCAGAAGGTTCCCACCTTGAGTTCTCAGATTAAGCATGGTCTTCATATATGTAACCCCCAAGTAGATGCATTGTTCTGTGTGGTCATTTTAAGCAGCAAGGATATGGTCAACCCGCACCGAGGCTCCACAGACCTCGCAGAGGAGCCAGCTGACCGCGAGATAACTGCTGCAGGTCAGAGCTCGGGCAGGACAGCAGGGACAAGTCCTGGGGTAGGGCTCCAGCAACATGCAGTCCTCAACACCTCTGAAGAAACGTATACCTAGACATCTTATGAACAGAGACAGGAGACACATTAGCAGAAAAAAGCTCCTGTCAGGGCAACCCTAAAATAAGTAAATAAGTAAACCCAGAAAAGCCCTGTGACTCCAGCAGGAAAGGCTGAGCAGTGCCGAGCAGAGGGGCAGGCGCCAACGAGAGCAGCACGGCAGCAGCCCCGCGCTCCACGTCTGGCCTCATTACGGCGACCTAAGACCTCAGCGCAGAAGGACTCTATCGGCATGGATTTCACTGCAGGATCAGAGCTCTAGGAAGTCCATATAAAAGATAACAGAAACTGAAAGAGGTTACAACTAAGGCTAATACCACCCAAAAGCTAAAGCAAACAAAAACATTCCAGTCTATCAGCTTTATCTGCAAAGAGTATTCAAGCTACTCATAAGACCGTAACAGCCATATGCACAGGCTTTAATAAAAAGGGACACCTTTCCCCCAGCTCCTGCTGTTGCAATTTTAAGGAACAAACCCAGACATCAGCAGAAGGGGAAGTTCAGGATATATACAGCATCAGTTTCCAAAAGAATATTTACCATGTCACGCGAGACCAACATTTTTAGCCAACTTGGCAGAAAATAGACAAGCTGCAAAGCTACCCTAAAAATACCAGTCTTGGTAATTACAAGAAAGAAAAGCAAAGCATAAGCAATGGCAGCACCAAAAATCCATACTTTTAGTGACACCCTGCTAACAATTTTTTTTTTTTTAAATTACATACACGAATTCTAAAAAATAGTCTCAGTTGCTTAGATGTACAATATACGTGTTTAGTTTTATGTCATTTAAGTAAGATACAAGTCAAGCTCATTACAGAAGGATGCTTTATGGCTTCATCTGTGTTATTTACTAATGACCCTCTTCACCTCTCTTCAGCACAGCGCTATGACACTTCCAAATTCTGGTAGTCAACTGCACGCAGGGATGAAGAAATTCAGGAGACAGATTAGGAAAAAACAAACAAACAAAAGATAAATTGCCACTGTGCATCAGTTCCATGGTCCCTCTCATCTGGTGTGGCATCTGAGGGCTGTGTAACGGGTGCTTCAAAGGATGCCCATAACTCGCACAAGCCGCTAGCTAGATCGCACCTGCCCACACAGGAAACCTCTCCAAACCCCAACCTGCTACAGGCAGGGTTATGTCTCGGCATAACATGCAACATAAAACTCTGTTTCCTACCAGAAGTAGGAACGCTATTTGAGGGATAAGAAGGCAGCTTATTTGAGAGGTGACAAGAAGGAAATGGAATCAGAGCGTCATTACTTGGGAACTGAAGAACTTCGGACCTGAGGGCAGACCACCAGCTCGCCCAGACTGGCAGCTCCACTGGCATCCCTGCAGCTCTGGCAGCTCATGTCAGAGAAGCTGCCCAATGTCTCTGACCTCTGTTGGAGACAAATCCTCGCAAAAAAAAAAAGCAAAGAGGAGTAGAAAAAGGTAATTTGAAATTGTGCTTCTTGGGAAGGTCTAAGGTTAACAAAGTAGGAGGTCCTAACCGCTCTCCTAGCTGCTTTTCCCCTGAAGATGAGTGCTGCATACCATAGCCTGTCTGCCATGCCGATGTCTTACACTTATTCACCATTACTTTTTAGTGCAATTATACAGACAAAAGACCAGAGAGGAGAAACCACCAAAATAAAAAAAAAAAAGACAGCATCAACAATTATGTAAATCCATGACCTTGTCCTCTCTGTTCCCCCACTAAAATACAAACTTTTGCCAAGAACCAGCTACCCCTCCTTCCTCAGGACAGCATTATTCAGCTTCAGCATTTCCTAGGGTAGAGGTGGAAAGGCGAGAGGCTGGCTCCGCACAGGAGCCACACGCGGGTGAGATGCCACCGCAGCCACACACCGGTGACAGTGGCCCTTCCCAAAGCAGGAGCCAGAACACAGACCAGCTCCTGTTCCCGCAATGAGTAACTGCAGGGCTTGCAGGAGTCAACGGTTGTAAAAGAAAACTTATTTTTGTCACTAAAATCAGCAAGGGTGACTCACAATAGGCTCGGGGAGCCTCGTTGATGAGTTTCATTGTTATGCAGTCACATTTCACCCTTAATTTTCAAAAATACCCTGAGTGACAATAACAATAGAGCATAATAGCCATAATTAGCTAACACCAGAGAAAACGTCCAAGTTTCAAACTAACCCGAATTGCTACTGCTAAACATGCATCAGAAATTAGTGATGCAGTCGATCCCTGTTGATCACTGACATTAGAAGAGAGACATCTGAGGGGATTGGCCATTATCTTCTGCAGATTCAGCAAAACAAGATCCCAGCAGCCCGGTAAAGAACAGCAGCAAGCACTGTCCAGAAGACTGGCTTTGAGGATGATTTACTGCTAAATACACTAGGAAGCATCTTCCACTTAACAAAATAAATAGGTCTAACTGTATCAAAACTAAGCAAATCACTGCCTTCTCAAGCACAGGTTAATGCATTGTTTTTCATCAGGGATGAAGAGGAAAAAACTAACTGATGGCTCAATACCTACATTTTGGAAAGTCTTCCATTTTACACAATTGAAAACAACCTCTTGAAACGACTGAAAGCACCAGCAACACTGAGAAGCCAATGTGAAACTTGCTCTGTTGACTTGGTCAATGCAAAGAGCAATGCAGAAAAGTAGACTTGTTAAGCTAGCAGTCAAATTTAGGACTACCACTACTGTTTCTTAAAGGACCAAAGTTGGCTGGAATCTTTATTTAGGACTAAAGTCCAGTAGCTTTCCTCTGAATAGGGACAACATGGAAACTATTCTCCTTGTAGAGTTTATTTTGAGCTGAAAATATTTTCCAGTTTCATGCTGACAGACACGATTGTAACTACACTGTGTTACAGAATAACGATCAAATTTTCAAAGCCTGTCACAGGGGAAAGCAGAGGAAGCTACATTTTCCTCTTTATGGTATTTGTTACTGAAAAAGTTTTTACAGTTTCAAAGCAAGGCACACAAGGACCCAAATAAACAAACAAACAGAGCACAGCTATCTATCCCATCTATCATCCCAGGCAAAATGAGATAATCAGATTAGCCAGAGAGTTATAAATTGACCATATCTGAAGGAGAAGGAAGTAATTTTCTCATATCCCTCTCCCTGGCAATCACCTCCAAGATTTTCAAAACAACAGTATCAGCCTCCCAGACGCTTCCCAGTACTGAGCTCCTCTGGGATTTAGGGACAAATTCCTTCAGCGTCTCTGGAAGTCCTGGGTTAGCTTGTCACATTTATTGGAGAAAATGGTTTGCTAAAATGACTTGGTAAAAGCATGCATTAATACCTCTAGTTCTATCCACACCTCTGGTGACGTTCTCAAAGAGCATTCTTGTGAATGGCTACAGAAACCCTCCTGGGAGAGGCTATTCCATGCTCTTCACCCAAGCCAACAAGCATTGGGTGCAGCACAAGGGGAGATTACAAGAACAAACTGGATGATTTTCTATGTTCCTCTAGAATCTTCCAACCTGAGTGGCGCAGCACCACTTTCTTCAGAAATGCTGCCAGACCAAGGGCGTTGGGAGCACCCAGGAAGAAAGCTAACAAGCATGCGGCAGTTTTAAAGGTCCCACCCAAAAGAACAGAATGAACTCCAAAGCGCGGTTATTTGCACCAAAGGCAGCCATCTCTGAAATCCTACCTTGGCCCCCTGGTAAATGCATTTATACCTTTGGAGTTCAGGTCTTATACCCGAAGACACTTATGGTATCTGCCATCTGTACTGAACAGTTCTTTGGAAGAAGCTCCCTAAGCCAGCACGGCAGATGAGCACGCACAAAGTTATGGTAACAGCAAGCACAGCCCCCTTAAAGCTCTTCAGCTGTGAAGGTGATTGACAGTATTTCCAGATTAAAAGCCTTGCTCAACACAGAACCATCAGCTAGACAATACCACCTGTTTTGGGTGGGGGTTTTCTTGTGAATGGCAAGTTGCTGGTTTGCTGGAACACAAGGTGCCTCATCTTCCGCTCTATGACACCACTAATCCTGCATGCAGAGCTAAAATATCTCTGCTGTCCAGCCTGGCGTTCTCAGTGTTGAGAAATACTGGAAAACAGAGTGCTTTGATTCACACCAAGGACAGCTGAAAGAAACGTCAGCAGTTTTTATTTTAAAATGCATGTAGCTTTATGCACAGAGCTAGGCATGCCCCCAGCTCCCTTAGATGTTTTAGCAGGTACCAATTCTTCCAAAAAAAGCAGTAGAGACAAACCTTTCACTTGACAGAAGCGTCCTTCTTGGGGTCAGCCACAGAAGCCCCTCTCCTCCTCCTCCACTCCCCAAACCAACAGTGCTGTCCCTGGGACCGCTCCTAGCGTGCGTCACACACCAGGGGACTGGTGACCGCAAGGTCCATCCTCAAGCCTGCTTGGCGATGTCAGCTTCTGCTGCTTTTTGGATTAATCTTCTCAACTCCAGGGGAGGCATCTCTTGGATTGCCATTCCTGTAACTGGCACCCCTAGTTAATGTCAGACACCCTCTGCCCCTTTCCTGCAGCACGATTCAGGCACAAAATTAGCACAAGCTAAGCAATACAGAGAGTGACTGCGCTGCAGTCATGAGGGTTACTACACACCACCCAAACCCATGACATTTCCATAGAAACCACAGTGGGAAAGAGAAAAGCCTCAAAAAGCTGACAAGATAAAACACACATGGTGAAATAAGTAACTCTGGTGGGAAAATGTACATGTGCAAGATCCTCCTCAGCTCTCCAGCAGCTTGGACATCCAGAGATAACACAGTTAACACCAAACTGATGCCAATGAAACTTTTTTCAGTCCCTCAGGCTGTCCCTCATTCTTTCCCAGTGGGGATATTTCAGAAGGCTAACTTGTTAGGCAATATAAGCAACTTTCTTCCCCATTACTTATGGGAGTGCTCCTGTTAGTGTCACTAAACATAAAGGAACATATCTCAACTTTTTCTTAAAATTGGGCAAAGCCTTCCAGAACATACATTTTCTTCATTAGCAGGATCTATTAAGCAAATAAATACTGGAATGTTTAAGAGAAGCAATTGATTCTTTTGGTCAAACAAACATCCCTGCAGAGAAAAAACACTCAACAAAACACCACATTACTGCCAACGGCACAAATTTTCACCTGTAAGCAAGTAAGCCAGTCCCAGCAAAAAAAGAGCTTAAATACGTTCCATTACACACTTGCCTACTTCAGAGAAGTGTTTTTGTGTGACAACGAAAAAGAAAGAGAAAAAAGAAGAAAAAAACCCATCCACAGTCAAGAACGCTAAACAGCGGCTTTTAAACAATTCGGGATGCTCTGCTCTTCTCCTGGAAAACTAGTCATATTCCAGTGCTTGGCAGAAGCAAGCCAGCTTTACTGGGAGAGATGCAAACATGCATGGAAGGAGGTTGTTTGTTACAAACTGAATCATTCGGTGAGATGCCTGATGCATCTCCAAACCCTTCACAGAGAGACGAATAACATCCACAGCTTGCCCGGTGCTAAGCTCAATTGACTACACACGACAGTACCTTTCTACAAAAGCCAGAATTAAAAGCCAAGACAACTTCCAGGCAAATCTGGACACAAACACTTTTCAAAAGGTCAGCGATGTTTGGTTCAGGCTCATTAGCTCAAAGAACAACAAATTTTAGTGTGACTGTACAGAAATTCCCACGACAAACACCATCTTCACACAATAAAAAGCAAGCTTGCTTACCGTGGCACAACACGAAGCTGCCTGCAGTACTTAAAGAGACGCTGTTCTGCTCAAACAGCCCACCACAAATTAACCTCGCTTGCTCCAGGCACACATGCACCCAAATCATGTGCAGGTTACACCAAGCAGCTCACGCCACTGCATCTTTGCTGGTTCCCTCTGCTCAGCTTATACAAGTCTACGAATCGCGCCAGTCATCAAATGGGGAGCCACACGAGCAAGAATGCGACGTGTGCATCTTGCTCTCCTATTATGGTTGTGATGCTATGAGCTGATTGCCCCTGTTTTTCCCTTTGGTAAGCCAAAGCTTTACCACTAGCATCTTTCATACGTAGCACATGACTTTCTGCTTAGGGAAAAAGAAAAAAAAAAAACATGATTGCTTTTTGGGTCTTGAAAAATACTTCAGTCTGACAGATGTGTTTTTTTCTGGAATTATTTTCTAAATATATACTCTACCTACCACTTCATCAAAATCAGAGCTAAAGACACTAACAAGTCAATACATTAAACGGTTTATCTTGTTAGAGGTCTTACAGCTACTTAATAATGAGTTCTGGTAACTGCTGCCTGTATATGCTTATTATTGTAAGAGAGTCTTTAAAAAACAGATCTGTGTAATAGCATAACCTTTCCTTTCAGCTGCATAAAAAAATGCCATGCTCCAATCAATATCATCATTAGCAAGAAACTAAAAAAAGATCAGCAGAAGCTATAAAAATACAGTAAATTACATTCTGAGGACAGCTTTACTGCCACCATATTTTATAGAAATCCTATTTAAAATTCACACGTGGAAAAAAATTAGATCTACACAAAAAAGCAAATCTGGACAGGAGATAGAGCAAATGTTGTGTTCTCTGACAAACGGGATAATAAAAGCAGAATGGTAGACTAGAATCTGACCTTTACGGGTCAGTCCCATTTTCCATGTGCTGTTAAATATCTCTTGCAAAGGCGGGAGGAGGGGGGAATCAATTCATAAAAAACCCAGTCAGTGTTTACATGAAGTAACCAGTGGGAAATTATTATTTTACAAATCAGAGCAAATCTCCCATTACTTTTCTGGACAAGAAGACAGTTTAGTGTCACTCTGCCGCTCTTTTGGCATTTAAAGGTTTTACACATCTCACAGAGTTTAAGCCTCCAAAAACAGGCACTTCCATCGCACAAAATAACATGCATTCCTCCCTCTCCAAGCACAGAGGCACTGAAGGGCACAGCAGCTGAGTTCACAGAGCACGAGAAAGAGCGTAAGCATTTCTTTAGCCAATAAAAACAAAATTCAAAACAAAGCTACAAATATAAACTCAACCTGGACCGTGAGCCCACTGCTTAGGGAACAAGCTGTTTGCCCTTTAGCTTTACTTACCTTCCTGAACAAAAAGTCATTAAAAGATGCTGACGTGGAATCAAAGTTGCTGCCACCTTATTACCTGGACTAAAGAGCCTTAGGCTTATACCCCAGAGCCCCCATCCCTTCATCATCTCCAACCAGTAAGGAATCTGATATTTATTAAGAAAATCTGGTCATTAGAATTGCACACTGAGCAAAAACAAACAGGTCCAAAATTTAGATAAACCTACCACAACTACAACTTCGGGGGAAAAAAAAGAAAAAAAAAAAAAAAGAGCAGCAAAGCCCACTGCTTTTTCTGCTTGCTCATTTCACAAAAGCTTGGAACTTCTGCAGAAACTGCCTCACCAAGTATATCCCAGGGCATACTTACTATTTATTCCCAGGCAAATTTCAAACCACCACCCTTTGCCAGAGCTGGCTGAAAACACGACCCTGTGGCCGCCCACCTCCAGGCTGCGTTCCCAGGAGGGAACGACACCGCGCGGGGCGACAAGCGAACACCGAGGCTGCGGGTCCTGTGCAAGGCACCAGCCACCAGCCCTCCTCCTCTGCAAAAGCTGCTTATCTCACCTACGGCAAAGATTTCCTTCGTTCGGCTTTTCTGGAACGAGGCTACTTTCAATCAGGCTTGGGAAGATGAAAGGAAAGGAGATACAGAGGCATAGTTAGAAGTAATAAGGATGCTGGAAACCAAATCAAAACGAAGGTACTTCATACCTTCGAAGGGGTCCACCTCTATTAGTCTCTGTCTGAGGGGATAATAAAAATGTTTCTATTCTAACTATGACGTTTGATGAAAAATCTCAGCATTTGGTACAGTAAAAAAAATGAACAAGCAAGTAGTATTTCCATTCATTTCCATTTCCTTAGCTATGCCAGGTGAGATTACTTGCACCGCATATTTCCATGCACAATTCAAAAATCTGAAGTGTCCCTAATTTAAATGAAAAAGAGGGATTTGAGACACGGTAGCCAGGTGATGCTCCCTGAGCAGGGCAAATACAGCAATGCTGTAATTCTCTTTGAAAAGTTGGGGGTTTAGGGTTGTTTTTTTCCAGAGATTTTTGTTTAATGGTACGCTTTTTTTTCTTTTTACCTTTCTGCCAGCTTCGCTAGAAGAAAACAAAACAAGCCTCTGTGACTAATCCTTAGCTTTGCCAGCTAACAAAAACCACTGCATTACCATACCACGTTTAAAATAAAAAGAAAATTACAATTTATCTTTGGGGGAAGGAAAAACGTGAAGTTCACACTGGTCCTCTGCCTTCCCCCTCATCCCCGAGGCATCGCCCTGCACCGACATCCTTAATGACCCAGGGCTGGCCCTGTTCCCTTCGCATCGGGGTAGCCTGTATGGTACTGTGATGCACACTGACCGGTCAGAAAAACCACGTTCGAGCAGAAAGAGAGAACCGCCTCTCTGCGATACAGGAACCGCTGTGAGAAGTTGCCATGGAGAAAAGGGAACTGCTGAAGTGTCTTGAGGTACACTGTGCCGAGAGACGTTACAGCAAAGCCAGAGGGAATACAGAAGCAAATGCATTTAAGTGCTCCCACAAACCTGAAGCTTCCAGACAAGAAATTACCAGTAATTACTAATAATATAATTTTCATGCAGCACTCATCAGCATGAGCCAGTTCTGTCCTCACAACAAAGAGGAACAACAAAAGCCACAAACAGTTACCAAATTAGCTTATTAAGATCTCTGGGATTTTTTTGAACCTTCATAACCATCAAAATTGGTCTGAATGCACAAACATGATTACAATAAAAAGGCCCAGATATCTTCTGGACACAGCAGCATCAGATACATCATCGTACTGCAGAAAGCACGCACCGAGGAAGCTCTCTTTCAAGGGAATGAGGGCTGCTCCCCTGGAGTCACTATCCATCCTGCAACGTTGCTCCTTTGTGGGAAGAACTGCTGTATGGGAGGAATTTAGGAAGTTGTTACTCCAAACATGCTCTTCTTTAAAAGAGCACACGCTTACCAAATGGCAGAGGCAGTTAAGCAGACTGTCCAGACTGCAGCTCACAAATACAAAAATAAAAAAAACCACAGCACAGTTAAGAGGTGCTAACTGAGAGCCCAACGGCTACAGATAATTCTCCTCGCGTGTCTGTCCCTATTTCCCATCAAAGTACGGCCCCGTAGGGCAGAATGCCCAACTACGACCAGATATTCTCTTCATTAAGATCCAGGCACAGACAATACTGCCTATGGAACAAAGTAGCTTCATCTGTCCAGCAGGACCCACATATATCAAAAATTTAACCTGTAGGATGAAAAGCTCGTAAGGCTACGACTGATGACCCAGGGAAGAAGATGCAATCATTTCACCAACAAGCTGAAGCAAGCCCTGAAGAGAAGAGGGGTGCAGTGGGACAGAGCTTTGTCCAGCTCTGCAGAGCCCTCGTCGCTGCCTCTCGCTGGGAGCTGGGGCACCAGGAGGGGAGAGGAGTCCTTCGGAGGCCGCTGTCCCCAGCCAACAGGAGCAGCACCCAGACCAGGACACAGCTCATTCCAGAGACATTTTTAGCACGAAGAAGGAAAGAGAGCGCTAGCTATCCTGTATTACTGCATCCACTCAGTTTCCAGAATTTCAAACTCTATAATGATATGGTTCCTGGAAGAGCACTTCTAACCGAATTAGAGGACATCTCATGAGCACGCCCTTGGCAGCAAGACGACCATGATGTGGAAAGACTCCTGACTGTGTGATCCAGGCCCCCCATAATTCAGTTACATGCCCCTTTTAGCAGAGGTGAGAGGCAGGTGTTTTAAAAGCAGGTTACTCATAATTTTGTGTTTTGTGGTTGGGGTTTTTTTTGTATTTGTTTTGGGTGGGGTTCTACTGCTTTGCTTCCCCACCCCCCCTTATTTCTTTGAAGTAGGAAGATGAATTGCTGTTCTTTTTCCTTTACCAATATTGGTTGTGCTGCTGAGAAAGCCCTTGCACCAGAGCAACTCAATTAAAGATGAAGAATGGACTCAGTTTTATCTTGAGCAGGGAGGACACAGACTCTAAAAAGCTTCACCCTAGACTAACCAGGTTTGGCATTGCCCAGACACGCTTGCTTAAGGAATTTTTATGCTGTGGAAGAAGAGATTTTCCACAGCGACAAATAACTTTATACAGTTGTCCAAACTAAAAGACCTATTTGACAGTAAATTCGCCTATCCTTGGATTCATTCATGCTGAGAAACATGCCCTTAAAAGGAGAGTTAGTTGTTCTTTTGCATTAAGCAAAGCTGTGTAAAAATGTTTGTTTCCAATGGAACAGGGAGACAGACATCGGGAGGAAGCAAGCTGTGTCTGAAGAGCAGAATTTCTGGCAGATGGGTCAAGAGCAGCAGCTGTGTTCACAGAAAACACATGCATCTTTACATACTTAGGGTTGCCATTTGGAAAACATCACAAGAGACAGTTTATGGCAAGGGGAAAAGGGGACCACTTTTGACAACAGGTGTCAGGGTACTGTCCTCCTGAACCTTTCCAGTGGGTGCTGCAGATGGATGTTTCATTAGGCAGGGAAACGGTCAATATTAATAATGAAGCTGGACCAGTTCATGACAGTACCAGAAATACCATGTAGAAATGTGTATCTCTACTGCAGTGTGATCACCACATGCATGACAACAGCCCTCACTTGCCCTTGTCCAAGTTGAGCCACTGCTGTTCCCAACCAGGCTTCAATTTCCTTGGCAGCACTGTGGTCCCGTGCTGTACTCCTTGTGCACATCAGGAGCACATTTCTGCCAGGGAGAGGGTAGAAGTTACCTACACGATGCGCAAGGGATGTGAGAGGGGAGAACAAAGAAAGTGATGTGTTTTAGCCGACATCCTTGATGTAGGGATGCAGGGATGACCAAAGACAACTGAACCTGAGCAGCTAGAGCCCAGCAAGACTGAAATGAAAGTGTTCGTGCTTAATACACAAACGACCAGGTTTTACAGTGCTCATTACACACCAACTTCTGCAGCAGAGTCAAAAAGCAGCTCCATAGATTCTCTGTGCGTCAGACAGGCAAGCTCAGTAAAGGCAAAGGGCTGCTGCTGGATTTACTAAACTGTGTCACGGAAAGAGCTACAGATGCCTTATCATCACTGAAATGTTACAGAGATAACATATGTGTTCTAGACGCCTCCTGGAAACACAGCTAAGGGTACTTTTATGCTTACCCTGCATTGAAACCAGTGTATCCAATCTTTTATGCTAACAGAAGTTCCAGGCACCCAGCAGAAAATGAGAGCATCAACGTTACCACCAGATATTTTGAATTGCCCTGGCCTCAGCAGGCTCTCTCTTTCAAGATGTTTTAAGTGGAAAATATTCCCCAGGTAGGGCCTAGGAGACCCAGGAACTGTTAGAAGCAGAACAAGTAATGAGTTTACCGAATCCCTTATGCCAGTTACACTCAAAATGCTGCCCTAAACACACTACATGGTAACAGTAATTACTGCTAATGAGCAACGACATTGTGCTCCCAGGATCATTCCGTTGAAGAACTGGGAAGCACTTTTAAAAAGCCTTTGTCACGCAACCGTGTAGGTGCAGCTTTATCCCCTTGGCTCCTAGTGAGGACGGGGAGGCAGCACTCCGTTTTCAGAGGAACACTCCATAGGTTATCAAGCACTCTTGTTTTCTCCCTTATAGCTCAGGGATACAGAGGAAGATGAAATGTGATGTGAACATCTGGTTTAGTGAACACGCGCAGGAGAGTTGCAGTAAGAGGAGGAAGTGTATTAGAGATAATCGTGTCAAAGACAGAGCCAGTCCTACGAGCCTTTTGCAAGTGAGGGCACCAAGGATTACTCCTGAAAAATCAGCCTGTTGTAAAAAAGAAGGCAGGGCAGCAGAAGGATAACTCAGCTAGCAACACTGATTATAAAGGAAAATAAATCATCACTCTATTGCAGATGCCCTCAGCATTTCAAAAGATTACCCTACCAAAAACACCTCTTCAGCCTGGTAAGATCAGCAGGATTCAAGAGAAGGAGATCACCTCCAAGTGCCTGGCTCAACTTAACTCCTCGTGGCGAGCCCTGTAACAGAAATACGCTCTTATCCTCACCAGGGCCAGCAACCAAATTGCTGACAAGAAGGAAAGCTGTTCGCTTCATCACATATTCAACAGGGTCATTTCTTCTCAATTGTTATTCTGAGGACTCGGTCCTTCAACTATTTGGTATTTATGCACATTGTTCATCCGAGCACATGTTGTACTTGTAAGCATTCACAAGTCTTCAGATAAGACTTGCTCTATTCATAAATAGAGAAAGATCCCAGCATTAGTCAGAGCTCTTGAGAGTAGGGAAATCAGGTATTAGGTACAGAGAGAAAGCCTGAGCATGTGTGTTACATATTTAAATATGACATTGACATTTCTTCAAAGCCTCATTGGGTTTTTTTATGGCGTGGGGGTTTCTTCAGGGTTTTCTTTGGTGGTGTTGTTTTTGGTTTGTTTGGGTTTTTTGTTTTGTTTTGTTTGTTTGTTGTTTTTTTTTTTTTTAAAGCTTGCAGTTGCAAAGGTAAGATTCTTACCAAAAATGATAAAACAGCTGTTATTGTCACAGCGGGAGAGGAAGAGGATAGAGGGAGGCAGACTACCATATAAATAATATCCAAGATTATTGTGGAGCAACAAGAAAGTATGGCTAAAAGGAGGTGAAAAGTCAAACTAGAGAAAAATCCCCACAACCACCACACACACAATCCAGAGAGTTTAGATACTTAACGTATGGTCACAAGTGACAGATTGCCCAGAATAAAAATATACACAGCTGAGGAAGAGACCCACACAGCGTGCGATGTGCTCACACCAAGGAGGAATGCGCATTTCACTCTGCAGTCCTATCTGCTCGAAGAGGAACATGAAGGGGTTCATGCTTCCTTGATACCTGGACCTGGCTGAAGGCTGGAAAACACATGGCTTCTGCTAATAAATCCCTTAATAAATTAAGGGAACTTCTCGTCATAGAAAAAAGCCATACCCACTAGAAACCACACTTAGTGACCACAGTAACTAATAACTATAATGACAACTCAAGCCATTTATTTTATATCTTCATTCCTTTCCTCATTAGTTTAATTATAAACCAGTATTTTTTTTTCTTCTTCTAAAATTTTTCCCCCTCCCCCCTGTAACTAGCAAATTGCATTATTGCTCCACCGCTGTTTCGAGGATGTTTTTCCCCTCGCAGTACAAGAACTAACTTATCACTTGAAGCCCCAAACCTGTGAACACACATGTGGACAGACAGCCTTCCTGAACTTGAGGCTACAAATGTAGGTAGGAAGCAGAGTCCTGTTTTGTGCCGCTTCAGGAGAAAAACCAACAGTGAAAACCAAACATGAAACCTTTAGAGAAACCCTTTTTCACCACTTGGACTATGAAACCAGCTTCTCACAAACGCTCCCTTCTTTTACACGAAGCAAACCAATCCACCTACAGCGTTGTATTGCTCCACAGACACTTTTCTTCCAAAAGCGTCCACTCTCAGTTTTCATCCTTTGCTGTGCATGGACACAATAACCTCTCTTCAGGCTAAAAACTGCATAAAAGAATTATAGGTTGAAGAACATGCAGGAGCAGCAAAATAAAACTAGCATTTCTGACATTATTGTGCCGGTGAGTCATCAATTAATTCTTGTTTGTCAGCTCCTATAAAGGCCGAGATCTTCAAAGGCAGCTGAGGCCAGCAGACCCTTGTCTGAGACGGCAGCCAGGCTTGGGCTCAGATGCCCAGAGCCAGAAATGCCTTTTCCCCCCTGTAACTGTTAGCTGCCAACAAAAGCGGGAAGGGATCAGAGAGGAACTCCAAGTGACAACATCCCTCCCTCCAGCCTCTCCCCACTGTGAACCCCACGAGGAGACACCCGGCACACAATCCCCAGGAGTATTTTAGCCAAGCCCGACTCTGCCAGTCAGTTCTGTCCCTCTGGGGAAGCGGCTCCCCCATCACAAAAACCCCAGGTTTAGTTTCTGCCCCTAGCAGAGGGCTCCCCGGCACAGTTTTACTCCAGATTCGGCAAATGACCTTTCGTCGCTCAGCCAGAAGCCCTTCGCCGCAGGTGGCAGGCCTAACAGATGCCCAGACCCCACGTAACAACAGCAGCAGATCAAAAAGCACCATCGCAGCGACACGGCACAACAGAGGCAATACAAAACGCAGCTTGCTTCAAGCCAGGCAGAAGTGGTTCAGGGGATTTGTTTGCATAGTTTGCCCTTCATTAAGATCCTTTTGGCTGGGATGCAGAAAGGAAAATCAGGGATGTATTTGTATTTAATGGCAGGGACCACACAATAATTTGCAGTCTCTGTACCCAAGTGTCACATATATCACTTGTATTGAACACACGCTTTATTTCCTTTATTCTTACTTTCCAGTTTTTCTTTCCCATGGCGACCCACTGTGTTCCTCCTATACTTCTGCCTTCTCCCCTACCATGAGCTCTGTTTGAGCAAGGCTTTGCAGAACAGAAAAATCTGTCCCCTGCTGGAGCCAGCCAGATCAGGCTCTTTTTTCTAAAGGAAAGAGCCTTTAAATATAATAGTAATCTTCCACAACTCACGAGCTAGGGAAGCTGGCAATTGACAATACAAAAAAACCCAAGTCAGCAGGCACCAAGAGTCGGGTTTCTTATCCCTAAAAACAGTTTCCACACACCCCCGTTGCCTTGCGAATTTAGATCAGCTAAAAAAGAACCACCACAAGGGGAATGGAGCTTGTTCGATCGCCAATACAGCCTTCTCCAAGTGGGATCAGAGGTAAAGTGTTCAAAAGTCCCATTAAGAAAGTGGCAGCCTTTTGATGTTTAAGTGACTTAAAGCTTTTCGAAAACAGGGCTTGAGTGCGTTGGTGATCCAGTATGCTATTGGCAAACTGTTTCTGGTGCTTAAAAGCTTGTGGCTCTAGGAAAATTCAAGTTACAGGATAGGTTTTGAGCAATAAAACCTCACACTGAGCAGCTTGCGTTTTTCTTCGCTAATTATCAAAAGCCAATGTTGGCAAGGAATATTACATGCTTATCCAATGGATTCAGTAAGAGATTGCTCATTCGTGCACATTTTGAAAGGGCAGCCCCTTCTGCCTCGCCTCTCTTTCACTGTTATATTTAAATACATTAATATTTTAATCTTCTAAAAGCACAAGCAATTTATCTCTTCTTTAAAAATAAAAAAGGCAGGGAATGTGATAATTTTTAGGAAGTGGTATCTAGAGAAACATTTTAATGTAGATACAAACATATTTCAATACCCCAAAAGCACATAGAAGGTCGATCCAAAGTCACAAGGGACTAGTAATTTTGGATGCCACAACTGACACCTTCTTTTAAAAGGAACACAGTTTTTAAGAGATAAACCTGCAACCACCTACTAATCTCCTGAAAAGACAAAGAAGGAAACAAACAGACTTTCATCACTTCAGAGAAATACTTCCTTCCATGTTTTACAATAAAAAAGATAAATAATAATAATAGAGACAGAAGGAGACAGACAGACATCTGGGTTATGTTCTAAACATAATTAGAAGCCTGACAACAGGACAGAATAATGTCAAACAAATTACAAGCAATGTGTTTTCATTCACAGGGTGACAAGTCAACAGGCAGTCAGTTAATTTTAAGACTGATTATGTACCAACTGCTTAAATAAAATAAACACACTCATGTACACGTAGAGCAACAGGGAGTCCAAACACACTATTGATTTCCCTTTGGGCAGGGCCGAATATCTCAGTTGTATCCGAGAAATGAGTGTGAGTATTTTAGGGGGGGTTGGTTGGTTGTTTTACAAGCAGCTGACAGTCCTTTTTGGGTGCCCAAGCCAACAGGCTTTGGACCCCAGTCCTGGAGCTGCTGAGCATCCTCAACAGCCACTAAACACTGACACAAGCACATACATAGTGCATATATAAAATGACATTACAAAGTGCAACTCCCACTCACAATCCTGCCTGAGGCGATAACCTTTGGGAAGAAAAGCTGTAGGATCCTGAACAAAGGTCTTTGGAGACCAGCACCTTCACGGTGCATCAGATGACTCCTCTCCTGGGTTCTCCAGCTCCCAGATATCACAGTGTGCAGACAGGGAAGAACTTCGCAGTCTGAGCTTTGGTACACGTCCAGGTGGTCAACAGAACATCCCCTTCCTATTCAGGGACTCTTTTTTGTGGGGGGTTGGGATTTTTTTTTGCTTTTTTGTTTGGGGTTTGGGTTTGTTTTTTTTTTTGTCAGGCTAGGGAGATGCAACCTCACAAGCAGAGGGGAACCTGATCAAAATAACTGTCAAGCTGGGCAGTGGTGGTGGAAACGATACTTCTCTCTTAAGTGAGATGGCTCTGCCAAAAAAGCTTTCCGGAATAGACCAAGCCTCAGAGACTTAAAAGTGTTGCCTGCAACAGACTACAGACAGAACAGGGACAAAAAGCAGTTGCAAAAAACTCCACACTATTCCCCTCCCTCAGCTTTAAGGTCCTTTGGGGGACAGTTCTGCTGAGTATAAAAGGGCGTAAAGATGAATGACAGCAATCCCTGGGCAAACTGGGGTGTGCTCTTGCAGCACCTCTCCTCAGCGATCCGCAGACAGCTCCCGCCTGACAGCAGGTTTCCCAGTGTGGAGCAGCATCCCTGCTCCGACGGACCCATTCTGCTTCCCACATTGGCACCTACAGGGACCAATTTACACAAAGCTTCAACTGTCCATTTCTGAGGCAATTTAAAAAAAAAAAAAAGAAAATAAATTAATCTACCAAGTAGCAGAGGGGGAAGATGTGCAGCCTGGAGAGCTGGGGAGAGAACAGTTGCAGAGGGCAGCGCTTCATTTTCTTGCAGCAGTAAGAACTACCTATTTGTTTGAATGATGGTGGCTTCACGGGAACACCAATGCAGAGCCAAAAGACGACAGCTATGACGTAAATAGAGGGGAAAAGCAAACAGACTCAGTGCAAAGTGTTAAGGCAGCCATGGGACATGATGGTGGAGACGCCAGGCTGCAAGGAGAAACAATGCAGCAAGACAGAATGACAGATGAAAAAAGAAAGGTTACAAAAGCAGAACAGACTAGAAAGGCACTTATAGGATAATAATCCTTGCCTGTGTTTCTAATTATAACTGTAATACTTAAAGCTGAAAGGATTTTAGAAGGCCAATTTACTTTTCGTCCTCTGTGCCATTTTCTGTTGGCGTTTGCCCCAAATGCCTGAAGACAAATGGTTGGTTTCAGTATCTGCTAAGGCGTGTGTGTAGCTGGGGTGAAACGTTTCCCGGGAACTCTGCAAGGGACAGAGCTGAACTGGCTAAAATCCCCCCACCGGGACAGGGACAAGCTGGGCAGCCCCCATCTGACACGCACCCACCCTCCCTCAAACCTGCCAGTGGAAATGCGAATCCAGCAACGCCAGGTACCTTCTGGGGAAAAGTTTTAACAAGCCAGAAAACCGTGGAACAGCACCAAACTGCAAGTTAGACATCAACTCCAAATCCTTTGACTAAAGAAATACACACGCAGTTTAGGATGGGCTATGCTGAAGGCTGGTGAGACTGGCTGGAATGATAACAACCCAACAGACCAAGCCCAGGCAGAAGCAGACATGGAAAGTGCAGGAGTCATCTTGCTAAATTGCTCTGGACTCCCCAAGCCATTCTTTAAAGCTTCACATTAACCGATTAATACATCTAAAAGCTTATAGCTGTGAACAACTTCATTTCAATTAGATCTCTGAGGCATGAACTGGTCCAAACTACTCAAATTTGAAACAAAGAGGAAATAATAGGTATTAGATTAACCAAGTAAAGATATATCAATTTTAATTGTAGAGCTATTCAGAGTAGAGTACTCTGGAGAGGAAAAAGTACTTAGCCTATCTCCTTGGGAGTAGTAGTGCTTAGGTTTAATCTGGAGTGTTGTCACTCTACAGAGATGTAGCGCTCTGAGAATTTTAACGCCATATGCCAGACTTCAAGAAGTCAACCCAAATTTCAAAACACCAAAGCCTGTAACAAACAGTTAATCAGGACAAACATCATAACTGTAAGCATTTTAAGTTTGGAAAGACACAAACATAATGCAAACTGCAGCAGTGCTACTCTGAGAATTAATGTTACCATCTGAAGGGACAGGCAACATCTCAGCACTCGCTATCTGCTTCATGATTCAAGAGCCTGTCACATTCGTTGACACCTGAATCTCCCTGCTAATTAGTGCCTTCTACCCAGAATTAGGGGGAAGGGAAAGACTTTTGGAAATGAAAAATTATACCAGAGATGTTGTTATAACAGTTCAGAGTATTTCCAGTAATGCTTTCAGATGCTGCAGTGAGAGATCTTACCCAACAGCTTTCGGAAACAAGGCGGTAATATTTATCATCGTCACCTTCCCCAGCTCAGTATGCTCAAAGCACAGAGAAAAAACACACAGCCTTGGAATAGTTAAGTGTTTGGTTTGGGGGTTTTCGTTTTTTGTTTTTTTTTGTCCCCCCCCCCTTTTTTTTTTTTAAATTACTGATAATTGAGTCAAACCAAAAAACAGCCTAAGAGCACAGCCTTTGTAAACCACGCTAGACCTTGTCCCACAGCAAAAGATAAACACACTTTTACAAAAGGACAAAACTGCTCCACTATGTTGAGCAGACATTCTTGAGATTTCTAAAGTTATCTTTCTGAGCGTTGACTGAAGAGGCTGAAACCCAGACTCAGCATGAACAACGTGGCCCAAGACTCAGACACCCCACAAGACAAGACATGAAGGTCACCATCCTCCCAGCCTGACTGCACTGGCAGGTTCGGTACGCCAAGAACACGCCTGTTCTTGGGAAGGGATCTTTGAACTTTCTTAACCAAAAGCTTATGAGCAAAAGGCCTTGCTGCTCTCTAGAAACAGCCAAGAGTCAAGAGCCAAAACTGAGGACGAGTGAGAGCCAGCCTGAACCCTGTATGAAAATGAATGGGCCAGAGGCAGCCTACAGAGCTACCATGTTGCATCTGCAATTATTTTAAGCAATCAGCTTTAGAAAAACACTAATAAGTAAGGTTCATTCCTCCTTTCTCATAACACTACAACTTGTACTTAACCTTCCTGTCACTAAAGAAATATTTCATTTAAGAAAGCAGCACAGTATCAGTTTAACGACCAAGCAAACAATACCTTCATGTTGCTATGCCTGTTAACCTTTGATTTACAACCGTGTTTCTGTCAGTTTTGTTTTTTAAATTGAGATGCTTATATCCTGAAAGGTTACAAAGTTCACTCTATTAAATTAACATCTGCTATAAATAATGCACTACCCGAGAGTCAAAGAACATCTACAAAGCACTAAAAACAGGTGACTGAGCATTAAACAGTCTTTCTCTGAATAACTTAAAAGATAAAAAGACAACAAACATCTGAAAACTAAACTCCTTCGTTGCACACATTTTTGGTATAAGAATAGTCAGCTCCAAATAATTTGCTTTGTGGTTGCTGTCAAGAGAGATCTGAGGGAGATGGCAGAGGCTCCATGCCGTGCTGCAGGAACAGCTGACGTGGAAAGGGGAGGCTTCCAGGGACGGACAATTTGTTGACCCCGAGTGTAGATTATAACACTGACCGATCTCCCAAAGCAATTTTCATTAATAAAAAGTTTCCAAGACCAGCCTTTCTCCTTCCCTAGCCCCAGAGGAAGCTTTACACAGGACTCCTGGAGACCAATCCTGCCCTTCCTGCTGCCCTCTCGCTTTTTTTTTTTAAAAAAAAAAAAAAAGATGGGAGAATTGAGTTCAGCAATTTCTTATGCTATATGGGTATGGGTAACAGGAGAAAACAGTCAGCAAATCATTTGGCATTGGCCTCCCTGCCAATGAGAGCAGTACATGCTCTGCGTAAAGGTTGTATTTTTTATTTGCGTGAATCCACGGAGCCCGTTGTTGCAATATTCAAGTACCCGCTGTCACTTCTGCACCATTTTAAAAAGGCAAAGGAAATAAAAGGCACGAATTATCTTCTAAAACAAGCACAATTTTTTTGTGCTGAAGTCTTCGGTGAAGAAACATAAAACACTATTGCAACAAGAGGTTCAGATTGCTGCTTTAGACTCTAATGGCTTCAAAACAGTAATTAACGCTTCTTCCTGAACTTCGTAACTATGCCATAATGCATTTATCAAAAGCACATTACCACAATGGACGCATTCACTCTTTCTGCAATATTTCGAAAGCTCCCTTTGGACACTATCAGTAAATAAAATCTTATGCGGTCCAATTAAAGAAAGCATAAATCCAAATAATTTCTCTGTGGCTATCTTGTTTTGAATGCATTGCTCTGTCAAATTCTTAAACGGAAAATACTGTTTTGAATACAGTAAAAAAACTTCCTCCGGGATGCCAAGTCTTTCTTAAGAGCCACAGGAAGGAAGGAGAGGAATGTTACTCGGGAGCTTTGTTTTTATCACAGAACGAGGAGAGGTTTTGACAGCAGAGAGACTATTGTCAAGTGCATTTGGACTCACGTCAAGTCTCTGCCTTGACAAATAGGACTGGGAGTCCTTTCACAGTGCAAGTGCACGAGAGAACATCACATGCAATGCAGAGCCATTTCTTCACTTCAATGAGACGCAGAAGGGAATTACAGAGCTCTCTTCCCTTTCCTCCCATCCAATTGCCTCCAACGGGCTGCAACTAGCACAGCACAGCGGCGCTCTGCAGGGACACGTTCACAGATGTGAGCATCCTCCCACTAGTCCTTTACCCACGCAAACCCCACTATTTTATTGTGGGGAATACAAATTGGTGCTGCCAGCTGAGCTCCAGGAGGAGCGGCACATGTGCGAAGCTCGCACTGTGTAATGACTGCTACCGAAAGTGCAAATGCAGTGGGTGAGTATTGGCACGAACCGTGCAGAGTGTAGCTAAAATTAGGGCTGGCGATACGAAGAATCCATAATATCCTCTGCACCTGGGTAGCTCAGTGCACTCTAGCCCAATCTAACTGGAGGGAGGGTAAAAGGGGAAAGACGTAAAACAAACATGACCTTCCTCACCATTTTTTCCCACCAAAAGCGGTTTTGCATCAGCCATCCTGCAGCAACAGCTCAAAAGATTTTAGGGTGGAGATAATTTGGAAAACATCACCCTTTCTTTGAGCACATGAAAGACTATTTTAAACCAAACAGATACTCTGTTCTAGCAATGATCCTCAGCCTTTGCCATACTCTGGTTTTGCCACGCAGTTTTTCCTCATAAGTCTTAACTGCTACCGTGGGGAAAATTCACCAGTTTGTTTAAATATAGGATTATTAGTACTAGGTCAGTATTCAAGCCAGAAGTAACAAAACCCACTTCACATAAGGGATGCAGAGTGCTTAGCATCCCTTACCAGTTAATCTGTGTTGTTTACTCCCTTGGTGTGGAAGGTCTTACACCGATGAGTTCTGACTGCTCCTAATGCAGGGAGAGCTGTGGGCAGTAACCTTACCAGGGCTCTTTACGGCGTAATTCTGTCCCCACAATTTTAGTATCCTTTGCAAAAAGCACAGCATCTCTCTAACAGTATCAGAGAGATGGGCAAAGCAGCCAGGCAGCATGCAAAGGAGCTCTTGGGTTTTTGTCTCCGAGTTGCAGGAGGTGGGGGGGAAGATTTGTTGAGAAACCTTCTAGAAACCCTGGGGGTGAAAGGAGAGTACTAGAACTGGCTACAGTAAATGAAAAGCATAATTCAAATGCTGACATGTACGTCACCAAGCTGTTCTTTAAACTACATGGGAAGGAGCTGCACGAACCTCCATTTAAAGAAGAAAAAAGGAAGGGGCGGGGGGGGGAAATCTTAGGTACAGTATTATCTGGGGGCTGTTCCTGAGGCCTCCATCCAGAAACAGACTACCAAGTTTTCATTCAATAAGGTACTGCTACAACAAAATTACCTCCTGGGTGCTAATGGTCTCTTAGTTATAAACAACCTCCTTAAATAAGGAAAAAAAGTGCTTATGAAGAAATTTGCCACACATTTCCTTCAATAAATCCTTCCTCCATTCAGTGCTTCCCAACAGGAGCAGGTCTACCAACTATCATCACCAGTAATTCTCTCCCACCAGGGGGCAAGTAAAATAAAAAAATCAGACCATAAAAATATCTCTTTTATCATAGGAGAAAGTTATTATGAGCCTTCACGCTGCCTGGCTGATGTCTGTGCACACTGATGGTCCCCTCTTTCTACATTAATTGCCTGCAGAGGGAGAAAGGAACAAAGGATGTAAGGTGCATCCAGAGACTCAAGGTAATCACACTCATTTAGTTTTATTTATAGTAACAAGTATTTCATTTATTTATTTACACCAAGAAGAATAGGTCCAAAGGCTCCTGGCAAAAGCATCCCATTAGGGCAGCTGGGTAAGTTGCCATCACACCGTGCCAGGTATTCCCCTTCTGAACCACCTACTCTCGACATATGCCAGAAAAAGGAAAAAAAAAAAAAAAAAAAAAAAAAAAAAAGATTCCCCTCTAATTTCCCAGACCTCCTGACAGTTTCTACCTGCTTGGTTTGTTCTCTGCCAGCTCCATGTCACTGCCAGCTCCAGACTTCTTGGCCAGTGCCCTAGTCTGGAGAATGTCTCTTTTTGGGACAGCCAACTTGCTTTCTAGTGGAGTCAGCGCAGAGGGACTGGCTGCAGAAACCCCGGAAGAGCTACTGGTGACGCTGTGCAAGGAGTCCACCTAACGGGCTCCTACCCAGAGGTCAAAAATTCTAGAAACACCCTTGATTTCCATGCTTTCCAAGCCCAGCACACATGCCAGAGACAAGAGAGGACATGCCAGCTCTCCCCAGGACTGCTCACATGCTCCAAATCCAGGTGGTGACAAAGTGGGACCGCACATCACATACTTCAGCGCTGCATTTGCAGTGGGGCAAGCAGACACCAGCATGCAAAGCCTCCCAACTATAAGACCCCACTGCCAGAAGAGCTCACCGTGGTGTGGAGCCCGAGGGAACAAACACCGCCCATCCCACAGTCCCCTCGCAGGACTCTTGCACCACACTCCTCGACAGGGAACACCAGGAGGTCACACTGATCTGGAGAGAAGCGGCTTGGACAAAGGTGGACTGGTCAAACCAGCCTCCACGGGGAACATGGCAGCAGCCCTCCTGGGGCTGGGCAACGAGCTGCTCAGACAGGGAGCAAGATGCATTTTCCTTAAGCAAAGCCCCACCAGGGAGATGGGGCAACGTTTGTCCTCCAAATGCATAAGCTTATTCCTCAAAAAATTTTACGTAGACTAAAGGAACTAACACTAATAAAGTTTCATCATTTCCTACACCCAGCCCTTAAGAGAGTCCCAGCAAAGCTTTGCCGGCAGCCACAGCAAGAGCCTGGGATTGTGCTGCGTCCCATCTGAGGGGGGGAAAAAATTTCCTGCTGGCCATCAAAAGCATCACGCAGATATTCAGGATATATTCAGCCCTGAATCAGAAAAGAAAAAAAAAAAAAACAACAAAAAAACACAGTAACAACTTCATCCATGCTTGTAAGCTGGTCACACCCTTAAGCTCTCCAGAGAAGTTTTATAGCTTGTAAAACCCTCATGATTCATTTGGAAAGAAACCACAGTCTGTGCTGCAGCCACAGAAGTGAAGGGTTTCACAGGGAGGAAGGGATGCCTCAATAAACTGGACTTCGAGGGGATACGTAAAGAGCACTAATATGTTTCAGGGCCCAGCTACAAACACAAGAGAGGGGAAAAACAGAAGGATTTCTGCCCCATATCCACAAGACACTTCATGCAGAGAAAAGCACAACGTTTTTTTATACAGAAATTTCTTTTCAGCGTGCACCTTAGCTATCCATTATCAGTCCAAAAACAACAGGGCACAGGAGACTACTTTAATGAACAGCATGAGCAGGAAATACAAAGATGTGGAGCAAGATTTAAAGCACAAATGGTTCAGGCACTCTTGTATTTTACAGAAGGTCATTCACTGGGCCTTTATACTTCATTTATCAAATTATATCTGAATTGGTGCAGTCATCCTGATTCAAGAAACCATCACACATCTTTTCCCTTCAAAAGGGGAAATAAATACTTTATCTGTAAAGCGTTTTGCATCAGAGGATCTCCGAGTCCTTCCCCGGCACTTTGCCTCATAAAACCACCCAGGCAGACAGCTGCCTCCCCTACAGATGGCCTTCAGAGGTGCAAAGGAGTTCAGTGTTTTGCCCATAACGGCTGGGGCAGTGCATAACCAGATCCCAGACCTACCCCTCCTCCCCCTCGATGTACCTGACTGAGCCAATTACCCATGTTGCTCCCCTTAACGAGTGGGATTTTATAGCCTCTGTTTTTCTAGTGCTTTCCTTGTCATCATAAACATCCCAGTGTTTGCTCATGAGTTGTTCCATTAAAAACAAATACGCTGCCACTCCACGGCAGTGGAATTTGCTGCAGAAAATCATCAAGAGAACAGCACTGTCTTGCCAGCCACCTGCACCACCTCCCCCTTTCACTCAAACCCAGAGGCATGTTACAATTACATTATTCCAACTAAATAAAATTATTTTCCCCTGTTCCAAGACATAAAACAACCACATTATTATGGCCATAGCCACTGTGATTTAATAATTTAAACAAAAGACACACACAATGATAGGAACATAGTAAGTAGCACAGCACTTCATTACAGCTGGAACCAGTATTTATGATCCCCGAAACCAAAGATGGTCTTGAAAATTATACGCCCAAATGCGTCACTTCAAAATTACAACTTAATCATATAATGTTCAGCACAGCGCTTTAAAAAACACTGATCATCTTTTGGTTTTTTTTTCCAGGGTGAAGAAAAGCTCAAAGAGACAATAAATCATTTAATGCATCAGTGGAAGCAGCTTACTTACGAAATAGGATTTGCAATGCAAAAAGTGAATCGTGAAGCATCACCTTCACACTTCACCCTTCCTCACGCATTGCTGTTGAAGTCTGTCTCTCCAGCTCGCCCACTGCCTCCCACAGCAGGTCAGTGACAGGGACAGTCACCCATTTCTCCATGATGCCTCTGTAGGAAAGGGTTCATCGTGCTCTCTGAGCTATGCGAGGAATGAGCTGAAATGCAAGAGAGCCACCCAGATCTGCCAGTGCTTTGAAAGCTCTAGACCATGCTGTACGGAGAAGTTAATACAGTAAAAATGCTTTGGACACATAGCCACAGCCCAAATAAAGTTCTTCGCCAAGGCTGAGGACAATATGTTATTAACTAAAGTTTAATTATATCCACAAACATACATTTCTAGCTGAGGCTCTGTAACCACGTCTCTGTAGATTCGTTTGTTCTTCTAGCAGTCCCATTAAGAAATTAGTTTTGTGTTCACTTTCATAGCCCAGAACACACACTTATCTGGCATTAAATTTGCTCCTGTTTTGTTTCCATAGGAATTTTACTGGTTCCATATTAATTAAATTATATCAGAAACAGACAACACTTCACAAAGGACCCTCTAATCAGTGGCTAATAAGGGCGGGCTGCAACACAGCATTTATGTAACATTGGTAAGATCATGTTCAAAAGACAAAGCACAGTTTCAAAGAACAAGCTATTGTCTCCCCACCAATCAAGTGGGGAAATTAAGTAGATCTTAGTTATTACATTTGCAATGCTTTGGATTAGCTGAGATCTATTTCCAACAAGTATCATTCCCCGCAGATAGAAGAATTTGGCTACTTGCAACACCTAGATGATGTATTTTTCTTTCAAGAGAAATTCTGCAGGAAGAATGAGTCAGCAGCAGACACCTAGCCAGGTCTCCACAGCCAACCAACAACCGCTACCTGAGCTTCGGTGGGAAACCTTCCCACTCTCAAAGACCCAAGTATAAGACAGTCGCGTTGAAAAGCTACCCACTCTCCCCAAAACAACCCAGTAGCCCGACTGCCACAGAAGCAATGCAAGTAGCTCTGAATATTTTATCTCTTCCCACACTCTTTCAAATGCATCAACCCTACATGCAAACAAAGTGCGCACACTCCATTCTAATGGAAGAGGCAGAATTCAATTAATGACACCAATCTTTAAAAGTCAGCAGAGACTGCAGAAATGGCTCATTCGGGAAATTTTTCCTTTCTGAAAGCTTCCGTGCACTATAATAAAGCAACTATTGCAAGCATTTATGTATTAATACGGAAAGATTTATTTATGAGAGATATGCAATCAGCTTAACCTCTGAGAGCCCAGCTTGATGTAGCTTCGCCCCTGGCCAGAGTTTCTCTTCTGCTTTTACGTCAGGAAGCAGCGCCCATTAGCTCAAGGATTAGTTGAGAATAGCCTGAGCGACACCTCAGCACTTGCTCGCACTCACGGCTGTCAAAACTGGTGGGCAGCCTGCAGTCACCCAAGCTCCACTTTTATGGATACAGTAAAGGGAAAGAGGCAGATTCCACAGGCAAGGAAAGCTGGTAGGTGGCACAGCCAGAGCGTGCACGATGGTGTGCGTGAAAGGAGACAGAGAACTGCTGCTTTCCCTTAAATTAGCATGGCAGGCAGAATTATGAAGGGCTGCTAGTGTAAGGTAAGTTACCCAAATCCTGCTTTTCTGCAAGAGGAAGGCCACTGCCAGATGGCCGCAGCACAGAATATGCAACACCAGCACATCAACAAGTCTCTGCTGGGCAAAGTATCTCCCAGAGCTACCAGCAACAGGAGGTTTGGCAACAGTAAAGCCACCTGATTTAAAGCAACTGTACTATTAAGTTAACATATTTATTCATTATACAGACTAGCTTATATTTAA
Source organism: Dromas ardeola (assembly GCA_013398915.1). Classification (NCBI taxonomy): domain Eukaryota; kingdom Metazoa; phylum Chordata; class Aves; order Charadriiformes; family Dromadidae; genus Dromas; species Dromas ardeola. The sequence goes on from VYZM01019337.1 coordinate 273,506, forward strand.
AACAAAGGAAAGGGAACAGCACAGGGAGCTACTCCAATTTGTAAGAGGCAGCTATTAAGAAGACAACACTAAGAAGTGGGAAGGGAAGTTTTCCCAATGGTTTAGCTACATTCTTCCATCATGATTTCACAAAGCCCGAGGAGTCAATAAAAGCATATTTTAGGTCTTCAAGGAAGGAAATCCACATACTGTCTCAACTCTGTCTGTTACAAGAGACAAACCGAAATTAAAGCGTTGCCCAGTTCCCAAGTATCTGGATCCTAGTCCTCTTCAGCTTGGCTTTTATCACTAGTAAACAGGCCTGGTGATAACAATAAGACAGAGTACAGCTGTCTAGAGAGACGGCAGGTACTGCACTGAACACATCACGAAATTAAACACAATCCTCACAAACACAAAACAAGCACAGATCTAAAAGCAAGGGTAGTTTTTACCAACAGTAGCACAGGATCATGCAACTGCTTCCTGCTGTCCCACCTCCTGAACTTCCTGCCATCCTGTCCAGGGAATATGCCTTTGTTCCTGACCACGACCTGCAGAAAACAGCCATCCGCCCAGACGTGAGCACTGAGAACTCCCTCCGCCACCATCAGAGTGCTGGGACAGTCCATTCCCTCCAGGTTATCGGAAGTTGAGCTCTGCAAAGCAGTAGTGCTCCACCCAACATGACCTTGTGAAGGGATACCCTCCGTGCCCTGCTGCTTCTGGCTCCTCACAATCAAACCACTGGTACCAGGCCAAAACTGAGCATCCCTGTCCTCAGAATACAGAGCGAGAGAGGGCTCATCACTGCCTCTGACACAAAACAGCAAAGTCAATTACAACAGATGACATTTTGCATACTAAGTATACACGTAAAAAACTTTGAGATGCTAATGTTTGTCATTGCTGTACCTCCCTCAGATCCTCTTCCCTGACCCCCAGGAAATGCAGCAGAGTGCTCAAAGCAATGGAGAGCACAGACCAGAAGGCTGACTTGAAACAAAAGAGAAATGGCTCAAAAAGTTTGCTCCACCTGCAGAGGAAATGGCCAGCAGGGACTGGAAGTACTATTTTAAAAGTCCACCTGAAAGAATGGCATCAAACAACTGCCTAGGAGACCCTACAGTCAATAATCATCCGCCAACCGTTGCTATCACAAGACTTGTAATATTTCTGCTAGGGCTCAGGTGCTGCACTTTCTTATCCAAGAGTCTGACCCATAGGCAGGAGTGCTCTTGGGCACCCACCTCCACCATCCATGCGACTGCCCCTCCGCTGAACACCTCCTCAGCTCCACCATCCGCAGGGACACCCTTGGCTGCTGCTGACGAAGCCACGAAAGGGACAGGAGTGCTCATATAATCCCTGAGAGGCGAGTGCCTCCCAGGTGCTGGGGAGCCCCTAAGCCACTCTCAGGAGCATCTCTGCCCACATACCCTGCTTCCTTTTCACACAGCAGTTTCTCGCCAGCTGCTGATTAAAGCTTGCACTGACATCTGAAGACTCAAAGGCAAATAAAAAAAGCCCTACACTTCTTAATCTGATTCATGCCTTTTTAATGACTGGAGTTAGTATCATGTGGAAAGCATCTTTTGCAGGATACTACTTTGACCACTGCTGTTCATAAATATAAAAAGACTTGCTAATGCTCTGCTAAACTTCTCACAGAAGTATTTATATCAGCACCTCTCTATTTTTCTCCAACAATAATCTAATTCATGTGTCTCTTAGCTATGAAACAGCACGTTAAATCCAAGATCACAGCTCATTTAGATAAATGGAATTGGGCACATCCAGCGAGTCATTCCCGCTGTGACATTTCTGCTATTGACAGAGTTATTTCCAGGCCCAGCGTGGGCAGGGAACTGGGAGGACACACTTCAGCACAGTCACTGCCCCTCGCAGAGGATGCACAGAACAGCCAGATTTTCAAAAGGGAATCTACCTGGGTCCAGTCACATGTTAATAAGCACTCTGGCAGCATTTCCCAGAAATAACCTTCAACAGTTACCTAGAAACATAATCCATCAAAATAAACCTCAACATAATAAAAAAGAAAAAAAAAAAAAAGAACTTTCATTGGTAGATTGCGTTCTAGCTATATACAGAAGAATTAGTAGACAAACTACAGTCATTGATCAAGGGAATAGCTCAAATTAATTTCAAGATTATTTTCTTAGACAGTTATTTTATAAACACAAATAGTGCTGTCAGAAACTTTCCCTTTCCTCGTTCTTTGTCACTCTGCATGAGCTCTTAAGAATATAGATGAACCTTATGGGCCTCCCTAGGACTTAAGAGCACCCAGTGGAACCCAAGCACTTAGTAGGTGATGATCTGAAGTGAGCCAATTGTTCTAGAGCTTAACAATTAAATCACCCAGAATAGATTAAAATTTCCAATCAAATAAATTGAAAGTTCTCCTTCAGCACCGTACGGTTCCCCTTTTGTCTCAGGCTCCATCCCCAAATTCCTTTCTAATCTGAACAAATATGGTGTTTGCATCCCCCTCTTTTTTTTTTTTTTTCCTAATAAATACAACTGCTGGGATGATGCAGATATAGCACAGTCGAAGGATTTTCTTTAGATACTCAGAGCACTCCTGATCTTCAACTCATCATTCTTCATAAACAAAATGGATACACGAGAGAGTCAGTCAATACATCAGCTGGTGCATTTTTCTCTCCCAGCCAGCAAGCCCCTGCACAGAGATTAATGCAAACTTGTACTGCAGAACATACTGCCTCCGTGAGAACTGGTACTTTTTGGACAGTTTCCCCTGGAAGCTGTAAAGCTGCGATGCAATCAGAAGTGGTCACAGCCGTGCAGCCACACCCAGCAAAATGCTTTTAGTGCTGGGGCTCAGCTGGGGTTATCTCACTGATAACCTACGTACACCCTGGGGACGCGTGTGCAATGTCTGCATCCACGCGCTGGTGTTTTAAAGGACAGAAAGCAAAACTTGGCTGCAGCACGTAATTTCCCAGCACTGCCCCAGAGGCCGCGCGAGGTGTGCTCCGCTCAGCTGTCAGAAAGGAAGGCGTGATTTAGAGGGATGTATGTGCTTTGTATAAGTGCACACACAACGGCATGTTACTGCCCATTAACAATTTTACACCTTCCTGAAAATCGTATTGTCAGCTAAAAAAACCCCACATCTGACTATTAAGACAAGGCTCTCCATACCATATACCCCAGAAATTAATCATTCCTGTATCAGGGACCTGGTACCCCACTAAAACCCATCACAAGGTAGCTCACTTCTGGAAAATTAACTCTATGGGTCAGTCAAAAAGATATAAAACCCTTCTCTCCAATAATCAAGCATTTATTGGATCTGGCACACACATTCAACTCATGCTGCCAATCAGTCTGGTTGGAGAGAGATGGTGGGGGCTCCACCTAGAGTGGGTTCTCTTCAAATCTGTAAAATTCTGCTTTTGGCCTCAGTGGAATTAGGATTAGACCCTAAATAGGTCCACCCACAATGACATAGGAGAACTTGCAATGGATGAAGGAAGACAATACAAGGAAAAAGAATCTCAAAGCAGGATAGTTTCATCAGATAAGGGTGTAATTCTATGCAATAGAAAGAAGCTAACGTCATCCTTATCTGCATTACATCAAATACCTTTCAATTCCAAAAGCCCTTAAGGCTGCAGAGTTTTCAGTTACCTTTTCCCCCACTTCTATTTTCACTAGCATTAATACTCTTCCTTAGAAGTCTGCTGTCAGTCAATGCATGGTCTCTCTGGATATCATGAATCAAATTCTTGGGTTTTTTGACTTTTTCCACTGTTAGAAGGACATTTATCAGGTTAAGTCCAGACTTCTTTCCCTGTCTTACCAGCAGAGTTTTGGATGACTAATCAAAAGACTGAATATATTTTAAAGATCTAATTCTCCCTTCACTATTTATACTAGTCAATGTCACTTTGACACTATTCTGGCTTTCAGTTGAAAAAACTTTCTGACTTAAATTCCCTTAAAATGAACATGCTCTCATAAGCAGACAAGAGTGCTTTTCGCTCCATCTTTCCCTCCTCAAGTTAGCTTCAGCTGTCACCAAAAACCACAGTGAGCATTTTCCTTCTTGGGAACTATGTGTTCTTACAGTTATATTCAGTGGACCAGAAGAGTCTGGCATTAGAAAAAGAACTATCTGATTTCTTGGACTCACTGCAAGAGAACCTGTCTTGTCCAGATACAGTTATTACCACCAAGAACCAAGAAATCAGTTAAATTAAAGATGCCTTGGGCAATGAATATTGGCTCTACAAACAATGATCAAGCATTTACCCACTAGAGATAGAGCTTTGGGGTTTTGACTGCTCTTTAAAGAGTGTTTCTTCCTGCAGTTATAAATAAATACGAGCAAAACACTCACTTTGTAAGTTAGCGTAAAGATTTTCAGAACTGCCATACATGAATCGCTACCACTATTTTAGTAAATGGAAAGCAGTCAAGAGCTCTCGAGAACCTTTCACATTTGTCTCTGTTTGCAGTTCGTTCAGATCTGAAAGTACATTTCAGCTTAATTCAGACTGAGCATTTAAGTCAAGGTCAAATTTACTATTTTTGACATGATTTGCATTGTCTTCTTTCACCTACACTCCCTGTAATTTCTATTTCTATGCCAAGTTATGAAGAGGGCAATATGGCCAGCAAAAGCAGCTGCAGTTTAGACCTACCTGGAGATACTGAACCTGCGAGTGCCTCTATACGGCAGGGAAGGGAGAGCTGGCCTGTTCAGATGGCTAATCCTTGTGTGACAAGACTTCGACGCTGCAGAGAACACTACCACTGGGCAGCAGTGAGGAAAATGTACAAAAAGACGGAACGGATACAAACAGTCTTCCTAAAAGTCTGCCTAAGGCAAGAGTTTTCCACAGATCATTTCTACCACGGTTTCCACCTTTCAGCTCACCACTTGCAAGCCCAGTCCTTGGGCAGAGAAAATCTCTCTGACAACTTCCAAGCCAGTCAGGTCTCCGCCCAGATCTCCTTCTACTTTAAGTGGCCTTCTCTCACTTCATTAACTGCCCCTTTTCCATCACATTATTAAGGAATGGTAAGAGCAGCCCTGCAAGCACGTGCCTTGCCGTACCCCCCAGGAAGGGTCCTACCTCCATTTCACAGGAAGGGCACCAATGGGAATTTTATTTCATGTCAGGGTGCATTGCACAGCATCTGCTCTATGCTATGCTCAGGACAACCTTCTCTATAGCGCTTTTCCGTGAGGGGTTGTTCATCAGGTCTTATTTTTAAAGAATCTGGGCCAAGTCATCCCTGCTGTAGCTTTAATGACGTCAATGAGCTACAGCAGGGGTGAAATTGGGCCATTATTTTTTATGTCCATATGTCATGTGCCCATTAAAGGAAAAAAAAAAAATGCAAAAGAAGATCAAGGAAGGAAAGAAAAGTTATTGAATCAAAAGACTATCCTGTGCAGAGACTAACATCTAGATGTGGAATGTTTCTCTTTTTTTCCTGCTGTATATTTATAAATATAACAGTTTATGGAAAAAGAAATACTTCTGTAGTGTCAAGGTACAAAGAGAGTTCTGTAGTGACAAATTATATTCAGTTTTTGTATCCTGTTTTGATAAAAAAAAAATAACAAAAAATCTTTACTGGGAAAAGGCCTCTTCAAAACTCAACAAAAGTGACACAGTTGCCAGTAACTGTTAGTTTCTCCATTGTAAGCCAATATTAATCATACTCTGCATACCACCACCAAGTAGTAAAGCCCAACAGACCTTGTTCTGAGCTCATTTCTTAGTAAATCCAGAACAGGATTATACAAATACCAAAAGCAAAAATATGAAATGCAAGTTTAAACCTAGGCAGTGTTTTCTGTGAATATTCAAAGCCTCAAACACCAACGTGGAAAGGGACGCAGCTGAGGAGACCAAGCCTGACAGATGTAGGACACCAGCCGTCAACAACAGCAGTAACAGCAACCACAACGCATCGTGCTGATTCCGTGCTGATTTTCAAAGGCAGAACTGTATCATTTATCCTGAACAAGTGCGCGCACATGTTTTCCACCCAGCATGCTCCAGACCACCAGGTACTGCCCTCGACTCAGGCTACCCAAACCACAAGACGCATCACAGCCAGTAAGACCTACAACCAGAATTTCTCAATTTCATATTTAAAAGTCCACTTAACTGACATTTAAGCATATGAGTAACTGTATTGATATGAACATAGGTAAAATTACTCACCAATATGCCTTTAAAACTAGATAGCAAATTTTTTAGAAGTGTCCAAGAACAGCAGTAGATCACAAGATCTTGGGGTTCAGGGCCTTTGTTTTGTATATAACTTTTCTTTCAAAGCTTAACAGAAAATTCCTTTGAAATACTTGACCCTAATTCTCCAAGTTTCAGCTTTAGTCAAAGACTAGGTCTTCTTTGTAAAGGCCTTTTTCCCAATTGTTTTTCCCTAACATTAATGAGTTCTTTTTCCCACAATAAGCCAGCACAGTTTGGGGTTTTGCTTTTTTTATTTATTTCCCTCCCCCTTCCCTCCCCCAATTCCAGCACTGGAATCAAAATAACTTGAGATGGAAAACGTGTGACCTCCCAAGCCTTTATTTACAGTATCACAAACCACAAGGGAAGGATCTGTCCAAGTTTTCCAGCTGGAATGGGAACAGCAGGGAAAAACGTGCTCTCATTTTTGCAGCCGTGATATTTAACACATCACAGGGGAGAAGGATGGGGAGGAGGTAGGAGAGTTAAAAGCAAATAATGATGCCATGGAAATATCGGATGAAGGGGTCTCAGCCACACAGGTAGGTTCACGTGATTACATTCTATCTCCTCAGAAATAAACAGGGTTTTATACATGCAAATGTAATTGCAAAACCAGGCTGACATATTTAATGGGGTTACTTCTTTACTTCTACATTATAGAAGACTGTAAAATATACAAACCTTCCAGACTTCACCTGAATTTGTATTAGTGCTGTAATGATCTCTCTTCATGCCACCATCCCCCAAATTACTACAACAAAGTCCTTGTCAAAAACAAAAAGCCTAGAAGCAGTGGAATCTTCCTCAGATATTCAAACAGCGCAGACAAACACAAATGAACGAGGTTTAGACCTATAGAAAGTTACTTGCAGCAGGAAACTGTCAGTTAGTTTGTGGTTACAACCACACCAGTGTCACAGCTCTTTCCTCCCAGTTAAATATGTATGTCCAAACAGTTCCTTGTGTCTAGTGTTTCTATTATAAAAGGAGGAAAACAATTAAAAAAAAAAAAAACAAAAAAAACTCGCCCATATTTCCACGAGAAGTTTCACAGTGCCAGACTATGCAGGAGACCATCTTTTTTGAAAAGGGATCCTTCTGTACCTTTCCAAATATTTTTGCCCTAGACTGCCAGGTCTAACTCAGTTTACCTGTAACTACCTCCTGCCTTTATGAGATCCCATTCCCTCTCCCTTACTTATTAGCAGCTCCCCCTGTAACAAGTAACTGTAACAAGTGCCACACTAACGCACAACCTTTACACACTGAGACAGGGGAATGCCACAATTGTACTGCTCAGTTACGCTGCCAAACAGGGTTCCTCTCCTTGCCAGTACAAAAGACGACATCACCCAGCTCTCTGAAGTCTTATCGCCTTGATCTAACTCACTGTAAAGTGTTTTGCAGTATAGTCTATGAAGGATCCAACACGAGGATAGACTTCTCTGCATTCAGTCGGTTTCCATAAACTCATCCCTTACAAGGGGTACAATCCTCATTTAACAGGTCACACAGTAAGTTCCCAAGTAAGTACAAGGTGCACAAAACGTAGGATTCAGTCCAATTTGTGTCCATATAAAAGGGCACAGGGCACTGGAAGGGGAAAAGCTTGTCACGTTACGCAGCCAGGGGTAGAAATGCACCTAAAAAACCACAGCACAGTGTGGCACAGGCACAAAGACGGGTGCTACAGGCAAGGCAGGGAGTGCTAGAGGGGCATTAGAAGGAACCAATTGGAAAGCAAACCTGTGCTTCCTTTTGACAGGACACCATACATTGATGTACACAAAGCATTTAGAGTTGACACCACTTCCCCAGTGCACAAGACCTTTGCCCCCAGCCTGCCTCACACTTTCTCAGGCTAAGGCACCCTGTAATTCTACCCGCTTTCCCCTCTCCTATGTATTTGCCTCCTGCCCAACGTCAGTCTCTGCCTCTTCTCACAGAGAGAAACACTCAGCCCTCATCTCATCCAGGCTTCTGCAGTCACAGAACTGGTGGAAACACAAAAAGGCAGTGCAGTACCCCCCGGACAGCTAGAAGTGAGGTTGCTGAGGGACAGAGCAGCAGGTACCTCCTCATTCTGCATCAGCATCCTCCATCTCCCCCTATCACACTGCTTCCCCCGCTGGCCTCTTGCCAAGGTCCCACAGCCACGCTTCGAACACCGCAGGCACCTACAGCTCACGACACGCACTCATGCCCCTTAGATTCCGCTCTGCCTTTCTGCTTGCACCAGGGATTGAGGGCACTTTCCTAGATTTTGAAATAATTCTATGCAAAATACTCCCAGGTATGACTCGCAGAGGAACCCCCTCCCATCATTTTCCCTCTGTCCAGTTGTTTGAATTCACACCCTCCAGGTCTGGAAAAACAAAGGGCTGCACAGGAACACTGGCAGAACAGAGGGAAAAATCACCCGGTGCCTACAGCATTTTCCTGGACGTTGCTATTCAGGTCTTGCTCTTTGTTTTCATGAACGCTGCACTCCCTGACAAGGTTTAAAACCCATTTTTCTCCCTACATTCCTTACCTGCCAATCCACGAATGTTAGTAGCTCTCTAGTGACGCAAGCCACATGGATTCATTTTGCTGTGAATACAATTCTGAAGGCAGTTTCCCCTCACCTGCCCAGGAAATTAATGGCCACTTGGGAGCCTCTCTTACCGAGCATCGTCAGCCCTGTTAAGTCCTTCAGGCAAGTGAAATGAGTAGAGCCACAGCCTCCGGGCAAAGCAGACCCTAAACATTGCTAAGGATTGCATTTCTTCTTTGCTGTTACCACTAATTCAGAGAAACACACTCTCCTCTGCAACAGCCTACAGGGGAGCAAAGGGGGAGTGCGTGACCTAAAGGACGGGAGACAAAGCTCTTGGGACATAGGTGTTCTCCGTCAGCACAGGAGCACAAATCCACATGGTAATTAATGCCTCTACAAGCATAAACTCCTCTGTTAAAGCTGTTGACAGGAGCTTTTCTTTCCAGAGAGACCTGTCCGCAGCTCCTTCAGAGAGCTGCGATGGGCAGAAGAGAAGCTGCCGGGCTCTCTCCCAAGGACCTCAGGTATCCCAGAGGGACAAGTCTCAGCACTGGGAGCAGCCTACCCGGACTGGCCCTCGGCTCTGCTAATCCTGAAGAGAGAGGCTTCAGGAAGGGAATCAACATGGGAAATGGCGATGAATTCATTGGGAGCCCATTTCCCGACAGGAGACAACTGAGGAATCCAAATCACCCTTAGTTTTCAAGGATTTCTGGTATATTTGCATGTTAATACAGAGCTGGTGTCGCTGCGGTTTCAGTGTAACTGCTGCAATCCTGAGGTATAAATCCAGAGAAACTGAAAAAATATTTCAGTCTGATAAATCAACAGTCTCAGATCCAAACTCATTTATCCTTTCTCTGTTCTTCCCAGCAATTCGTTGATCTTAAAGCAAAAACCAGCAATTTCTGAGTTTTAGCATCCAGCAGCAAAATACGAAGTTGCTCCACCACAGTATCACCACAAAGAGAAACATTTGGTGGATCTAAGAGTTAAAAATGCCCTTTCTGACACAGGGGAAAAAAAAAAAAACAACTGAATGGTGAGAAATGTACTGGAGGAAAGTAAGAAGATGACAAACTACACAGTCAGGCTAAAGGCTTACACCCCATCTATTGAAAATCTCCTGTTCAGACACTAATTTTGTAGGCAGATTTAACATTATGATAAACATTTCTAGAATTCACGCAAAGGAGTTTGGCAAGAGCTGGACACATACACAGTGAACTCACAAGCAACATTCCAAAGGTTACAGCATAAGAGAGTAGCAGCTACATGTATTCATAAAAAACATTAACATCTCTTAAAATTTACTTCTTAAAAAACACCACAGGGTACTTGCTTCCCCATTACACTCTTTACTGAGGAAGTTCTGCATGTCAATCTTCCTGGCAATGTAAAGCAAATTAAAAGTTCAGAGGGCAAAAAAAGGTAGAAATCAACAACAATTCATATGGTAGTGCCAGAGGCTGCACACTGTTTATTTCAACACAAATAAAATGCAAGAAGATTAAGATTTTGGGGGGGAAAAGACCTACACAAGATTTAAACATACACAAAAAATTTATGTTAATTGCACATCCTGTGCAGCCATCCTCCCTTTTAATTTTATTTATTGTAAAGATTTTAAATAAACAAGGATGCTGACTAAGCAGAAGAAGGCAAGGAGCATGAGTTTTCTTTAAAAAGAGGTTTATTACCAATACAATGTCTGTGCAATTTAAGCCAACCATGTCCTGTGACTGCCAAGCCCTTCTCAAAGGCAACTCATACAGCCATGCTTCCAGACTCCATTTTACCGCTTTTCCCCCAAGCATCTATTCAAGTGGAACCCAAGCTAAGGTTAATCCCCTCTCTCACCAGTAGCGAGCTAGTATCCGTCAGACTCATTACCATTCTCCCTAGTAACATCTAAATGTTTTTCTCTAATATAGAAGAAAAAGAACAGCCATCCAGCTGAAATGCTAGAACCTACCTTCTGCAAAAAATCTCTCTAGATGCTTCTGAATGCAGGAGGGAGTAAAGACGGCATTGCTGAAAAAGGATGTCAGTGTTGGTCCACATGTGTCAACATCCTAGAGAAAGATAAAACAGAGTTGCTTAACTGCCATGCCCACGGGAAATCAACAGCAAGAATAAAGCTGCATTATTTTCACAGTTATACCATGCTAATGGCTCCTATGCAAACAACATAAAGCTACAACATTTTATAATTGCACATCAGAGTTTCTCTGCAGACATCCCTCCGGTATGTCAGAAATTCAATACGTGATAGTAGGCGGCAATGAGCACCTCGGGGATTTACAGTGCGTTCCAAGCCATGAGTCATCATCATCTTTAAATCAAGAAAATTTAAAAAAAAAAAAAAAAAAAAAGAGAGCGAGAGAAGAAAAAAAATACACACGCGTGCATTGCACGGACCACTTTCATGTTCTCTCTCTGTACAGTACGATAACTTCCCCCTACAGCATTTCCCTTTTAAAGACGTTGTCGAACTATTTCCATGAAGGGGACATCATCCTAGACAAAAAACATCACATCACAGCATTCTTCCAGATAGCTCCCCGGAGACCGGGCAGGATCCCACGTTGGAGGGTGAGCTGCCTTTATAAACGCCACAAGTCCTTCCACACCTGAGGAGGGGTGAGGAGAAGGCACCTCCCACGGCTGCCGCAGAGGACAGCGTGGCCAGGCCCGAGGGATGGCAAAGAGAGGGGTGGTGAACCAGCAGCACCCAGGAGGACAGATCCAGCTCCCTTCTTACACAGCTCGGAAAGGTCAACCCCAGGCAGCCCATTTACACTTCATTTTCCAGCCATCAGCTACCTGCTTTTCCCCCAAGGCTGATTTTTGTCAGGAGAGCTGAGGGCCAGAAGGAACTTGTAACCATTACCGGCTGACCGGTAACCATTACCAAGCAGCCCTCTGCCTTTCTAAGAGCTTCCTTCAGGCAGAGTCTCACCATTACCTCCAACTACTGGAAACTTGTTTTTAATGCTGCTTTTAAAGCATCGGGCTTGCACTTCAGGGCACACATATGCTCCCCCCTCCCAGCCATTGCTCCCCTCTCTCCTTAGACCTCTCCAAGGATATTCAAGTTCCTTTAGGTCTTCTTTAATTTCTTGGCTTATCCTCGGTTTGCCAGCCCCTGCTGTCCTCCAGGCAACAGCCAGGACGGCGCAACAGCTCTCGGCAGCGCAAGGTCTAACAGGGCGGATGGAGAAGGGACGGCCGGGGCATTTCAAGCGACCCGTGGGCAGCCAGCATGGCTTCAGGAAGTCGACCGAGATCAGAAGATAGCTTGGCTACGCGTGTGGGGAGGATAACGGGGCCTCAGCAGCTCCCACACACTCCTGAAAACCACCCACTCAGATTAAAGCTGCCTTAACTCACTGAACTACCCGGCAGCAGAAATACTCCTTTCCCCTTCAGGTCAGGAAGGGCACAGTTGTTCTTCCCTGTAGCAGGAGCTGTGTTCTGCACCAGAACATGCAAATCTCAGTTCACATCCACACAAGGACGGCGTCTCCTTGACTGGGACCTGGATCCAAGCCACAACCAAAGGCTTGCAAAAAAACCACCAAAAACTGAAAACACCGATCTACTCCGCTGCCCACACCAAAGAACCTGAAATGCTTGGAAAAACCATTGATAACTTTAGCTGGAATACTCTGCTTCAGTTAACAGGCAGATTTATGTTTTACCAACAATTAAGACAAACATAACGGCTCTTTACTCTTGTGCCTTCTTGCACAGCAATTTAAAAAAAATAATAGTGCTTGCACAGGTCAGATTCATCCCAAAGGAAGAGCAAACAAATGTGAGTAACATTTCAGGACCATTAATCTCAGAGATCACACCAAGAGCAAGCAGCCAGACAGCTTAAAAATATATTTAGTCCACAAATGCTTATTAACGTCACTTGCTGATTCACAGCTGAGCCAGTCGCATGGAGCCCAAATGCCACTTCTGCTTTCCCAGCCTGGCTTTAAAAAATAAAAAAAAAAAAAGTTGAAAGAGTTGGGGAGAAAGTTGCTTAACCCATCTCAAAACCTCCTGCAATACAACTATTAGATGTGGATCTGTCTGGGCTGGAAACTACAGATCCAGTCTGTAGACCTAAGGTTTACGAGTCTGATCTGAGTTTTAAAAACAAGGGATTCCCATGTGCTAGGTCTGGCTCGCGTACAGCTTTCCACTGCGGTCTCAAAGCAGCCACCACACATCTCCGTCCTCATGCGCACAGAGGAAACACTCCAGCCACACAACGCTATTGCGGCATTTGCTCAGCTTTGCCAGACTCTTTGAGAGTTGAAAGCACCAAATCTGAACAGCCAGCCTGATCCAGCCCTCCAGGATGAGCTACAATTCAGTATTTGCAACACGTGTACGTAGATGCAGTTGTCTTACATGCTCACTAGATGCCATTCCTTGGTGTCACCCAAATATGATTGCAGTGTGCTACAAAGCTGAATCTTAGTTTTCTTTTATTTTATTGACTATCACTTTTGTTCCCAATATTAATACAGTCAAGACCAGATCATAAATAAAATGGACTCTTCAGGCTCACAACAAAATTATCAGTGAAAATCATTACTACTTTCAAAATTACATCTTGAAATCAACTGAAGAAAAATATTTGATAGATATAAACCTGTGTCAAGAATTTGCGTGTGTGCTTTGAGGCAGAAATAACCCACTAAATTCCTAAGGTATCCTTTAAGTAATTTTTTTTTCCATAAAGGGAAATTTAGAGTGTTTCTTCCCCTACTGTTATACACAATGCGATGATTTAAAACCCAAAGGATTTTCTCTTTAAATCACCTATTCAAATCTGTATGATGGAAATATATTTAAATATAACATCTTAATCTTGCTTTGTATTTGAACTTTGAAACGCTTTTCCAGGAAAGCAAGTATCTCATTAGTCCTTTTAGCCATTCTACCACACTGATCTGCAAGTAAACAAGAATCCTCACATTACCTTTCTTTTTTAAAAGGATTCATTATATCTACACAATTTTTAACCCAACATACATCTAGCCTGATTGAGTCTCACCATTTTAAGTGTTATACAGTAACTGACTCCTCATCAAGTGCATGTCAATATCCATTCTACATCTCTTTGCACAAGCTAGATAATTTTCTGTAGATGCTGGATATGTAACATCCTCTCAAAAGGAACATAACCTACACCTAAGAAAATAAATTTAAAAAAATGGAGTCGACCGAAAGCCCTGCTCCATTTCACTGGTTTTGCAGAGCAGAGCGCAATTCTCAGAATTAGCAGGTGCCTGGACCCACAGTTTCACAAAGTTTCAGTGTTCGGTTGACCTACTGTAGGGGCAATCTTGAAAGCCTCACTGGGTAGCTATGCAAACCTGGAAGCACAGCTACAGAACTTCAATTTAAGAAAAATCAATCTTCCTACCTGCTTTATTCTTTTTTGTTTCAGGGTTGGGGTTTTTTCCTTTTTTATAGATTGGGGAAGGATGACAAAACTTCTTATTTTCAGTGACACCAAGTCTGAAACAATTACTCCAAACAAAAAGACAAAGTTCTCTACACACTTGCTAACAGTACTGAAATCAAAAGTGATTAAAAGCAAAAACGTTTCTGAACAACAGAAACTGAAAGTATTGCCTTTGGGAAAACAATAAACAGCAGCATTTTCTCTACAGCAAACACTGAAAGTAACAGATAATTACTGTAGTCTAGGACATGACGACATATTTATAAAACTTGTTTTCTGGAATAATCATGCACAATTCACCTTGACTGTATTCCCAAGTCATCACTTTTAAAACTCACTGCAGTTTGCAGAGCCCTAACTGATGCTATTCTTAATTCACTGATTTCTAGGTGTAAGAACAGATGACCAATGCAGAATTTAAACTTAAAAAATGTCAGTTTTAAGCCTCTTTCAGATTGATAATAATTAACTCTGTCTGCATTTCAGAAACACTTTGTGATAACTGGTAATCAAATACACAGATAAAACTGCTTAGCTTTTAAAATTATACTACTGAAGTGCAGGAGACTTTGGCATTATTAAACAAGGGACACATTTGTCCAAAACAAACCACCAGGAAAAAGCAACCCAACAAAACCATTGAGAAACGTGAGTTAATTCAAGAGTTCCCAAAAGCCAGAAGAACATTTTTATTCTGGGTGATCTGCAAAGACAAGCATTACAAAATGCCTCCCTTCCTCAAAAAGCTTTCAGGGAAAATGTTTTAGCACAAACGTTGAAAACACTACATGACACTAACAGAACTGGCATCTACCTTTCCATGAAGGGCAATTAATCATAAGATGCTTTCTGCTGGCTTCTGAAGGCTTCTCCGCTTAACTGATGTGTTGTGCTCCACTTTTCACTCCTTCCTCCTAGGAGGTACCATCCCTGCCACCACTAAAACACTTCGTATTAGTGGGATGGGCAGAGCTCCCACCCCACCGCTGCCTGAACGAACACATTTGGTGACGTCCACAGACCAGGACACCCTGTCCTCACACCCGAGATCAGAGTCCCACCGAGCAAGGGCAAAGGCAATAGAAAGTGAGACTCGCGTGCTGTTTCTGCAGAGACACTGACAGCACTATCTTGCAGGGATAAATGAACTAGCAAAACTGTTCCTAGCGAACACCACAGCTGCTTTAGCTCAGCCTACTGCTTTTGCACAATCTGCATTAATAGATACTAAGCCCTAACAAGTGTCAGCTGTGGTCAAACACTGCATGCCCTTGGTTTGGAAGCATCAGTTTCAGACCATGGATAGTCACAAGAGTCCTTTATCCTCAGAGAAGGTGTTTTCTGTTCCCATATCAGTTAGTCACTGTAAAACACTAAGGGGATGTAAGTGAGCAACTAAAAAGCAATAAACCAGAAAGAAATAAATTCAAAATCCTGAAGAACTCTGTAATCACAGGAACAGGCTCCAGGATGTGCTAGAAAACTAATGAACATGCAAGATAAATGCAGCAGTTAACTAGAAAATATGAGCAGCTCGGAAAGGCACCTAGACCATTTTCCCCTGTCTGATTCTTGTAGCATCTGGACCCTTCAAAGTGCCTCTGGGGTTACGTTCCCTGAGGAGCACAGGGGTCCTGGCCTCACTGTGAGCAGCCAGACCCAAGGGGAAGGGAGAGAAAGCAAACAGCAAAACGTTTCCAGAAAGCTGCCTGGGCTCTGGACCTCGCTGTATAATGACCTTTTCATTTGCAAAGCCCTCTCCTGCCTTTCTTAAAAGTCATTATTCCCTTATCTGAAATGGGAGACTGGGATGTGAAGTGCTACAACCCATTCCTCTGATTAAGCTGCAAGAAAAATACATTAAAGAAACACCAACTACATTCTCCATGCACCCTTACAAGGTTTTTTTATGAACCTCACATCAGTCTATGTAAAGTGGGCAAAGTTCACATTTGAAATCACACATCGACAGTGGCAACCTGTTCCCCATGTCCTCCAGAACATCTCACCTTCCCAGACAGAGGATGACCTGCCTCCACGGTGGGATCCCAGGAACTGCAAACAGCAGCACCTGCTCCACGCTGGCATGGTATTGTTTTGAGGTGGGCAGTTACGGATTCAGATCTTAAAAAGCAGCTTTTATGTGCATCTATTTAGAACCAGGTTTCAAGCTCCCCTCTGAGAGAAGTATAACCTACAACATTCTTTTCCCAGGACGACAAAAGTGGAGGAGGAAGGGAAAAACAAGAAAAAGCCTCTTGGTGGGTTTAGCACCTGCATATGGTAAAGGCACTTTGTGTTTTATGCATGAGAATGCTATCACCCCTGTGAAGATTTCTAAGTGAATCAGCCAGACAGGGTCTCGACAGCCTGCTTTTAGGAGGACCTTTTTTTCAAAAACTTATTTTAATTCAACCATTTGATTTATATTGCTTTCCAGTCATTTCTAGCTGGGTATATTTCAAGCAGAGAACTCTGCATCAGCTTCCACCTTGCCCTTTCCCATATAAATGTGGCAATTAGCACAAAAAAAAATTAGTCAGCTATGCAGTATTTCACCTTAAATAAAGCAGCCCAAGAAATAACACACCATTTAATCTGTACTTGACAGCCAGGGAAGAAAGACAGCATCTCAGTAACATGCTTAAAGAGGGTTTGAAATCCATTCGCAGACCTTGATAGAAGCCTGTCCTTGTCAACGAAACCCACAATACATAATAATGCTCAGTATTGTGCTTTTATCCTCTGGTTTCTCAGAGCTCATCTGCTGATCAATGAGGAGTCCCACAGAATAGCACTTTGAATTTCAATGTCAACACAGCAGTACTGTGGTAATGATCGAAAATATTTACATATTGCCTCATTGATCGCGGGGTGTTCTTTTCCAACCATCTGGCTACTGGGCACTATTTTTTTTTTTTTTTATTTTACTTTTAGGGCTTTAAATAGTTGTAAAGCAGGTTATTTGAACATCTTTACAGCTAACATTCAACATTCCACTTGAATCTCCTGTTATTTTTAACCCAGAACATTAGCCATAGCATTAATCAATTTCATCCCATCTCAGGGAGGGGAAAAAAATAATTTTCTTAATGAGGACAAAAACAAAAAAAAAAAATTACAAACACCTGCTCTGTGCTTACCAGAATGATGTGCCAATTCAGCTACAAGGTCTCGTTTTTAATGTGACTCAAGGGTGTCACCATTTTGACAACAGATGAGTCAAATGGAAATATGTCACTCACTCTGCACTCGTTGCCAGCCTCGAGATAAAGAAACCCTGTAAGGGCTGTTTTTTCCACCTCCAGATGGAATACCTTCTGATAACTGCAACGCGAAGCCCCTGGGCTCTGTAGTGCGTGCCTGTGTTTATACTGCCTTCAGTAACTGCTCAAGTTATCCAAGCCAGGCGGTTGAGGCCAGCTGCTGCCATACAGACTGCAAGGATAAAGCTTAAACAAGCACCAATTAGTAATTAGTCTCCCCCGCCTTCCCCCAGCTGGGTCTGTGCACCCAGAGACTGACCCCGGCCATCACCTGTGGCAGGCTGGGTACGCCTCGCCTGGCTGCAGCCTCTGACACCCCACAGGTCCACAGATACCCACCTGGCTGTCACAGCAAGAAACTGTGGCAAGAAACAGGGATTTAACCTCAAGACAACACAAACAAAAGCAAAGGTACTCTGCGCACCCCAGCACAGCACAAGCAGTTTTAGTTTACTCTTGCCTAGCTGATCCCAGGTTTCCACATAAAAATAAATTTTTGAAAAGCTTATCTAGATGTATTCTTCTAGCAAGTTGAACAGCAAGTTAAATAAAATATGCAGGAAAGACTGATACCTACAAGACCTACAAGTTTGCTGCAAGAGACCTCTGCAGAATACTCAATAAGAATATCAAAAAGGTGGTTCTCAAACAGTTGTCAAACTGATTTCAAAGGGGGTTTTTTTGGTGGCACCAAACCTGTTTATAATCAGAAGCTAACTCTCCTAGCTACTGGTGTCATAAACTTGATTTAGGAACAATGGGAGGTCTAAAAGACAAATTATACTCTGCTTTTAAACCAGGAATAAAAATAGTCTCTCAACACAGTTTAGCTGATGGTTTTTTGTAATGATCATCATGACAAAAACGTTCTTACCTCTTTTTTCAGTTCTACTTTGATAACAAGGAATAAAACACAAGTTCTGTCAGCAAAATGACATACAGGCAACATAAGAGACAGCAGGGGGGAAAGAAAAAAGCGTTCTAACATATCTACCTTTGATAATACAGATGCTCCATTAAAGATTTAACTCTTCCCTCTATGTCAAGCCCCTTTTCCTGCTGGGGCAACCACACAAAGGAGAAAGACAGGAGGAGGACAGGCAAAGGCTCTTTCCCCTACATCCTCTCTGCCTAGACAGCCCAGATGTTTTTACAGACATGGTCCAGCAGATCTGGCTCTTGACCTAACAAAGTCCACTGAAAGCCAGGCACAGAAGGAAAAGCACCTATGAAATGTAGGGAGTAGTTTTCCTTACAGCTTTGCATAAGCAGTTATTGCTGTTAGAAGCCAGTTTATAAGACTCTATAACTCTGAACAAAGTTTTACTATCCAGAGTCGTTTCCCTCCCCACCCCGACACCGTGGTGCTGCATTTCCAATTCCACTATTTCTCTGAGCAGAGCATCCAGCGGAGATATCAAAGTGCACACCCTCAGCAAGGCAAGTCAAACCGTCTCTTGCTCTTCTAAACAAAATGATAGATTAAAACTGGGAAGCCAGAGCAACACACAGAAGCTGTACTAAAAAGGTTAATCCTTCAAGTAGGCTTGCCCAAATATGCTCTTCCCTCTCACAGAGGTAGTGTGTTAGATAAACGTGCCTTTTTGAAAAGCCTATTTATAGGCATTAAATGTAAGCAAAGGAGAACATTAAAAATTATTCTGTGGTCCCAAAACAGACAAAGGACGCATGGTGTCCGTGCTAAACACATTTTTGAGGATCTTTGCTAGAAGATGTTTACCATCTGTTGAAGTTAAAACTTGGAACAATATTTTACAATCCAGATACAGGTTAGACAAATAATGGGTCCCAAGAGTCTGGATAAACGATGCTTAAAAACAAGGGTGAGAGGGAAAACAGACAAGCTATCTGCTCTTCTCCATCAGCTTGCGTTGGTGGATCAGGGGCCAAAGAGCACCATGCTAGCCCTGCCCAAAAAATAATAGCCCACCTGGAAACAAGGTGCCTTACAAGACAAGCCACCTCGCTAGTACAGCCCAGGAAAATTGAGTGCTGGACTGGAAGACAGAGCAAAACTGGAGGCAGAAAGCTCTGGGATTTTTACTGTCTCTCCTACTGGGTTGTGACCTGCAACATTTCACATGTCTGCTACTGGTTTACCCTTGTTTAAAACAGAAGCGATCCTCCACCGCTGCTTGTAAAGAGCACTGAAAGTCAGCCACGGAGAGCGCTACCGAGGAGATGAGGATAGCAGAGAAAAAGCAAGCGAGAGGCCTTCCTCCCCCTTCTGTTCTTTTTCACAAAATATCTCCGAGTTATTTACATACTCGTATCCTGAACTCCCCCTCCGGTTTCACAGTTTGCAGTTAACTCTGCATTCTGCTGGAGATAACACATGTTCAGCTTTCAGCATGTTTAGGCTAGAACACCCTCTGAATGTAACGCCAGGTCACCAAGCCCACAGAGGGAAGTATTTCCAGCTGCAGAGACTGGCTAGAAGATAATAGACAGAAATATGAGGCTCCATCTCTCTACCACCCCGAAGAAAATCAACCTACTCAGTGAAGAAGACAACTAAACAGCTTGGCAACGCCTACAGCTGGTGCTCAACCTCAGATCCAGCAAAAAGATGTAAATATTTACATTTCGATTTCATCTGATATGATAAATATAAAATGTCTATTTCCTTCTTTAAAAAAAAAAAAAAGTAGCATTAAAATAGGTAAGCCACCCACACAGAGAAAATGATTCTGCAGCGTTTCTACCTTTAGGAGGAGGTTATTTAAGTTATCGTATTGATCTTGAAACAAGTTACAATCACAAGTTAAGTTATTCCTATTGAATTGTCTTCTGACGTATATAAAACATAATTGCACCATGTCTATATAGAAATACATACATAAAACTGCTTTGCTGTTCGTTTCAAACATCTAGTGGCTGATGGCGGCACATTATTTTTTACCTCCTAAGAAATGGCCCTTCAGGGTTCCCTATGGAGCAATAACTCTGACTCCAAACCAAATCAACTGAAAAAAGCCCCAGAGTGATCCACCAAATCCCGAACCAGACTCCTTATGAGTAACCCGTACAGGACACAGCAGAAGCTAAACTGCAGTTTACCACGGCTGTACTATTAAAAACCTGAAATCCTTCCATAACCTTTTAAAGCACGTAATGGAATTATGGCCCCACTACACATCCAGAGTTAAGAGTCATGCAAATACCAAACTACTTTGGAGCGGGAGATAACACAGCCTCGCCCCTGAAGTGCCAAGATATGCCACAGCGCTCAACAGCTCAACCTGCTGATGTGGTTACACGCTCCCACCCTCCCAATTAGTTATTGCACCGTTAAAGAGAAACGCCTTCTCAGGTCATTGTTCTGTGGGTTAAGTCAGCTAATATGCTTGAATTAGTGTCCCGAAGCTCAGCGATCGTTATGTAAGTGCCAGCAATCCAAACAAATCGGAGTTAACTTCCCTGTCCATTACAAGAATCGCTGCTGCAATGACGAATTACGAAACTTTCTGCTGTTCATTCACTATTATCTTTCCCAAGTCCTCCCAGTTATACTGCAGGAATCTGAGGCGCCTTCCCAGCTAGTAGCAAACTACCTCTTGTTTCATTACTGGATTGTCCGGACCTCTGCTCCCCCCAGCCATGACGAGACTACAGAAACTGGTGGAAAACCCCTGAGTAGAAACCCCAGTATCTGATCTCTGACAGGAGACTGAGCTGTTTAAAGAAACAGAAAAGGATGAGTAGCAAATCACTTTTCCTCGTCGCATCGAGGGAGTCTTTCCAACTTACCTAAGCTCAACTGCTTTCCTGCAGAGGAGTTTTAAGGTTCCTGCTTAGAACGTCACAGCACTCACCAACCTCAGCTGTCCAAACACAAAGTCAGGACTGTAAAAGCTGTGCAGAGTCCTCACTATCCAAGATACTCAGTGCTCAGGGATGGGCTTTTTTGTGAAAAAAACTTGAGGTCCACAAGGAGGCAGATTTCTGGATGGTGTAGCTCTTTGAGTCTGTCTGAGCAAGATTTTCCAGAGGCTGTTTAAAAGTCAGAAGAAAAACAAAATTCTAATTTGGAGTCCTCGAGCACTAGCTCTGTAAGGAGAAGTCGAAGATCAGCTTTTGCCGTGATGGTTGTTGGAAGACCCAGCCGCTGCTCAGGGTGCCCCCGCTCCTACCCGGACAGCTGCATTCTGCCCAGTGCACTTCTTAATCAGCCGAGGTGTTTGCTTTCCGTTCCTGCCCTCGGTGGCACTGCGGCTGCGGAGTCAGAGCGCTGGTATGTGCCCTCCCGCCAGGCAGCGGCCAGGAGGACGCAGGAGCAATGACCCCGACACCTTCACTCCTCAACTCGAGAGCACGCTGCCAGGGCTGACAGCTTCGCTGTAGCTTTCCACACCGTTCATTGACCTGGGCTGCGTTAAGCTCCAAACCCAAGATAATTCTACCCTTGTGACCATGCATCCCTTGCATACGGAACCCTGCACACAGGAGTATGTCTTCCCTCCCAGTGAGGGGCACAAAGGTTCCCCTCCTGGATGGTCTTTCATTGCAAAGCCAGCACCTCCTTTGCTGGGATCTCCTCAGATGTGCCCAAGCTCTCCAGGGCAGGTTTTAGCCCTATGCTTATTAGATTTCTTCCTGTTCTTTCATGACAAATCATAGAATCGCCTAGGTTGGAAGGGACCTTTCAGATCATCGAGTCCAACCATCAACCTAACACTGACAAAAACCATCACTAAACTATATCTCTAAACACTATGTCTACCCGTCTTTTAAATACTTCATCATGTCAGACACACTCAGGAAGGGCTGCAGGACAGCGGGATACTGCCCTCCTGCAGGAGGTCCCCTGGATCCCCACAGCCACCCTTCAAAAATAAAGATAACTTTTCCCCCACTGGTTTCTAAGTTCCATGGTGGGATTTACTGAAGCGTTTTACTGTCAGCTTCTAAGGATTTATTTTAATTAAAAAAAAAAACCAACCTTGCCTATGGAAAATGACTTCAGGAGTTCTGTGTATTGACCTGGCATCATGCTGATTAAAGCTCCCTGAAGTGATAAGATCTGAGTTAGCCCCATGCTAAATTATTTTGTACTTCTTACACTAAGAACATCTAAATATAAGTCATTACTTTGTTCATTTAAAATTTCGTAGGACTCCTGGCGTGGACACCGTGATTAGAGAAACCACATTCCCTTTTAGTTCGTGGGTGAGTTCACAGAGACTCCTCTGCCCAAGAACAATGTTGTGGCATTTGGATTTCCTCCAACACCCAGGAAACAAAGTTAAAAATAAAGTGTTCTATATATTTCCTTCCCCCACATTAATTACTCCATTTCCATTCACACTGAATACTACAGAACATTTTTGTTTATAAGATGCTTTCAGGCTCAAAATTAAATTTAGACATATCTTACTAATTTGGGGAGATAAGCAGAAATATTAATTGCATCATACTCTATGTCAGCCAGCTTTAAAATTAAGTTAGAAGGCATCTTCACCATTTAGACAAATTAACTATTAAGAAAACCATGGGGTTTAGATGTTGCTTTTTCCTTCTAAGACAATAAAAATAAGGAGAAGAAAGACATTGATGTCTTTTCCTCCCCTCTGCTCGAAATGAGGTATGTCTCTTGAGTAAGAGGAGCCTAAAAGAAAAACCATCATGTGAAAAAAACGTTTCTCGATAGACACTGCTGGTCCTAGAACAGGACATTACTGTGACTATGCATGAATGGCACGAGTCAAACTACGCTCAGGAGTAAGCATCAGCTTTCACTTGCCATTTTCTGAAGCTTTCCAGTCAGGCTGCCAAGACAGCAACCAAATGACACAATTTTTATTTGAACGTAGGGGGGAGATTAATGCTCCTTTGGACTAATTGGAGGAACGTTCTTTAAATTTGCTTGCTTGAAGGATGTGCTGCTTCTCTATTTGGCCAACTTGCAGAAGCAGTAACCAAATGTGAATAAAAAGAGACTATTTAAATTCAAAACCCCTTAGCACCACTGTCAGTTGTAAGTTTTGATGATTTCTATTTAAAAAAAAAAAAAAAAAATCAGGACAAGGTCTTTCCGAACTGGTTGCTGTCAACTAAAATGAGAAGTTCGATAAAACACCCACATGCCAGATGGTAAATCACAATAAACTCTCGGGCTGTTAGATGCACAACAAGCGACAAACTCATTGAAATACACCATCAGATGCAAACCCAAAATAGAAAGGATATTTTAGTAAGAAGTTATCATCTGGGGGAAAGATCCTTGTTAAGTTCATCAGAGTCAAAAAGTCAGACACTGAGGGCTTCTTACTTTCCTCACCACCTCACGGAAGCATGAGGAACAACTAAGAATTTTAGCAGAGTTACGTTAGGCTAAGGGCTGCTGTCACCAAGAGCCTTGGAGTTCACTGTTTAGACATCACTTATGACCCTTTCTGCCAAGTTACTTAAAAAAATATTGCTAAAGGATACCAGGGAATTGTTTAGTCAAACCATTACAGTTTCCTGAACACAGATGCAAGAAAAAGTTATATTAAGAAGATGAACAGCTGCTACTGTATGCTGTTTAAATGGTAACAAAAGCATCTAAGTGCCATAAAGGGAATAGTAAGGGAATTAAAAAGCATTTTTATGCATGAAGATGGCTAACATCCGTACATTCATTAAAGTGGTATCAACCATGCTTTTAATTAAAAGTTAGTGACAGAAACTTAAATATGATTAATGAAACCTAGCAGCCTACCAGAAGTCTGCTCTATCAAAAGCACGAAGCACAACAAGCTGCGTTTCCAGCCCTTGCTTGCTCGTTTCTCTTCCCCTCGCAAAAACGCTGCCACAATCAGAGCACACTGCAAGGACCACGAAGCAGCATTCCTGTGAAAAACAGCAAGCCGGGACAAGCCTGCAAGTGTGCTTTCATGTTTGGCCGTTCTTTATTTCGTATAGCCCAAGGAGGCGTTTCAATTACTGAGCAGCCCGGAGCCAAGACGACGAGCTGGTTACCCGTCAGAATAACCAGCTACACAGCGATCTATCGACCACGAGGTCTGCCAAAGGCCAGGAAAAAGGCTGCCCTACCAACAGCAGTCTCCTACCCAACAGTGGAAAAAAAATCGCTCAGAAGCCAGCGCTGAACTCTGTTAGCGCAGTCAGTCCTCTTGCGTTACTCAGGAGCACAACGCAGTCATGACAAAAATAAACTACGTGATAAAAATACAGCGCGAGCGAAAAGATGTGGGCACGGAGAGGGAATTAGTATGCAATAGGGGGGTAAGGAGTCCTACAGGCCATAGGTATTTCAATGTGCAATCAAACCACCTCCTATTTAAGTCCTGATGTCCGCGAAGACTGATCTGTTACCATTGTCCTGTTGAACTGCTGTCATGTACAGAGCTCAGCACATACAGGTTATGTCTTCAAAGACCGAACACATTTTTTGGCATCGTATTTACCCCCTTTGCTGCTTCCAGGCGTACAGAGCGCATCAAAGATGGAAGCTCTCATTTTAGAGCAGGTACTAACGCAGGAAGAAACTTTCTTTTCTTGTTTAAATACACAATTTAAATAAGCTTTGCCTCAGACATGGCATTTTAACATAAAACGTGACAGGACTGAGTTGTGTGGCTGACTGAACGGGGCTCTACTCTGAGGGTTCCCCGTTCCTGGCTCTGCTAATGGCGCTCCAGCACCTCGGTGCCTCCTCTGTGCTTTGGCTCCTGCAGCGGGGCGCGAGGGGCTGGGGAGGAGGCGAAGGATGGGATTTAGCTGGACAAAAAGCTAAAGTTGTTCGTGCTGTAGCCTGCTGCCGTGGGGCAGCAGCAGCACACTCCAGAATGGAGCCCGGGGTTGTTCGGGAGCACCAGGCAGGGCCCCTTCCATCAAGTGACGGGCAGGCCAGCAGAAGGGGCTGCCAGGCCCAGCAGAGAGGATCCTCTCTTGTAGCCCATCGTCCAGCTCAGGAATGGCCGTTCTCCTCTTTCTACAGGGAAAAATCTCCATCTCCGGCTCTCCCGAGGGGAGGCATCGCCTCAGGAGCGCGGCCAATTTCCAGTCAGCCACCCCGCAGTTCACTGACCGCAGGGGGGTCTCGAGCCCCTCAAACCCACCAGGTTCTTCCTCAGCTGTAATTAGTCAAAGGCGTTTCTTCTGCCAGGCCGCTGCAGGTCTCGCCCCTCGTCCCCTACCACAGGCAGGGAGGCCGCGCCCGGGCAGGGCCTTCGCCCCCTCCTCACGGCCAGGCCTCCTCCGAGGGGCTCACGGCCACCGCGCAACGAGCCCCCGCCGGTGCCGCTGCCAGAGCCGAATTCCTTGAAATTCAAGCCCGAAAGGGAGGAGGAGGAGGAGGAGGGCCGGGACGAAGGCTCTCCGGCGGGCAGGGAGCTCCAAGGCTGCCGGCGCGGCTCCTGCGCGCCTGGCCGCTGTCCCTTCTGCCATTACCGGCGCGGAGGGCACCCGGCCCCGGCCGCCGACGCTCGAACCCCGGCCGAGGGCAGGGGACGGAGGCGTTTGCCGCCTGCGACCCGCTGGCACGGGGAGAGGAATAACGTGTAAGAGAACCAAGCCTCATTACCACACCGGCAAGGCGGTGAATCCCTATTTCGTGTGCGATAGCGAGCAGCCGAGCTGCGATAGCTGCAGCGCCCGCAGACCCCGCGGCGCAGCCGACCCGTCCCTCCCTGTCATTTACTCCTCTATTCGGGAAACTTTTACCACCGCCG
>VYZM01019337.1:300633-337784 GCA_013398915.1 Dromas ardeola
CCGGCACCGGGTGGCGCGGGAAGGACGGGTAACGGTGCACCGAGCCGGGCTTCCAACGGTGGGGGTGAAGCCCCAGCCCAGCCCCCGCTGTAACCCTGCCCCCGGCACCAGGCGGTTTGCAGGCGGGAGCGGTGCTGGGAACTCCTGGAAGTTCACCCCCTGCAAACCCCCGGGGAAAAAAAGAAATCACTAAACGTTTAGCAGTCATTTTATTCAGAAACCTCAGAAAAAAAGCAGCAACAAAACTAAACGTAGTGTACCGTTTGTCGTTCTGTTTTACCTCAAACCAGGACAGTCTGTTTGCTGCATTTTTGTTTTTTAAGGATGCATGGCTTTCCCTCATCAAGACCCGCTCCAGTTGCTGCTCTTCCTCACTTCCCCCCCGGAGGTTACTCCTGCCCCTCCATGGGCCACAGCTAGCCCTAGCCTGCCTGGTGGACCAGTGGGCTTATAAACACTACCTGCATTGCCACAGGAACTTTTAGTCCACAAAATAGCTCTTTTTAGAGACAAAGTTCCCCGTGGAAGACATATTATACCCTAAAGCTATCAATGGTACTTTTTTTTTTTTTTTTTAAGAGATGTGGACAAATAGAAAACTTATTTTCCAAAGGTTAAATCTCAAAGTTGAAGGAGCTGTGATGTTTATTATCACAGAGAAAACTATGCATGGGAGTGTCTTGCAAGGGCAGCCTGAGACAGAACAAAGCCTGGGGCTCTGAGCAAAACCTAGTAGATCTGGAAAGGCGATAAATGCCTACATAGCTGAGAGGTGTCAGGTGGAAGAACGCAAGAGGAAGAGGATTAAAATCCTCCTCAGAGGAAGCATAAGCTTCTGGAAGTCCTTATTTGTCCCCAAATATGTAACAAGGCAATTTACTCGTGCTAAGGGGAAGAATTTTTAAAGGGATTAATAAAAAAAGGCAGTGTCCAGCAAAGCGCAGAGCAAGTGCAGTCACGTTTTCCACAGTAAACACCCACTTCATGTGCCCCACTTTTTGATGCTTCGGGTCTGATTTTCAGAAGCACTGAGCATTCAGGCCTCCCACTGATTTAATCTGGAACTGCAGATCCTCTGTCCCTCTGAAGAATCAGGCCGAAGGCACCACACTGAATAGGTCAGCCGAAGCCAGACAGTTATGTGAAAAGGTTGTCCTAGAAGTTTACTAAGAGCAACACTCACATCCCACCCCGCCCTTCAGTGTTATAATAGAACAGAAATAGCCTAGAGAGCTCCAACAGATGGAGGAGGACTTTTGATTAAAAAATAAATTCTGACTCACAATTCAGTTTTCTGGATGTAATAAAAAAAAAAAAAAANAAAAAAGAGTACATGAATATGAATAGCACCGGAAAGTATAGAGTGGAGATAAAGGGAGGTTATAAGAAAAGGCAGTGAAATAACTGAACTGATTTACCCATGCGTTTCTAGTGCCTGTCAGGAAAATTCTGTTTGGTTCTGCTGCAGTGCTGATGAAAGAAAACAAGACCATTAGTGGACCCATGTGAAATTTTCCTTGGAAAAACCCTGCTGGCTGAATGATACTTTTGAAAGACACTTTTAAATTGTGCCTGTTGTTAACTTAAAATGGTGGGAAAAATTCTTCAGCTAAATCGTAGAGCTGCTCAAGGAAGTCAAGATTCTTTTTTCCTCTCTCAACCCCTTCTGAGTAAAAATTACAAGTAAGAATATGGAATACCATCAAAATTGTACATCTATCTATGTACCTGGAAGTGTATTTGAGCAAGTTATCTCCAAGCATTCAGGCCGAATTTCTACATTTTAGAGTAAAGGGGAAAACAAGTAACTAACATCCTTGATTTCTCCCCTACTCTGATCTTGTATTAAGAGAACCCTCAGGACAGAAGCGGCTGCAAAAAATACTTCCCCCCTTCCCCCCCAAAAAAAAAAAGACTGTGCATGGATAGGACAGTTCTTCATCAAGTATCTTAAAACACAGCACTCTAATTTTAGAATCAGATCTTCACAAGCTTCCTTTATGACAGCTATTCTGGCCTTATAATCACATCATTGGTGGCCAAACATCTTGAACAAGGACAGAATTTGAAACACACAATATGATTAAAACCTACATTATCGCTGATGTAATATCCCAGAACCTATTACTGTTCTTGGGCAGGAGGAAAGAATCTAATTAAACATTTATTTAATATTAAAATACAAACTAAAATATCAATGTTGGACAGTAATTCAGCAATATGCCAACTAGCAAATATGTATTTTTCACTAAGAAAAATGCATGTATGTTCACAAATACAGCTTGGATTTGGTTTGGAAATGTATGCGACCAGAACACTGGCATGGCACAAACCCCAGGCTGGCGTATTAAAACAGTAACTCGGGTTAAGTAGTTACAGTCCTGGAGCGTCAGCTGGAGCGGAGTTGGGAGACGGGGTGGCTGCTGTCAGTCTCAGGAATCCTGGTACTCGCGGTATCAAAACACTACTCATGGCGACTGTTGGGAGATAGCAAATAATTGAGAGCAATATTTTCCTAACGCAGCCAGCAACACACATACCAATTCACAGCCAGCCAGCCGTAATGAAAGTATTGCTCACAGTTTTGTCACAATGAAAAATATACGTCATAAGGTTTAAATTAAAAGGATTTATCGCATAACAGTAGTTATCTTTAACACAGGTAATCCATGTTGCTTTTTGTAGTAAAGTTCAAAATTTCCTATTGGCTAATATTTACATCATACCATAAGTACTTATAAAAATGGTGAGGAAAACGAAGTGCAAAAGGATAATGCTATCATTTTCTGAAAACAAGCTGCCTTTTAGTTTCTTATTCTTATTACAAATTGAATATCACCATTTAAAAATAATTAATATTTCTAAAAATATTACAATACAGGATAAACATTGATTTCTCAAGTGTAACAAAAATATGTTTAAAATATAGGTGGCTGTTTGAAGTACAAAATATTGCTGTTTGTAAAGGGTAACATGGTTGTAAAACTACTATTGAGGGTTTATAAAAATACAAAACAATTTGCATTTACTGAGTGCATAATTACATATTAGTGCAAACAAAAAAAAAAAAGAAAGAAAGCATATTTGCATTCAAGAGAGAATTGTCAAAGATTTGCAGAGGTCCGTAAAACATGAAATCTTTTCAGAGTCATACGTATTGATCCCAAATCTCTATTAATCCTTTCCAAGCGATCTTCCAGGGCTTCCTAAAAGAAACAGTTTTAAAAAAAAAAAAAAAAAGGATTATAACAACATACAAGAAAATCCACTGATCCTTCTAAAATGAAGGAAGTACTATTATACCTATAGTAGGTATCCTTTTTAATGCAATATTAGCATTCTGTTAGCACCCAAAAACTAGAGCCAGACCTACAAGCTTTTTGTATTATTTTTATGTATGTGTGTGTGTATTTGTGGGTTGTTGGCTTTTTTTAAAACTGTTTCAGGTATTTTGGGTTTTTTCCTCCCCTGTGACTTATGACACGCCATGAGATAAACTTGACACGAATTAGGACAGGCTGATAATTAGGGAGACACACTGAGGAAACAGCAGACCACTGTAGTGAGTGGCAGTATTGATTTACTAAAACACAGTTTTACTTTCAAATTGGTAAGAAGCCCTGGGATTAAAATTTTGGAAATGCTGAAGTTGTAGGCTTTGCAGAGACCTCTAAAACACAACTCTGGGACACTTGTTTTTATTAGAAGAGTCTGCAGAGCTTTCCCAAGAAGGCACTCTCCTGTATTCCACTTACACTACTATTTTTGCCTTATTTTCTTCTTTATACTTTCCAGTAGACAAAAACCAACCAAACAAACGAAACCTAAAACTTTGCACTTTCTTCCACAGTATAACATCTTCTCTACAACTGCAGGGCTCTATTTCACAGTCACTGCATTTTCTTAATGTATTGCCTTTATCTGCCTCTCAGCATTATCGCAAGAACAGATTATTCTTGCAGTAACTTGGAAAAATGCATCCCACGTACAAAGAATAGAAGATATAAACAGTCTTATGCAGAATATATACTATGTAGTATGTATATGTATGTACACACACATGCTCTTTCTTTATATGCGTGTATACATACACATACAAAAAAGAAAAGTTGTCAGTTTGTGGCGGCAGGGAGGGATGAAATGTTTGCAGGGGTAATTACTCTTTTCTGAATCACTTGCATACAATCATCTAGACTTACACCTTTTACATAGCAATTCAGAGTGTGTTTATAATTAACTTGCAGTAATTTCATTATTATCTTCTAATGCAGTAAAGTCTAGAGAACACCTTTCACACAGATTCAAAATTCAGCCATATTCAGGAACAATTCTCAGTGCTGTGGAAAAATTTCCATAGTAATTGCACTTATTATATAGCAGAACTTTGATCTAACTATATATTCTCAAATTGTGGAAGAGCAACTTAAGAGAACAGTCATATGTAAAAGCTTTTTCACCTGATTTAATCTTGCTTGCAAGGTCATTCTTCCACCAGAACAAGGTATTCGGCTCAATGCAGCCTCAATCTAATAACAGAAAATACTTCAGCTGTAAATTATAGTTTCAAGAGCCAATATAGACCTTCCTAACTAATCTTACAGAGAGAGAGGTGAGGTGTACACATTACAGATGCATGTCCAATGTTCTTAAACACTAATTTCTGTCACTATAATGCTGTGCCATACAAAACTGACACACAAGTTAACATTCATAAGCAGACCCTCTCAAGGATGGTTTTGAAGAGAGCACTCTTCGTTGCCAGAATCACCTTCTCTGTTTGAAAGGCTGATTTAAAGCATTTTCCATTAAGGAAGAAAGTAAATTCACTCCAACTCTTCCATTCGCACTGCGTTTAACTTAAAGTGACTCTCCTTTAATGAGGTTAGGGACAAGAAAGGACCGGAGTATGGGAAATAGAGCAGGGAATGATAACGGTACATTCCAATTGTGTGTGAATTTCAGCCATGTATTTCATAGGTATATGGCTACATCCCTCACCTCTCATACAACAACTATGTTTCATCACAACTTTAAAATAAAAATAATCTTTGCCTGTTGCTTTTCTTGAGTCAGCTCATCAAAAAGCCTCTCTGTTTCAGCCAGAGTCTTAATCCTTGTTGTGTACTTGAAGTCTCCCTCACCAGGTGGTAGCACCGGCTCACATGTTTGTGCTATGCTCCTCTCATCCCACGTCGCCTCTTTCTTCATTCCAGTATTGACAGATTCAGCACAAGAGCTGTGCCTGACAGCTGAATGCTGCCTTCCTATCAACGAATAGGGGTCTTTTTATTTGTTTTGTAATGGTCTGAAATTGTTACACAGGACAGAAAAAGAAACTAACAACAAGAACAGCAGTGTGTTCTCGGAGGTATATTAACTCAGGATGGCGACTAGGAAAGGCTCATTAGCTTGCCTTACGCAAACTCCTCAGAAGAATGTGAAACATTTGTATGGGTCATCTTCCGAGTGATCTTTATAACCCAGCATATTTTTCCGGTAACAAACAGATTACTGTACTGTGCTAATTAGGACAATTAGTAAAATTACTTTTACTGGTACAACATTTCTAAATATCACCACGTAGACTAGCTGTCATGAAAACACTAGACTAAATAAATGCATTAATAAAAACAAAAGCAGAACATTGTGACAAGAATTACAGAAGTGAGAAGAGACTTGGTTCAATCAATCATTTAAAAAATCTGAAACAACTGGCTTTATTATAGTTGCTCTTTGCTATCTGTAATGCAATGTTTAGCAATAGAATTTTATTAGTATGACTAAGTATGTACATCTTAATATAGACCCTACTGAGATATGCATTGCATAACTGAGTTAAGCATAGGAAAACATATTGCCCTTCTTTCTCAATTTAATTATTTTTGTTGTTCCATTGTGTTTGCGCACACACACACATATACATAAAAATAAAACACCTTATGAATGGTATTTTTCTGTCTACAGGCATAAGACAAGAAGTAGAGGACTTTTAAGAGTTGGACTTCATGGAGTAAAGTGTCAGCTTTCTATTTAAGCAGCTGTTACCAATGTGGAAGAAATTATGGTAAAAAAAGAACAATTTTCCCCCACTTTGACAGATTACCTTCTACATCATCTAGTGAGAGAAACTGGAGCCTTTTTCTTGGATTATTGTGCTGTGAAGTAGATGTAGGACCAGCTTCCAGGTCATCTAGAAGTATATCAAATCTACAGAATAGGAAGCACACAGCAATTACTTGCTAGAAACTATGTATCAACCAACACACTACTTTCTACTTTCACCTTTTGGTTAAATAAACAAATAGTCAATTTCTATCCCACAGGCATTGCAAGTCTTCTGATGACTGCTAATAGCACCTTACCCAGCTATACTCCTGTTTGCACACACCAAAGTAACTCATTCATGTGACTTTCTCTCAGGAGCAGGCCAAGCTGCCACTCCCAAACACACTGAGCTCCTGTGTTGTCATCCTCAAGAACTATCAGAGTGGCGCTACACACTTTTTCCTCATGCACAAGTCCTACACTTTGATCTCACAGCTAAGTATGTTCTCTGAAACTCTACAAGCCTTGCCAAGCAAAGATCTCTACAGAACCCATACTATCTAGTACAGTTAGCAGAAAGTTAAGTTTATACATTTTTTAACATGTCTGTAAGTGCCATGACAGGTAGGCAGATACTACTTTCAACTTTTATTTATATTTCCTGATAAGCAGCATGTGGATCTGGACTTACTCCACAGAACAATTCTATCACTTCTTTGTCACTGATCAATGTTGTACCAATAGTAAACCCAACATCTGATCTCGGTGAATGCTCATCTTTCTCATCTTGATGAAATCGCTCTAGATTTTTCTTGCCAGATTTTAAAAAGTAAAACTTTGCTTTATACTCAGGAATCTTCAGATGACTCATTTGCTAGGACTTAATGAACAAGAAACAGCAGGAACAGCATTAAGCCTGTATAAATATACTGCTGCTATAATAATGATCAGAACCACAACTGTATTCATAAAACTCATACCTTGTCACCGTGTTTTCATTTTTGCTGAGCAAATGGCTAAATCCAGGAGAGAGGTTTTCTTTTGGAGATCGTTTCGGGCTGTATGTCACAGACACTGGTGCCAACATTATCTCTCTTGTTGCTGCAAGAGACGAAGTACGTTTAACTACCTAAAACTTTTCCCAATGCAGTATGTCCCACCCATGTGATCAGATGCTTACATCTTAAAAGAATGGTTTTCAAAGCTGTCTACATGTTTATTTACATTAGATGAAAAGTGCATCGCAACATAGAAAAATGAAAATAAATGTAGAAATCTCACATTTTCTATGATTATAGACAAGCTTTTTTTTTTTTCAGACTATCTCAGAATAATGCAGAAATCCTGTCTTTATTTTTCTTTCTTGTAGAGCAGCCTTTCATTATTTGCTTCTACTTTTGGAGAAAGACAAACCAAACTACAGAAAAGCACTTACTTGGAGTATTTGATTTCCTGTTTGAAGGAGGAAGGGATGATGACCTCTGGCCACAAGGAGAGCTGTACCGTTTCAGTCTGTGTTGGTCTTTACCTTTCTCTGGGGATCGGTTAGCAACTAAAGAAGTTTCAACAAACCCAACAGTTTGGCGTCGATTCGATATTTCTAATTAAGAAGAAAAAATTATTATATTAATCAATCTTTTTTCAATACAAGAACTCACAAATATTCTCCTTTACTCAGCTTTCAGCGTACAAAGACTGCATTTAGTCTGCCTCATGTCAACGTATTTGTGCTGTTTTGCTCAAGTCTCGCTTCCTGCTCATCATATTCATGAAACAGACAGTTTAAGTCATGAAAAAGGATGCTTTGCAGTGCACGTGAGAGAAACAATGCTAAATAACACTGATTTCATAAAGAGAGAGTAGAAAGTGGGACAAAAGGATCTTTTGGGAAAGATGGCTGGAGTACCTGCCTGAATCAAGAATACAAGCATTTATGAAAGACTCAATGTTTTCTAACTACAAGGCATCCTAAATCAATGTTGTTAGAACAGCTCAGTGCAGTCCTACAGTACACACACCAGCTTTCTTCATAACATTCTCATACAACCCCACAAAAACAAAACTAAAATGATGTACAGCCAGCCAGAGCTTTGTTAGGACTCCATTAACTGTTTACAAATACTGAGATATTCTTAGAAAAAAGACATTAACTACTCACTAGCGTGAGACCTAAAAGCAACCTTCACATTCCCTCTATTTTAAACAAGTCACTTAGCTATATCATTTTGAATTTTCTTAGGAAAACCCCACAAGTTTGCATGCCAAGACTGTTTTTATCCCATCACTCAAGCCTGATCGACTTTAATGCTGAGAATAACAAAACCAAAACACATGCAAACAAAGAAAAGCCAGTAAAGACAAGTTCAGGAGTATAAAAATAAAAGTTACTAGTTGATGTGTCTTCTTTTTCTGTCTGTGTACCCCAATCTTTAAAGGCTTTTCCTTCTTCAAGTTCTTTAAAGGCCTGTATAATTGGCGCTTCTGACATCTCATTTTCTTTCTTTTCTATTGTGTTTGTTGAAGAGTCTTCTTGTGAGGAGTCTTTTTCAGGAGGAGAATGGTGCCTTAAAGAAAAAGGATCAATTTTTTTTTTTACTTTATTTCATATATCCAAATAGTAGCTGAATAAACAAAAACCTGGAGAAATTTAGTTTGAGGTTTAGAGTCGTCAAACCAAGAATTTTAAGGGTGCTTCTTAATTTCAGCCAAGAACCTCAGAGGATTGTCTAATAGCCAATTCAAGAATCTAAAAGTTGAACAGTGCGAGTTAAATTTGGTGACTTGACATGTTCTTAGAACTAAATACGTCCTGGCACAGCCTTTAGAAACTTCTGAGTAAGAAGACAAACTACTGAATTACACCTGAAGCTTCACACTGATGGAAAGCTGCAGCCAACGCTACAGCTCCCATCCAATGCAACAGAGTACACTGTGTCCAAACTCAGAGCAGAATTGGACACAGACACAGAGAGCCTAAAGACACTGGCGCAAGATGGAGTTGAAGCTCTCTGATATTTCAAGGAAGGTCGTGAAGGCTGCTGCTGGTTGCTTCATACCAGGCTAGTGAAGGAGGTTGTTTTGTTTTTAAGGAATTGTGTAACATCTACAACATCGAGACTTTGTTTTAGAGCTCTACTTAACAAGAGCAAAGATCTGGAAATATGAATCTAGTCAATTCTGCATAAAACTATTTTTAGAAGTGTTCAACTTCCCATCATAGTGGAGACTGAAGGAAACCAGCTCACCTAGAAGGAATATAGGTTTCTTCTAATCTGTTATCTTTGGGGCTTTCCTGGACTTCCAAAGGCTGGCCAGTGAAGATTGAATACTCAGCTCCTGGTATCAACCACTTTCGTCTGCTGACATCAGGAGTTGCCAACTTGCTGTGGGAACAAAAAACTTCAAAATTATGAAAGGCTTTGGATTTTTATTTTTTTTTTTTTTAATTTAAGAAAAAAAAAAAAGAACATCCATCTATTTATTCTAGTTAAACAAAAACAATAACAAACGTGCAATAGATCTGTAAATACTGTGGAAAAACAACTTTTTAAAAACATGTTTGTAACGTAAAAATAAAATATTTTTTAAAAATAATAATAATATGTTGAGCTTTCAGTCTAAATTACACAATGTGCTCAGAATGCAGAGCTCCACAAAGACCTTCTTGTAATTTACTGCTGCTTCCTCAGACCAAGGATCTTGTTCACAAATATTAAAGCAGCTCTAAACAGAAATCTGTCCCTGTAATATTTTAATACATAAATTACTTGCATCTTCATAATCATCAAAAATCAGATCCCCCCAAAATACTACTGTTCATATATACAGACGGACATTCACAAAACACGTTACGTTAGCATTTTGTGCTTTACAGCATCAGTGCTGAACTGGGAGAGACACATAAGAAGCCATCACTAAGTAATAAAAAACAAAGGGGGAAAAAGCTTTTCAGGTCTTTAAAACACTAAAAAACCCCACAAAAAAAAAACCAAAACCAAAACAAAACAAAAAAAAAACAGAACACAGGCCAACTTTCATTTCCTTAACATAAATTCACAATTCAAACTAAAGTGTGCATTCTAACTGAACTTCCACTCTACTCTCAAGATAACTACATTTTATGTTTCTAAATATAGTTTGTACAGGTATCAGCCTTTCAAATCCATGACACAAAGAAAACCTCTAATGTCTAATTGGACTATTAGATTTTATTTCCAAGATCTTTGTTGAGCATGGGAATCCCCATTTAGCTGAGAAACTGAGACCTATCAAACACTCATTTAGGAAGACTGGAGACAGGCTGCCAAGTCACACTTATATTACCTAATTTATTTATTTGTTTTTAATAATTTCTTGACACGTGAAGTCTCTGTATTACATCACGTGTTTAATTCAGTTTAGCCTATAGACTGACATCTTTATCTTTACCCATTTTTAGCCAAAACACATTAAAAAGTATTCTAACACACATGACCCATTTTCATGTTGTTGGAACGTTCACTTACTTGGCACAAGAGGTTCTTAAATGACTTTCAGTAATATGACGAAGTTTCAACATATTTTCATGCTCTACCTGCTTGAGCTGAGCTTCAAGTTTTGAAATCGCCCTAATGTGGAAGTTGCAAAGACATAAAAGAGATATCTAAGAAACACTTAGAGTTTACTCATTTTTATTCAGATATCCTGGGTGAAGCAGAAGAACAAGAGCAGCTACTACATTTTTATCTATCTATCTAAATGCGTATCTAAATATGTATTGGAATTTTGAGTTAAATAAGTTAGGTAACCTAGCTAGAAAGACAAGACCAGGAGATAATGCTGTGGATCAAAGCATTCAACTCAGAGGGGTTGGGGAATGCAAAACAAGAATGTTTTTCCTCCTCCCTGACTCTGGTTTTAATGTGTGGCTCCTTCTCCTGTGTGTCACTCAAGTAACTCCACCAAACTGGTGCTGAGACTCTTCACATGATTTTCCTCTCCCACGTAGTGCACTCAACATCTTCAATGAACTAGCCCTTGGCAATGCAACACAATCTTAATCATCCCTCACTTGGGGGATAGAAATACAGGGGTTTGGTGCAGAATATAGAAGTCTCCTTTTTCCACTACAGTTTCCCCAGCCTGGAATGGTCCCTAGCCAGCAGCATCAAGAATCAGGCAGGGAAACAGAATCACCAGCAATTGACCGAACTGTCCTTCACTATCTTCATTTCCTCAACAGTTCCAATAAAAATTGAAGGCAGAGTGGTTTTGCCTTCCTTCTGTTCCATTCTTAAATTCTTCCTATTTGTTCTTTCTATCCTTCTTCTTGAAAAAATTGGGTGATCTGAGCAGCAAAGAAAAGGACTGTGACATCTTCCAAGGACACCATTTGATATTTTTCTGGTTTTGGTTGAAGATTATGCCCACGTTAATGCTTAGTGGCAATGACATTTTGAATGAATTTTGAGATGAAACTTGTAGCCACATTAAAAAAAAAAAACAAAACCACACATAAAAAAATATATATATATTCCTACCAATCTGGGTTTCATCTGCTCATATAAAAAAGGGAAATTATTACAGCACATACCCACAGAAGAAGGTCAAAGGGAGATGAACGATGTGGAACATCACCTCATTACAGTTATACAATGCCTGCCCTAGAGCCCTCTCAAATGTCCTCTCCTCCCAGCTCTCTAGACTTTCCTGAGCCAGTGTGCTGTCTACCACCCTTGACAAGGAGTGGCTGAGGAATCCCAATCTAGAGGATATGCTCATGACTGTAAACCCCTTGATGGTCACATATGCCTTGCCTGGGGCCTACCCAGAAAGTATAAAGCTCAATGGATTTCTGTTCTCCCAAGAAAAAATAAAAAAAAAATCCAGGTAGCACGAGGGACATCCACAGGAAATATTATTCCTGCTCTATACACAGAACACCCTTCTGTCCTTTATTCATGCCTAGGAGCCATAATCTTGAACAGCAAACTCCTGTCAGCATCCTCGCTCCTGAAAACCACAACAGAGACTGGTTAGCTGAAGATGGGAGCTCCTGAGGAGACAACTGTAGCAGTAGAAGCTTGAGCAGTGGACTGGCTGGGCTAGCTGAGTGACAACCATCAGAAAGGAAGCAATTAATTACATCCCACTGGAAGATGTTGTGATCAAGGACGTAGAAAAAAACCCACACATCCTAAAAGAACAAGATATTTACAATGTGTACAAAGTAACATAAAGCAACATTAAATGCTTCATAAGATGTAATTAAAATTGCAAGGCCTACAGCCTTCATAATCTAGGAGTAAAGGTATAGGCCATAGTCTACATTTCACATTGTTAAAGTAGCAATAAGACAGTTTCTCGTTTACCTTTTCAGATCAGAAATCTGCGTGTTTGCATCAAGCAATTTGTTTTCAGTTGCATTTAACGTATCCTACAAGTACACAAGGAAAAAAGTAAAAAACCTAGAAACTAGAGAAGTGTATTAAAAGAAAAATAAGTAACTCTACATCAGTCTTGACAACAATATGTTAAATACGCCTTCCTATTTGAAAGGGAGGTCCATTAAATTTCTTTGGCTTTGACTTTGCAGTATTTTTTACTATGACTGGAAAACGATACATTCCAAACTCCCTCCTTTTCCCTTTCCTAGGGCTCTGAAGATATACTAAGAAGCCATCAGTTAAAATAAATACAGATCTTTCTGTTTGATCTTTTTCAAATACTTAAGTTCATTTTGTGGCACATTATCACATATTTTGCATGTTTGGTATTTTTAATTATCTATCATGTACTTACCTTTACTCTTTCGTGTTCTTTTCCAAGGGACTCATATTCTCCTAAAAGCTAAAACAACACAAACAAAAAAAGAACACGCAAACCCACAATGAGACAATTATACAGTTAACAGTTTTGTTGACTGTTGTAAAATCATCTAAACTGCTTGTCTAACATAGGCAGAAGCACTACAGGGGATACAGAGTGTACTTTAATATTATTTGTTAAATTTTAGCATCTTCCAATTGGAACAAAAAGTTATGGACAGGAGAAGAGGAGGAGACAGAGCTACTTACACAAAGTATTTCTAATTTTCAAATTATTTATCTCTAAAGAAACTGAAGGACCAGAACAAACAAGTAAAATTCCTCACTGACTTTTTAACGCTGACTTCGTATTTTGAAATATTAATCATAAAAAGGAGTTAAAGCATGAAGTAGGTTTTCCAGCTAATGCCCATTTTGCCAAAACAAATCCATTTAAACATTCCATGAAGCTATTACTGAAGAATCAGAGGAATAATTAGTTTGGTTCAGTCTGAAATCATACATAAAATTAACAGCTTTAGCAAGTTGTGATGACTTATGAAAGAAATTCAGTCCATTCCCAGCAAGACTGAGAGGAAAAATAACTTGTGCCAAAATAATTTCCTATAATACCTCTAGAAATAAAGTGAGCTAATAGCGCATAATAAGATACCTGAGATGGACTATGACAAGCGTTACCCCATCAAGTACACACTTGCTGCATTAAATACCTGGTTTTAAATATCTATTAGGATCATAGTGTCACCTAACACCTCGCCTACCAAGTAGTCAGCTG
This sequence comes from Dromas ardeola, assembly GCA_013398915.1. NCBI lineage: Eukaryota > Metazoa > Chordata > Aves > Charadriiformes > Dromadidae > Dromas > Dromas ardeola. The sequence goes on from VYZM01019337.1 coordinate 314,260, forward strand.
AATAATTTCTGTTCTCTTAGATGCACATTAAGACTTTACAATGGTAAACTCTCAGTAGTTTTCCAAAACCCAGGACTGTGTTCGTAACATGCTGCGCAACTGTAAACACTATTGCCCATTTTCTTACTTACATTTTGGAACATTTTATTTTCTTCCTTTAGCCTTGTATTTTTATTATCAGATAACTTGTAAGCCTTTTCAAGTGCTTCCTCTAGATCTTTAAGCCTTGATTTTAGTCGACTGATTGTATTATCCTTCTCTTTATTATTTGTGCGCATTTCTTCAATTCGTTCTTGCAAAACTTTGGAAGTATTACTCACTGCATAAAAGCGTTCTCTCCAATCTGCCTGTAGGAGAAAAAAAAAACAAAACAAGAAGTGTTCATTATAATGCTTACCTAGCAAATTTTTTATTTCAGTACAAAGCATAATCTAAAAGTCAACTAAATAGAAAACAAGAGTACATCTGTACATGAACTAAACAAGTTTTTTGCTGATTTCTGTGATGTATAAAAAATGAAAACAGAGAATAAAACCCCAAAAAGTTGCATTTATTTTATGGGACTTAAAATATCTAGAGTTTAGGCCTCTAATCCCAGCTGATTGTCTTGTTTCCCAGCACAGAAAAATGTCTAAAAAAGGTGGAATGAATTACTCTCTCCAGGTGTCTACCTTTCATGAAAGTGTTCTGTTCTTTGCCCAATAACTGCAGTCATAAACAAACTGGTCTGACCTAGCCAGAAAGACTGCATAAATATACTTAGAATATTTGTGCCCTGGTGCAGATGAGATTTGCTTTTACCAGAGCTCTAATGAGAAATCAACACGAAAGTAACTAAACCAAAATAAATTTAAAAAAAAACAGAACACCAAACTGAAGAGATACACCATAAACACATCACAATACTTCACTCTTAAACTTTGTTTGATCCCTGATAACCAGGAAAGGATGTTCATAATCAAAAGTAGATTCAAGTAGAGCATCTTAAGGAACTCAGCTAGGAAATCACCACTGTAACATATTGGCTGATGTCAATATTAAGGAGAAAGGCTGAAAATAAAGAAAGATATGGAAACACAGACCAACTTAACAGTGAACAGGTGCATTCTCTTACCCTTTTAGTTAAAAAGCAACTTAAGAACATGTACTTACCACTTGCTTTTCTAGCATATTATTCTTATTTTCAAGGGCTTTTATGCGAGCACTTGCTTCATTCAGAGCTGCATCTAATTGGTCACACCTATTTAGAAGATACAGATTACAAAAATCTCTTGAAATTGTCAAATAACAAATCTACATTTTACAGCCTTTTTTCCTTCCTCAAGCATCCCCACAAATTTTGGTGCCCAGCCTGTGACCTCCTCCCATAGTCTTTGGCGTTGCAGCGAGCACGCGGCATCTCTGCTCGGAAGGGCTGTGGCGCTCATGGCGGGCAAGCAGCAAACCGGGAACATGTGCAGGGACTCCAGATGGCTCAGAGCATGAGAGCCACAGAACCAAAAGCAGCTGAGATGCACCAGAGCAGAGCTTCACTTCAGCTAATTGATGATGCTATGTGATAATTAATGACTGGAATCATATTGCAAGCTACTTTAACTCAATAAATGACTGCTCAGAAGTCACTTTTAATAGTTAGGACTCACTAGTGCTGAAAGGTATGTACAAAAGACTCCCAACTACCCACACATTTTTTTCAATTATTCTGAGGGGCATAAATTTTATAGAGTATTTTAGCTGTCTAAATTTACAATCAGTATTTTGACTGGCAATAATGATACAAAAAACACATCAAACTTCTATATATAGCAAACATTCAAGCTATATCTAATGGAATATGTAGGTGAGGCACACAGATTCCAGTAGTAATATCTGGTCAAATGGCATTGATTGGCAAATTGGCTTTATAAAGCTACCAATGAATTCAAGATTGGTCCTGTATCATCTGTAGCTTTGATGTGAAAGGTAAAGAGGGGTGATGTGCACCAGCATGACAGGTGAGCACTATCTTACGACAGAGATAGTTCCATTACAAATTGCTTACAACTACCTCAGCCTGCCATCCTTCCTTGAGCAAAAACTATACTGGCATCAGGAAAAATCAGGTCAAACAAGACCTCTGGTCCAAACATCACACTTGCTGCCTACCAATAATTTTAAACTGATCTTGAACAGCTCCATTAAGTAATGCAAAATTTATATTTAATAGGAAAATATTAGTATCATGGATGCACGAAATTTTCAGAATTGAAGTGGCATAAACTTTTCAAGATTATAGACAAGCATACTCAGTTTTTAAAGTGGAAAGAATACCATCTAACAGAGGAAGAGGACAAGTAAGGACAAACAGTACCTGTCAGCAAGATTTTGATTGATTTTCTTCAAGTCTTCAGATGAAGTATTTTTATGGCTTGCCTCTAGCTGCTGTTTTAAGCTCTGTATCTCAGAGTTATAGTAAGCTCGTAGATCAGCGATGTGTCGAGCATGTTTTTCCCTCAAGTTCTGCCTAATCCTATTTTCAAAATTAAGAACAAAAAAATTTCCAGTTATCCACATGACCATGCATTGCTGTATTCATTCACACATAATGAACTCAGCATATAAATATCAATATATAGGAATAATATATACGCTCTCTTCTCTCCTTCGCTATGCATTAGCAACTATGCATGTAAAATTAAAATAGGAAAACCCAAACACTGAACAATCTTGAAACCATGACCCCTACAAAAGCCCTCACACATGGAATATATGCCACATCTGCTTGTCCATGTGCAAATAGTGAGAGCTTCAATAGCAAATGGGGGGTATTTATGCAGTAAATTACTAAGTGCAGTAGTTCTGTGCTTCTCCCACCATCTGACTCTAAATAAGAAAGCATAACCCCCCCCAACTTTTATATTCTCTGCCTAAATTAACTCCCTCATACAGCCTATGAAGGAAGTATGTATCTTTATTTTAACATATAAAAAGAAATAACCAAAGCATTAAAACATAGAAAATTGTTTAGCCTTCCAGTTAAAGCTTTGACATCCAAGGAAGACAGATCATAAATATCGTGCCTTAGATTAAATAGCATAGTCTAAAGAAGATTAAATAGTATGGTCTAAAGAAAGACAATTGTAAGAAGTGGTAAATGACTGTCCTATTTATACGCCATCTGTACTTCAGGGGAGAAAAAAAGAAGAAAAGAAAAAAGCAGCAATATCCAGCTATGTTCTAAGCAAATAGAATTCACATATTTTGTTTGTTTTACTCGTATTGTTAAGTTTCACTTCTTTCATGAAAGTATCAACTCTACGACTTTTAAAAAAGAAAAAAAAATGTACTTACTTTGACATTATCACAGGATCTTCAACAGATGTCACTGAAAGACTATATTCTGGCAAACTGTTGTCAGCACACTGAGTAACAGAAGATGGAGTTAGAGTCAGTGTTTCTTCCTCCTCAGTGCTGACTGAATTATCATTATTAGCAACCGTATATGCCATTGGAAAGGGACAGCTGGTCTTGTTTTCATTTTGGAATGGGTGATTTCTCCAGAGGTCCAAATGCACAGCTCTGCTGCTGGCAGGATATTTTGGAGAATCATCTATCTGAGATGAATTACTTGTCTGTGAAAAAGAGTCTGTGTCACAATGACTTGAAAATCCGGGCTCCGCCATAGAGTCTGGAGAAAAAGGAGTAGTCTCTTCAGGAATATTGAAAAAACAACGTCCTGGGTTCTGCTGACCTGGTTTCATATGCAGGGTTGGGTCCAACGTCAAGATCTAGGAAATAAGTTATAATGCTAAAAAAACCTGTGATTTAACTTTCATTCCTGTAAATAGAATTTATCTGAAGACATTAGTAATCCATATAATATACTGCAGGAATTATGTTGACTACAATCATTTGGTAGTTACAAGCAAGACGAAGGGACTTGTAACAGCTTAGGTGACGATACATATTCTCAACGTTTGCAACTTGAGTTTCTAAGTTTCTACTAAGAATAAAAGACATATCTAACACCTGTAACTATCTAGAAACACCATCGAAATTTCATTTACGTAAATAGAAGGACTATGATGTCTGCCTGCAGGTTGAAACCATAACTTTGTACAGTTATGAAAATCACTTCATGGATTATATGAAGATAGTCACACAGCAGCCATCATTACCGTATTTTGAACAACACTGAAAGCTGTATAAAGAAACAAATATGAGAAAGAATATTTCCACAACCTGTGCCTCTTCTGTTTCACAAGTGAAATTAACTTGTCTTGTGGGAAGTAATAAGAAAACCCTGCCTCTGTGACTGCAGTTCCACATGCATTTCATCAGCTGCAGCCTCAGCGTAAGCAGATTCGTCCCTGCGCCACCCTCAAGGTTGTGCGGCAAAGGTGCCGTTTACCCAGGGTACTCTTAGAGGTTCTTTTCAGCTGGATCCCTTCCCAATCTGCTTCATCACACGGCTGCACAAATTGCTGTTCCAGCATAACACTGGAGGTGGCAGCAGGGGCCAATTAGTGTGAGACCAGTCTGTAACCGTATCTTCAAACTGAGATGAGAAGTAAAAAAAATTAACGTTACCTCTGGTGGGTGACTTGACTGGGAAGAAGGCATAAAATTCTGGTCTGGCAGCTGCTTGTTCTCCCTTTGTCTTTTATGATAAATATCCTTCAATGATGATAGCTTCGTTTCATCAGCAGTAGACAACTTCAACAGGAAAAACTGCAGCATGAGTTTATCTGAACACAATCGTCCATCCCCAATATAGATAAACAAGTTGTGGGGTGGGTTTAGCTAATATATCAGTTCATAACAGAAGAAGGCTTTATTCAATGCACCCTATTTTAAAAAGTGTCCTTAATGAGGCAGATATACCTTTCATATACTAGTTAGTTTCTTTTCATCTCCTATACACATCAATTTATTTTAAATGACAAAAGAAGATCAATAAATTCCAAGTGAGTTTAGTGGGGGTAAATGAATAATGAAGGAACAGAATACAAAAGACTGAGCTAACAAAAGAGTTCTCACAGAAAAGTTAGTTTCTGGAGGGCTGATCCTTTCCATTGTAGAAAAAAAGCAAAGATGACAAGCAACTATAAGACAACTCTTAAAACGTGTACAAAGTTTACCTGGTCTGCTGATACTTTTGTGGAGAAAGCATCAGTGAACTCGCTTCTGAAATTCTCTGGTAAGGAGCGATACATCTCCTTTTCATCTAATTTCCAGTATGAAAGTCCTGATAAGAAGAAACAATGAAAGAGAAAAAAAAATTTACAAGTTTCAAACTCACAGCTATAGAACAGGAATCCCAAAATACATTAGTAAAACATTACTTTGTTAGCTAACAAGAATGCTGTATTAATTATTACACCTATTGCTTAAGGACCTTACTAAAGCATTTGTTACCAGAAATTACAAAAATCTCAATATCAAGCACAAGCAACACAATCAGTATTACACCACACAGCATCAGTAACGAAAGACATAAACCACTGAAAACATACAGATTTGCTCTTTGGTGTTCAAGGAACAAATCCTCATTTACCACAAACTTTTATATTTCTCCTGATTCTGGTATAGCACGTAAAACTTGTATTACCCAAGGAATAATCCTAGAGAGCCACTTGATACTACAAACTCTTTGGTTTGGTACTCAACAGCACTCTACAGCATGGAAAAAGACAGACTACCAGGACTAAACAGGATGGCACAAGAGGAACAGACATGGTCTCAATCCCACTTCGATTTCTTATATGTGTCCCCCCTCAATGGGTTGTGAAGCAGCAATAAATCTACACACTTTGCAGGGCTGCATCTCTGTGCCCTTGTTTGTTACTGAAATTAATCCACCCTGTTACGATCAAAATATGCGAATTAGTTGTTTGGCTTGGCAAAAAAAAACCCAAAACCAAACACTCCCCCATCCCCCCCAAAAAAACCCAGACACACAAACCCCCAAAACCACAAAAAAACACCATCAACTACCCCTCACACACATAGAACAATAAAAGCAAAACCATACCAAAACAGAAAAAAAACCAAACATTCCTCCCAAAATTAAATAACCACATTGCACACTGCATTATTTTGTTCTTGTCTATTCACACAATTATTGAATCCTGCCCTTGGCTTACGGGCATTCTGTCTCTCTTACCATGCACTCCTGTGATTACTAGGCCAATAACACTAATATTTGAAAGATCATTTGATACCCCACCATGATTTTAATACTAATTACATTATGAAGCAGTTTTAAACATAAACCTCAGCTTTGAAATGTTGAGAAGCGTGGAGAAAAATATTGCTGCATGTCCTGCATCTGCCAGCAGCGATACACAGGAGCTACCATCAGCTTCAAACGCAAGAGCAAGAAAAGCAGAATCATGCTATATCAAAGTTTAATACCTTTTTCAAGGTATTGATGCTCAAACCATCCTCACCTCCCCAAAGGTATTGGAGATGCATTCTACTAAGTTTTTAAAAAAATGAGAATTCAAAAGAAAAGGAAATTTTAGCGCAAGAAATTAACTATACCTGAGGCTTCAGACACTAAGGAATTTGGACTTTCATTCGGTTGATTGAGGTAAAAAGTGTAATGTGGCAAAGCAGCATCAGTAAGGTTTGTCTAAAATTACAAAGGAAAAACAAATTTATAAGGAAGATCACAATGCAAGGAAAATAAAAGTCAAGGGTACAATTTTTAAAAATGGCATGTAAACGTCATTAGTCTTTTTAAGCAAAGAGATTAAATTTAATCATACAGCATGATCCAAACCTATACAACTTATATTTAGGGCAATCACAGTCAAAAAGGTAACTAAGCTAAGCCACATAATTAAAAGATAGCAATATTTTCTAAGTCATGTGCCTGCCCACTTGTGGAGCATTTTTGAGATTAACTGTTAGAAAAATACCCATTTTGGACACCCATCTAAACTTTTTTGCTCCTTACGAGGTGCAAGTGCATAGAGGGGATGAGTTAACAATAAAGTGTTACTCTTTCCTCATCCTAAGATTGGAATTTCTTATATTCAGCTGTTATGACTCCACCTACCACAAATCTGGAGGTAAACACTGTCTATCATCTCAGATAGACAAGATACTACACACCCTTCTTCTCATCATTCCACACTTTCTAAGCCACCTCCCCAGCCCATTAGAGAAACAACTTCAACCAACACATGGAAAAAGAATTCACATAATTTAAGATTTGCTACAATTCTCATCTTTTTAATCAAAGAAAGAAATGTCATTGACATAACACAGTGATACAAGAGCAACTGAGTAAGGGCAGATACCTTTAAAATGGTCCTCTCGCATTGCTCTTTTCTACCATACCTAGGGCTTTTTATTCCATTACAGCAGCTTAACAGCCATGCCACTTTGGCAAATTTACACAGCTTATACAACTGAGGACTACAACAGGATAGTAATCATTGAGATAACAAAAGTAAGAAGAAAAAAATTTATAACTAAAGCTTTTCAAGTTTTTGCATGAAGTACCATCTCACCTCAAGGCTATTTTGTCCCTCTTAATGTTTTTATTTAGGTATTCTCCTTTGCCTAAGGAGGAAGAAAGGAAAATGAAGGGGTATCAACTGAATTCTTACAAAGGAATAGAAAGAAAAAGGTATTTTCAAAAGCTGAGAGAGAAAAGCGACAATCCACAGCAGCTAAGTTTAACTCCTGGTTTGAAATATCCCCAAGTAACATCATCTTTCTACTGACAATAGAAGACAGCAAGTCCAACCAGCTGCTCTCACCCTCTCTGCATCACCCCCTAAGTGACTGCAGGAAAGAAAACAGACCCTGCCTTGAATTAAGTAATTCATATTTGCTAGTTCTCCTATTCTTTTGTAGGTGGAGTCATTCACAGGTTTTCAGCAATTATTTCCTTAAAAATAGCAAAAGGAGAGAGGTTTGTGACAATTAAGATACTGAAAGTAGTTCTAAAACGTCATAGTTACATTTATGATGATTATTAATACAATCATGTTGCATAACGTCATTTTGGATCAGAAATATTATGTCATTAAACTTCCCTCCCCAAAATAATCAGATTTGCATGCATACACAATCATTAACTCAAGAATATGGGGGGAACACACCAAATTCTTCTCAAAAGAAGTATTTTGAGCAGATGCAGCAGTCACAGCAATAGGCACTACTACAAGTGGTTCTAAAGAGCCAATCAGATTTTCTAAATATCTACTGTGGGGTTGGCTACTTTTAGTAACCAGTGCTGTAACTATGCTTGGAGTAGTTCAATTTAGCCAAATCATAGTGGCACAGGCATAAAAGAATGTATTATTCTTATATAAATAACAAAAAAGAAAAATAAAAATAATTTTTAAAACAAGTTTGGATTTTAGCGTAATAGACTGCTAAGAACACTAAAAAGCCAAACGAAACTAAACCAGAAAATCCCTGCAATTTAAAATCCTAATCCGGATGAGTACTATCTGTCCTTAACAAAGTGGCTAATGCCTCCAGATGCAAAGAATTCTGTGTACTGAAACCAAAGATCCTTCAAAAAATTTGTTATGGAAACTATGCATGCCAATCACCATAACAAGGTTCGACTCTGGGTTTCCTTCTACAAATTATAGGGCACAATAAATTACCATGACCTGAAGCTTCAATTGAGAATGTGACTATTATCTTCATAAGGAAAGAACATGTGCCACTTAGGTAAATAAAGACAAAAATTAGTCAAGGAATAAAATAAGCCAAAATAGCTACGTGAGCAAGTATAGAATGAGACAAGAAGTAAACTTTGCCCACATAAACTTTAAACATACAAATGGGAACACCACTACTCAAATGCTTTAAGCTAAGTATGAAAACACATACTGAATCAGAACATACTAGAACACTGAAAAAATATCAGCGACAAGAACAAAATTAGAAAAACATCATAAAATAAAAAGAGAGACTTACATTCTCAAGTGGTATTTTCTTTGCTTGCTCATTTTCTTGCATAGAGTTCACACATACTCCTTCAGCATTTATTCTTTTTGGTTGGTTTTGTTTCAACTTTTGTGCCCATGATGTTAAAGATTTACTAGATGATAAAAGACACACATATACATAAGTACATATGCCCTTTTCAGTGGAGACATGAAATTATTTCTTCTTCAAGATGAAACATAGGCGCTAAAACTCCATTGCCTTTGTGCGTTTTTAAGAAACAATATGAAGTAATGAATGCTGAAATATTTTAGCATTGTTTCTTGTTTTTAAAAGTAAACACAACACAACAAATCACTGAAAGGAAAGGTGCTAGTCAACTGCACCCATAATCAAAATGGCTTTCCTACTACAAAAAAATCGTAGCAAAGAGCACCACATTTTTATCCAGGCAACTATTTTTTTGGTCTGTTGAAGTTGATACCAATCAAAACCCCAAAATTAAGCTCGAATGTAAAGGTAATGGTTTTTCTTATTGTGTTATCAGCCGGATTGTAAAGACGATGTCAGCTAAGACAAACTAAGGATGCCTTCCAGCTCAAGAGAATCTTCAAGGATAAGGAAGATTGAAACATGATATGGAAGGAAACAGAAAAAAAGCAAAAAAAAAAAGCGGAAGAACTGAAACAAAGACATCCTGAAATTCTTCTTAGAGGTAGATCTGGAACAATTTCCCCATTTTGTTAAAAAGTGACACTTTGAAAAACTACATATTGTCCCAGTTCGGGACATACAGTGGAAAAAATGAAAAAGTTTACAACTAAAAATAAAAAAAATAAAAACAACAAACACAGTTTGGGTTAACTGAACTATTCCACTTTGGTTTGGACCCTTTCTTCCTTCAAACTGAGTTCATAATATAAAACAGAAAGCAATTTCAAGGAAAAAAAACTTGTCTTTTTTTTATAAAAAGGACAAAAAAAATCATACACGAGTGATTCCGAAAGTTGTCTTAGAAAGGTTTTTTCGAACTGAAAAACACTCTTGAATTGAGCTTTTCCAGCTCTAAATTTCCCTGGCAGTCTGTGAATTGCAGCTACCCCTGTCATGGAACTATGCAACATGAATCACACGCTGGAATAAATCCCAAAAGAAGGGAGGAAGAGAACATACATATCAATGAGGTTACGATCTACGCTATATGCTGAAATAAGACATTTCCAAACCACTTTCTCTAAAGAAAGCTGGTTCTGTTGTTTATAATCTACCAGCAAAACTTAAGTTTGTTTTCACAATTCTCCATTTTTCCAATAGAGAGAAAGTTTTTATCTCTGCGAGCTATTATCAGGGACTCACAGGCAACCTGCTGCCCACAAGACCTCTGATACCACTCGTGACCATATGGAGCCACTGCCATCACAGCCCAGTCTGACAGGGAGAGTAAAGTACGTTGTCAAGTTCTGTGCAACTGGAGCAGTGCTAGTTGGTTGGTATTATTGCCAAATTAGCTAGCCAAGCTTTCAAAAAAATCTTGGTAGATCCACCCACCTATTGAATACAGCAAAACAAAAAAAGGTCAACCAAAAAAAACAAAAGAAATACCCAAACATGCTTGCCTGTTGTCTGATACAATTTATTACTGTAATGCATGCATATAAGCTAGCAAAAAAGACTGGTTGAGCACAATAGCAAAGTATCAGTCAAATAAAACTGGTAATTGACACCTAAAATTCCGTTACACAGATAAACACTATATGCAAACTGTATCTTAGCTAAAATTTGCAGTAGAAAGTAGATTTTCATATTCCCCCCCACCCCCCCCCCATAACATACCTACAACAAACCCTGCAGATGCAAGTATGCATCATGCAGAAACATTAGGCTAAACAAATAACTTTGAAGCATAGTATTGATTACAATCAAGAGGTTCCATTCAGTTCCTACAGGTTTCCAGTTACCAACAGCTGTTTACTGAATTGGGACTGTCTACAATAAATCAACATATTTGGAAAGTTTATCACCTACCTGGGTTTTTTTCCACATTGAGCTTCATCAACTTTATGTTCAAATTCAGCAGGAAAAACTAAAATATCGTTCCTTCCTGATGAAAAATTTTCCTCTATTTTTTGGAGGGGAAGTTCTTTTTTATTTTGAACACTGGCTACAACAGCATCACTCTGCAATACTGCTGCATCACCTTGTCCTTGTGAAGTTTTCTCCATGAAGTCTGTGCACTCATTAATGTCGTTAGATTTGCCAGGGTTCAGTTTGGAGGCAGAAAGCGTACCATACCCACTATTCATCGAAGCATCATTTGCAAAACATTCCTGATGCAGATCAGATGTGTTTGGCTGACTTTCTCCTTCATTAGATCTAAGTTGATTGACAATGCCCTCATGTTCTTCAAAGATTTCAGAACACATCCCCATTTGACTTTCTAGTGATGAAAAAGTGTCTGTGAGCTTGGCAGGCAAACCTCTGCTCTTGACGGCACCCCAATTGCTGCTCCGCAGTTTCACTAACTGCCTTATCTCATCCTGAATCAGCTATAGGAAAACAAAAGGCAAATTTCCTGTGAGATCATGCCACAAATCACGGTTCTGTTTTGATGCATCTTCAATTTATGTTATTAGTGAGAGAATTAGAGTACTTATTTCAAATAACTCAATTTTTTCAATGTGTAGACATCTCATGCATAAAGTAGATATATGCATACTGTGCATAACAGTAAAATGGGCATGGTAACAATCTTTAATTCCATGCAGTGAATCACAGTCTCAGTAGTCATTTATTACTGTAAAAAGACCTCCACACATGCATGTATTCACTACGTGCCTTTAGAACCACAGTTACCTACCAGCCAGCTAAAGAAATAGAAACTATCTATGTACATCATTAGAGGCAGACAATAGTCTTTTGCTAAATTTAGGTCTAAAAGAATTTATAACTTGGGTATACATTTTTAAAGACTGCAAGGATGCTTTAATGGAAGTATGAACCATTATACTATTACACTAATAGGAATATGTACCTCTGTAAGATTATTCGCATAAAACTTGACTTTAAAAATATCTGATTCAGATAATATGTCATTATGTGGTTCGTATAATACAAAGATCTCTGTTTTGGTATCTGATGGAATGGAGCAAACCTATAACTAGATCACTTGATTTAACAGGTTACTTATTCCTTAGTCTACAATGTCTGCGAAGAGTTATTTCAATATATTAGATAAGTAATATTTTTTTTTTTTTTTTTTTTTTTTTTTTTTTTTAGAAGTTTTACAGTTGTGCACTGGTATACTGAAACAGCTCCGAGAAACAACTAATGCTTTTGTCAAGGGCTATGAAGAGATTTCACACTAGTGCCCATGGCTGCGCCCTCTGGCCAACAATCAGCGCTTCTGCAGAGTTATATTGAGAGTACTGAACTCTGCATGAGCACACAACTCTTATTACACGTTACAAGACCAGAGTATATAGTTGTTTTCAAGAACACATTTCAAACTAATTCCCTCGGGGGGAGGGGAAGAACTTGCAATAATTTTAAGAACATGGAACTCTACTAATGTTTTTTCACAGAACTACAGTACATTACTCGCATATGAGCAGCAAGTAGAAAGCACAAATTGAACAAAAATCATTTGTTCTCTGAAAGTAAGAAATAAAAAAAAATAAAACTTTATTTCAGAGAAAGCTACATGTAATGCTAGTCAGAACTAAGCCTCATATGTTTTACTGACTTCCAACAGAATTAACAATTGAATTTCAGCTCAATCTTTCTATGCAAAAAAACAAAACCACAAAAAACAGGGATGAAGTTTTCTGCCACAGCAATTTTTTTGTTGTGCTAATTATTTCAATCATGACTGCAGCAATCATCTGCGTTCTAATTCTGTGATTCAACTCCGTCGAGGAAGGTAGGGAAGGGAGAACAAAAGGGAAGAAACAGAATTGTGGGGGAAAAAAACCCACCAAACTGATCAGATTCTCTGATGACTTTTAATCTTTGTCATTAATACCTTGTGCAAGAAAAGTGAAAGGCTACTATTCCAATCAAGTAGCATTTTTACTTCTCTTTGCATAGTCAGAAATAATTCCAAGAGAAGAAAAGACCTGGGAAAAATAAGACGACGTTTCTATAGTTTTGGGACTGTAGGTAACTTTTTTTTTTTAAATCCTCTTCAACAAAGTCTGATCATAGGATGATCCACAGGCTGTGATAGCTTGTCATTAGCACACTTGTCTTCTAGTGTATAAATCACATAAGGCAAGGACTGACCCCACTGATTCCAAACTTAACTCAAGGTCATGAATGAACGAACTCATCCATATTTTCACACGGATGAAGGTGCATTTTTATAAGCACATTTGGTCTTTAAACACAGCATAGTGCAAGGTTTATCTCAGAGTTACGTCAATACTAATGCAGCATCTTGCTTTTCTACCCCAAATAGCACATGATTAGTTTTGTCTTTTTATTATTCTTATTAGAATGTTTTGAGTTGCCTGTATTTCAGTATTTTCACTAGGTCACTGGTATACCAGTTTAAGTTTGGGCTAGCTCCATCTATTTTATCTAACGCACTCGTATAACTGAAAGTAAGTTATTGCTGTTAATTTTATATTTAGTGTGGCAATTCATGCAGTTAGTGAGACCCTGCTGATACCACAAACTCAACTCTTCCAGAGGTAGCCTTTCCTATTAACAAAGACAAAAACCGGCAAAACCAACACAATGTCAAGACTACAATTAGCAACAAGTGAATCAATCCACTACAGTAGGAGAAAGGAAATACAAGGGTAAGGAAACACTGGTGGGACAGAAATAATGACATGGCAGGGGGGAAAAAAACGTTTGGTGGGGGAGAAACAGGAGATAGGATAAAAGGACAGTACCTCTTGTTAATTCAGTTCAGGAACTGTTGATTACTACTAGTGTAGAGGGCACCAGGAAAGGGAAGGGAAAAACAGCAACCAAAATGATGAAGATATTAAGCATTATGTATTTATAGAATTACTGTCTCTTATACATACATACATTTCTTCTGTTTTAATGGATAAATATGGTTCAGCAAAAATGTGAATCTTCACATGGGTCATTTTTCATTCTTAGACTGCTGAGCTGAAGGGTGAAGTAAGTGTTCAACTATTACAGTGAATGTTTTCCTATGCTATATACTGTCTAGATGAGGGAATGACAAGCTGCATAACATTTTCTAATGAAGAGAAAACTACATTAGAAGCGATACAGTCTAACAGTTAATAAAAAACAGCTTATACCTACAAAATTCAATTATCATGTGAGCATTCTCAATCAAATGTTTGTGAAAACAGAACAATTGAAAACAAATAATCCAAGAATCTTTACTTCTGAAATGGTTCCTACCAGTTACTTTGTTAATTAGCCAAGACTGTCTCAAATATGCATCCTGTAAATCGGTATTCCAGTCACCCACTTCCATTAATTGCCTGTCTGATATACTTACAGGAAAACACAGGAGTGCCAGAGACCATATCGTATTGGTTTGCAGGGGGGTGTGGTGGGAGGAGAAAAGAAACATTCAGCCTACCCTACCTAAATGAACAAATTATTACTTACTTGGATTTGATGGCGGAACTGCTCTTGCTGGGCAACTATTTGTTCCTGACATTGTTTTTCTACCAGTCTCAATAACTGTAGCCACCTTGTCTATTAAATCACAAAGTAAAATACAGTCACAAGGTAAAAAATACACAAAGTAAAATTAAAGCACAGTCATATTGCATCTCTTACCTTTTACTCTAGCTACAGAATAAGATAAGATTTTGCAATCTTATACTTAAGTGTTGCCATAATACAAAGTTTAATAACAGCACTGTGGTTGGCCACCCCACAATACAGGCAGCCCCCTACCATCTCAGTCAATGGTAACAATTCACTATGGACACATTCACTTAAAAAAAGGTCCTTCTAGGCAGCGAGATAACACATCTCTACAATTTAAGTTTGGCTTAAAAAAAACAAACAAACAAGTGAACAAAGGAAGAGAGCTTTTCTATTTAAAAAAAAAAAAAATCAAATTAGTTAATAGTAGAAACAGCTAACAGGAAAGTACAACCAAGTGTTGGAAAGGTTGGTTACAGTTCAATAAATTCTAGGTAATTTTTAAATTTATAATTAAACAACGCTATGTCCAGTGAACCATTCACTTCAATAAAAGACTTTTCCCTTCAAGAATCCAGCTCAAGTCCACAATGCATAAATAGTGAAAACAAAAAGAAAATTTTTAAAAAAATCAGAATATATGGGGTTCCTAAAATGTGGCAAAATCTGAATTTTAAATACTATTTTATGCTAATGTTTACGGAGCCTGATACTTGAAGCATAGGACACGGGACACAGAACGCATGTGCCTAGACACAGACATTTATATTCTTTTCTTGGAGCTGTTAAAGAGCGCCAAATTAAGCATCTGTCAAGAGACAGTTTGATGGACCACAGCCAGAAAGCTCAAAAATTATGCAGGAACAAGCCCATGGTGTGGAAACCTGACGTTCCTTATGGAGACTAAAAATAATTATAAAACTTAATATAAAAAAAGGACAAAAACAACATTAAAAAAGGCTTTGAGAGAATTAGCTCATTGAACCTACATTATTATTGTTGTGTTGTTTTAAATCTGGAAACAAATGTATCATCTACACATCTTTACAAATGGAACAAATAAATAATTCAACTAAAACAGAGCCATTTTTAGAAAGAAAACTTCGATTTCTATGATCACTTCAGACCAGTTTGAAGTGCTAGAATTTTAAAGGTTTAAATTTTTCAGTTCAAAAACTTGTCATCTTTAAGTACTGTAACTTCAAAAAAATAATATTCACATCTGTATTGTAAAACACTAACATAAAAACCTAAAATATTGTAAAAAGCTAAGACAGAAGTGCAATAAAATCCATCCATGTGATTAGTTCATACATTGTAAAAGGGCTTGTCCCATCATGAAGAATAAACACATACATGTATAGATCTTACTGCTAAACTATATCATCATTAGATCTGTCTTCCAAAATGCAAAGCCAATACATTAATTTTTTATTTTTTTTTTTAAATAAACCTTAACATCAAATACCTCGCAGTTCTTCACAATTTCGGAGTCAGCATTTCCAATGTTCTGGATATCTTGCACAAAGGAGGCAAGCAGATCCACAGAACCAGGCATTAACAAGGACCTGGTATTCCCTGAGTAACCAGAAACTCCATTGGGATTGGAAGAGGGACTTCTGGTGAAACACGAGGAAAAACGTTTCAATTATTTATTGTGCCAGTTGTCCAACGTAGTGGCCAAAATAATATACTACATATGCTATGCAGCCATAAAAGAATTATACACTTAATTTACCCTCATCATGCTAAAAAAACCCCAAACCTGATACATTCATAAGAATGAGGATGTTCTTCAAGAAAATGTCAAAGAATCTACAGCATGCTTCATTCTTATCCCACATACTATTAAGACACAGTAGCTTTCCAAGAAGAAAGACAGCATCATCAGCACAAATATTACTACTCACTAGTACAAACATCAATAAATACGGCTTTTCATCAAACCTATCTGCTTCTTCATAGATTCTGAGGTCAGAAGCTTACAGATAGAAGCTCTGGTGTAACAATGATTTATGAAGTCCGAGACTACTGCCTCCTTTTGACAAGTTACAGATGCAGTAAGCAACTTGTAATTCTCATCTTAACAGGTCAGTCAAGAAGAACCTCTCTTAATCTGTCGCTTAGGCCATTAGTCTGTATTTGCCTTTCTTATTCACTGGGAATACTTTGGCCATTGAACCGGAAACAATTTGTTTTTTCTAAGCTGCTGTTCTCTACAAATGACTTAGCATAATGCATGATCTTTCCAAAGAATGATCTCTTACCATTTGTCCAAGACAGGTTTCCCCCCTGCCCCAGCAGATCAAGTGTCAGGCTGGGTGGAAGCCTTCCCCACAAGAAAAGCTGACGCAAAAGGAGTAGTAAAAGCTTTATTGAAAGAATTTATACCAAGATATGGGGTTCTGGAGTCAATTGAGTGAGAGACATACTCATTTTACAGCAAATATAATCAATCAATCAACTGTAAAAATTGTTAGGAATAGAAAGAAACCTACATCCCCCTTCACCTGCAGTATTCAGGAATAGTAGAAAGGACGAACACAACATTAAATGAAAAGATAGCAAAAGTATGTACACACACTGGTTTAAAATGGCCGGAAGCACTAAACTTAGTTCTATGGGATGTCTGAAACACTCCGCACAACCCATAGGACTAACACCGGCAGAAATTCTCTTTGGGAGGCACTTAGCTATACCAGGGACTTACACTGCAGCTAAGAGCAGCCTGTTGGACAGAGACAAACAGTTGACCCAGTACGTTTTGTATATGCAACAAAGGTTTGAAAAGAAAAGGAAATACGATCAGTGGTATCAGCCTACACCACCTGAGATACGGGTACATGACATACAACCTGGAGATAAAGTGCTTGTTAAAGGAGAAGCCACTGCCCAAGCACTCACACGCTATTCAAGGAGTCGCACACATACCACCCGAGTTTTTAACTACCAGGACCAGGGTCCCTTCGCAGCGGGTGACCCCAGTGAACTGATGGGTGCCCCTTTCGACTCCTCACACACACACACTCACTCACTGTCGGACGTGCTCCCTCCTGCTTCAGGATCAACCCTAGGTTTCCTGCAGAAGAGTCTCAGGCACCAGATTTTATAAAAATAAGTCACTTAATTGAAAGGAACAGCAGCAGAGTCAGCCCGGGCTGGGTGCCTCCAAAGAGGGAGGGACGTTGAACAAAGGAATCCCTGGGCAATTATATCCTTGCGATCTATATACCCGTCCCTCACGCTGTTCACACGTCTTTTAGTCCAATGGTGATTTTTGGTCTGGGGTCTTCTAGCACCTTATTGGATTCTTTTGCTGTGTCCAGGCAGGCCATTGACTGCTCTTAACTTCTTGATTTGCGGTCTCTGCTGAGGGTTGTAGCCTCCTCATCTCCTGGTTTACACTTCTTGTGCGCCTACGCTCACTGGCAGAACACGGGGAACTGAAAAGTCCCAGACTTAGGGAAAACACTACCAAAACATCAGTGTATTATCAACATTTTCCTCATATTAAAAGCCTAAACACAGCACTGTACCAGCTGCTAGGAAAATTACTAAGAAAATTAACTCTATTGCAGCCTAAAGGCTTCAACAAATCTAGTTACTCATGCTAAGCGAAGTGAGGCAAACAGCATAGATCACACCATATTATAACCCTAAGTAATTTATTCTAATTAAAACTTACTTATTTAAGCTAAACAACTAATATTTCTCAACAGTGTTAAAGTATTTTCACAAAAATCCAAATTGGAACCTAAATGTGAGGGGCCATATACCATCTTACTATGTTCTTACTTTGCTGTTAAAGTTTTAGGAAAAGAAAATCGGATACACCGTTCTCACATCAAACAAGTGGTGGATAGCTAACCAGGTGATGACTGACTGACTTCTGAAGAACCCTTACACCGATAAAAACAAAGTGGGACATCTCACCATTCTTGGCACTGTTAATCCCAATGACCACTACAGCACAGCTAAGTATAAAACTGATGGATGACCCAGCACAGTATAAAGGTAATTGTATAAATAGAATATATGTTAATGTAATCAGTGAAAAAAAAGTTTACTTCACACCAACCACTCGCCCTATGCCCAGCATAACAAGCCTAGTTTCCACACCTCCACCGATAAGAGAGAAGTTGGCCCCACAAATTTCTGGAATTAGACCATATGCGATCAAAAATACAGGTCAACTGCAAGTGTTATTCAATGCATCGTGGTCTCTTAAATGAGTAGAATTATTGATGCAAATTAATATCTCTATGATCAAACCAACCTGTTCTCCATTCTTAAGTACATCCTATGCCAGATGGCTGGCATGGTTATGTGGACGAACTCTTCCCTCCCCAAGACAGACAAACAGAGATGTGACTCTTATCCTAGGAACTGGGCTGGGAATCTGAAACAGTTTAGATGCTGAGGTGCTCGCAAATAAATTAACCACAACAACAAGCGATTTCAACAAATTAGAACAACCATTACAGTCCTCTCCGTTAACATTCGGAAAGAACCAATGGCTCTCAGCTGATGTATTGCCTCAGTGGGAAAGAATTCATGAAAAGGGACGACAAATTGATTGTGGATGTGCTTGAGGTAGCCCAAGATAATGTTTCACTAGCTCTGAGTTCTATCCAAGCGCAACTGTGGCTGCAATCTACAGTAGCCGCAATCATAAGAGAAGGTGAAGAAGGTATCATACCCACTGAAATCCGAAAAATAATCTGGGACAATGCAACTGAATTTGAGAAAGAATTCCCATCGTGGTGGTATCTAGACAATTCCACCTATAACCTATCAATAGAAAGGCCACAGCTTTTGTCTTAACAATACACAGTGCTTCAGCATACACTATATACCAAATCATTGATTTAGGATTAAATCACAATCTAAGTCACTCTACCCATTAGAACACAGAAGATAGGCCCAGTAAAATAGAAACAAATGGCAAGCTGTCGGTATTGATCCATGTGTTGCACAGGAACAACAGGGATTCATTTGTGAGAGTAACGCCCTCAAAGCCCAAGACATTTGTCTTGACACTGAACAAAATGTTTGTCATTTTGAAATACATCCTGATGAAACCCTTGAAATTTTACTTGTGTATATTGGAAAGGGATGTGTTTGTATAAGAACCATCTTCGAATCTCTGTTCATAGCTAACACTACTGTATATATAAGTAATCACTCAAATATTTGTGTTTGCAACTTTACTAACATTATAGGATGTGACTTTAATTATTCAGCTCCTGTTATGTCTTATCAGTTGTTACAATCCAATTATACATTAGCTAAAGATTTATTACCTACCCCCTTCGGAATGAATCTTAGACTGGTGAAGAAACTGCTACAGCACGATGACCTGTATCAATTGCTAAAACATGTTCGAAACAATAGACAAAACACTCTAATCACTGTCCATCATGACAGATAAGAGACACATTATATCTTGGAAAAAGTGAGGAAGGATGGAGAATACCGACAGCGGGAAACTCTTTTTGGATGGTCACCAACAGCTCCAGGAATCTATAATCACATGCTCCACCCAGTAATAATCTTGTTAGCTTTGATTCTCTTATGCCTGTTACTTATAATAACATTGTATATGAGACTAAAGGCAATAGTCAAATAGAATCATAGAATCATAGAATCATAGGGTTGGAAGGGACCTCTGGAGATCATCTAGTCCAACCCCCCTGCCAGAGCAGGGCCACCTAGAGCAGGTTACACAGGAATGCGTCCAGGCGGGTTTTGAATGTCTCCAGAGATGGAGACTCAACCACCTCTCTGGGCAGCCTGTGCCAGTGCTCTGCCACCCTCAAAGTAAAGAAGTTCCTCCTCATGTTGAGATGGAACTTCCTACACTCAAGTTTGTACCCATTACCTCTTGTCCTATTGCCGGGCACCATTGAAAAGAGCCTGGCCCCCTCCTCCTGACACCCACCCTTTAAGTATTTGTACACATTAATTAGGTCACCCCTCAGCCGTCTCTTTTCCAGACTAAACAGACCCAATTCCCTCAGCCTTTCCTCATAAGAGAGGTGTTCCAGTCCCCTAATCATCTTGGTAGCCCTATGCTGCACCCTCTCCAGCAGTTCCCTGTCCTTCTTGAGCTGGGGAGCCCAGAACTGGACACAGTACTCGAGGTGTGGCCTCACCAAGGCAGAGTAGAGGGGGAGGATGACCTCCCTCGACCTGCTGGCCACACTCTTCTTGATGCACCCCAGGATGCCATTGGCCTTCTTGGCCACAAGGGCACATTGCTGGCTCATGGTCATCCTGTTGTCCACCAGGACTCCCAGGTCTCTTTCCAGACCTGTTCAAATACCTTGAACAACTCCAAGAGTTTTTGACATATTAGGAGGAACGCTCACATAAAAACAAAGAGGATTGTAAAGGAATATTTAAACTGAACCACTAACATTCCATAACATTAATTGCATAGAGTTAAGCACTTAGTGTTAGGCCACAATGGTACACTACTTATATAGAACTCACGTAGCATTAATAGCTAAAGTTGCTGAAGCCTTAGGCAGCAAGCTTCGAGCTTTCACTGAGATAAGCTGAACTTGTTTTGAGCTTCTACTTAGTTACACAAAGGAAGGGCCTGAGGCAGGTACAAGCCAGGAGATAAGGAAGCTACTGTCCTCAGCAGAGGCGGCTTAACAGCCACCTGAAGACAGAGAAAGAATCCCATGAGGAATAAGACGACCCCAGACCATAAATTACCATGGAGTGCATGCAAGCTGCGTGAAGAGCGTGTGAAGGATGGATGCATAGATTGCAAGGGCATAATTGCCCAGGAATTTTGGTGTTCTGTGTCCTTCTCCAGAGGCACCCAGCTCAAGCTGTCCTTGCTGCTGTACCATTCAAATAAATTATTTGGGAGCAGGGTGGGGGATTTTTGCCTGAGGCTCTGTTACAGGAAACCTAGGACAAAGAAACTTCTTTAACATAGGAATTCCTTCAACACATTACCTGTTACAATTCAAGTTACAGACAGAGCTGTGGATATTTCTGACATCAGAGTCTGCAGAAGATGAAGAGATTTCTTGTACAGTATTCACCACATCACAGTTTTCCATACCTTAGGCTCAAGTATCACATTAGCCTGAAAATATAAAGAAGTAAGCATCACCCTCATATTTTAAAAAGTCACTTGACTTTGTTTTAAGAAACTGAATTTGATTAAAGACACAGTTGTTTCAGCCAAACCACGCCAGAAAGTGCTAGCATTCCACAACCAACCTCTCTTCCTTGCCCTGCGCCATGCTTGCAAACAGGTGCTATTTAGTCAGCCTTGTACTTGCTGGGACTCCTACGAATCAAAGAGGTTCCTAGCTGTGCATCACACATCTAGACTGGGCTGTAAAGGGTGTCTGAATCCAAAACGTGCCAGGTAGAACTGTGTTGTTGGGGTTTGTTTATTCAGCTTTTTAAATCTAAGGCTCCACAGACAGTTTTTGACACTTCTGTGAAAGGGCCTATCATCAACGTATTTAAATCTGCTAAACAGGGATCTGCACATTCAGTGGAAGAAACACACGACCCAAAAAATTGGCATCGAGATCTCCTGAGTTAGACTGTAGCTGACCAATTCTGCCATTTGTGCGTGTAATATTTGGTTCACTTTTTTCACAGAACGCTTGTTTTATTATTAGTATATAACATTAATTCAAAAAGCTTTGAAAGTGTTTAGAGCTACATTTCTTACCAATTAAGAAAAAAAAATAGTGTAGTCAAACAGAAATCCCACAGCAGTTAAAAAAAGCAGCTGGTTAACTGAAAACATCATAAATAAATAAATACAAAATACTTGTGTGATGGTCTTGCAGCACTCAGAGCACCAGTTTACATGAATAGCTGTAGAGAGACTAAAATATTCTTCCAGTTTCCATACTCCCACTAAGAAAACACTTGAAATACATTGATTAATCAGTTATTCTATAGTGCTTATTTCAGCATCTTCTACACCCTGGTGAATTCATGCTACGTTCTAGCCCTGAAGAAAAACCTTATAATCATTTCACGGATGGAGAACAGAGGCATTAAGAAATATCATCCTAGCAGTCTGTGACAATACTAAGAATAAATCCCTGCTGCCTTAAAGAAGCACAACACCTTCAAAGCACAGCCATTCGTCTTTACCGGGCTTACAAGGACATGCTACTGGCTTTTCCAGATTTAAATTTTCATTATTGTAATTACATAGAGATATATGTCTAACAGATAGTTTTGGAAGTATAAAAAATTATTTCTACCAGAAGGAAACAGATGGAAAACTGTCCGATTTTTCCCCTCTTTTACTGGAGCCTGTTTGGCTTTAGCAGTAAAACATTTTCCAGGTACTCACTTGAGCTATCTCCTTTGGGTAGGGCTGAAAACATAATTGGAAGGAAGTTAGCACAGATACACATATCCCTTTGGCAGAGCTTCTTGGGATAAATCAAAGAAGTAAAAATAAAGCCTTTCTTCTTTTTCTAGTGGTCAGAAGTCCGGAAAACTTTAAGGTTATCAGGCACCTAACCTGACAGATAAAGCAGAAGCTGCAAGTCTCACGAGCAGCTGGATGGCTATGGGTGGGCGCTATATCAGTCACCCCCGTCTCCCCAGGATGAAATCATGGGTGGCCTATCTCAGCAGCACAGCAGATGGGTGGGACTTAGCTGTGACACAGGCTCGTTTCATAACCTCATTATAAGCCTGTTCACATTAAAAAAAAAAAAAATTAAGTGAGCTATAACTGGACTGAGGAGCAGCAAAGATGTCATCTATTGTTTCCATAGCACAGAACAGTTCCTATACGGCCAAGTCTCTACATAAAGGAACAGAATTAAAAAAACAAGCTGCAAGGTATTTTGACTCATAATTATCAGCGCTGATTTAGATGCAAACGCCTGGGCCGGCACAGACGTGGAGACCGCCTCTCTTCCTGAGCGAGACCCGACTGCTGCCACTCCTCGCAGGTCACCAAGGGGTGA